>BJKM01000576.1:191448-545262 GCA_015082035.1 Chaenogobius annularis | reverse complement strand
ACCCTTTTTCCCCACAGGGTTTTGTAGTTTTTGTAGTAAGAGGGTCTAAGGATAGTTGATGATCTTCCACACACAGGCACAGGGGGCGCTCTGGACTCGCAGAAGAAGGCTCTAAGGACAGGGGATGCTGGGACATTTCTCAATTTTTTAAATTCCTGTGAATGTTGGTTAATCTCAATTATTGACCACTTACGGTTTCATTGACTGACTTTCTGCTGGCGAAACCAATTTTGTGCAGCCCTGCAAAACAACTGCTGCTGTGATTTTGGGCTTTACAAAAATACATTAAAAATTGTACTGAAATAAAATACTGTATTTCCAGTGATGCTAACATACATATTGAGCCCACAGACTTAGCAAAACAAAGCTGCGTATGTTTGCAACAGCTGTTTCCTGTTACTAATGCACAACACTCTCATCAAGACCCAAAATAGTATATTTCCAGTGCATAACGTATTACATGGGTGCATTATAACATTAAAACAGTGTAGAGGCTTTACAAAGAAGTGAAATAAATACGGAAAAAGCAGTTTGTTTACTCTAGCTTTAGCCACATCTCACACTAGAGACATTATTACAAGATGGCCGCTTAGCGTGGACTGCCATGTCGGGCTGCGGTTGAATCTATGAGATGTATCCATTTAAACCACCCATTCAACCGGGGGGATTGCCCATATTGATGTGGGAGCAGATAAAAAGTGAGCAGGGAAAAGTCATATTTTTAAGCACTAAGCTAATCTAGCAGGCCTTGCTGGGACCCCCAACTCTGCCTCCCCAACTAACCGCGGGCGTAGCTCTGACTCAAGCGCCGCTCCACAGGAGCAAGATGGATCCAGGGGCCGTGATGGCTCTGTGGGAGCTCACGAATCACATAACGTCAGTCGACGTAAAGATTGAAGCTGTGCTTAATGGTGTGCAGAGCCTACACTAACTAGATGGAGAACAGAGCCGCGGCAGCTGAGAAGGAAATCTCAAACCTGAGCCCTACAGGCTAATGTGCGAATTTGACGAGCCAGGTAAGCGCCTTGATGGATCAAATGGACAAGTTGGAGAACTGTATTCGCAGAGGAAACCTACTGATTGTCGGTTTAACAGAGGACACCGAGGGGTCATTGCGGTCAAATTTATGAAGACTTGGATCCCTGATCTGAGCAGGAAGAATAAAGCTAGACCGCGCACACCACTCTCTGGCTCCTAAACCCGCCCCGAACGAGCGTCAAAGACCTATTATACTGAAGTTTCACAACTTGGTGGCGACTGGATCTTGCATGTTCAAGTACTGGTAAATCTATAAATAATACATTTGCAAAGTAATACACAGTATATGGTTAATCGATATTTGGAAAGAGATTAATCCCAATGTCCGTCAATATATAACTTCTCTAACTCACAGAATAAATATAACAGAAGAGACTTTTTTTCTTTTTTTTCAATAAAGATTGGTCAAAAATGAGACAGACGTAGGTACAATAGATTTAAGTGATCATGCCCCTATCTACATCACTGTAGAGTTGGAAAACAGAAACAAAAAAAACCCACACTCTGGACATTTAATGTTACTACTACTCAATGACCCTCAGAAAACCGGAACCATCAGATGCTACACGAAATTAAGAAGAGTCAAAATGAATGCCCTGGCCTCACAAGAGAGAATTACGAAAGTTGTTTAAAATTCTCTTAATTAAAAAACAACAGGCAGAGAGAACAAATGTTCAAATATGAGACAACCAGAATAATGTAATTTTAACTAACAAGAACAAGTACAATAATCACTTTAATCCTTTTACAAAAATTGTTTTAATAAATCATCGCCAAAATATCAGGAAAAAAAGAAGAAATCCAACCTTTTTTGGACAATCTCATTTTCCCTGTCATGATCGAGGAGCAAAACAAAAAATGAGGAGCTGAAATAACTACTGAAATTCAAAGCGTAATTAAAAGACTAAAACAAAATAAATCTCCGGGGAGTGACGGGTTCACCTCAGAGTGGTATAAAGCTCTAAAAGACACATTTACTCCTTTGCTTTCAACAACTTTTAACTGGGCCCCCCAAAAAAGTGAGTTGGAAGGAAGCCTTCATATCCTTAATACCTAAAGAGGGGAAGGACCGAATTGACTGTGCCTCATACAGACCAATCTAAATATGATTCGGAATGTGGAATATCATATATATACGATATTGCCTGGAGAAACGGTCTCTACTCCATATGAACAGTTCTTCATCAGCCTCGAAGAACTGGTTCTCCTCCTGAGTGGGTCCAGCTCCACAGTCTCTCTCTCGTCCTCCTGTCCGTCCGAGGGAGTGGGATCTCTCCTTCACTGTGGAACTCCTACAGGTTTCTACTTTTTCCCAAAGAGGTTTGGTAGTTTTTCCTGGCCGAGAAGGAGTGTCTAAGGACAGGGGGGGCTTGGGACATCTGTCTAAGGACACAGGACGCTGGGACATTACCAAGTCCTTATGAACATTGTTTATTTAGTTTTTTTCCCCACTGTAGCCCCTCGAGGCAACTACTGTTGTGATTTTGGGTTTTGAATAAGTTTGAATGAAGTCTGTTAAGCATTACATTTACACCATCCTGGAAGTGTGAGCAGCAGGTGAGGGAGTGAGGCCTCTATGCCCCAGGTCACTAATAGTGGAATCCGGTCCGGATCCAAGCGCCGTCTTGTCCGGACCAGAACCTCTGACATGAAACCTTGGAGTGAACAGTGTACGCCCCTCATACACACAGAAGAACAAGTGCAGCCCCCCGTGTGTTAGAGAAGAGCGCGCTTTTTAAGAAAGTGTTTCAAATGGTCTGGGAGTTTGCTTCTCTCTCTCCCCCTCCATCTCTCCCTCCATTCTCTCTCTCTCTCTCTCATCTCTCTCTCTCTCCATCTCTCTCTCTCCATCTCTCTCTCCCATCTCTCTCTCTCCATCTCTCCCTCTCCCCCATCTCCCTCTCCCCCATCTCTCTCTCCCCCCATCTCTCTCTCCCCCATCTCTCTCTCTCTCTCCATCTCTCTCTCTCCATCTCTCTCTCTCCATCTCTCTCTCTCCTCTCTCCTCTCTCCATCTCTCCCTCTCCATCTCTCCCTCTCCATCTCTCCCCCATCTCTCTCCCCCATCTCTCTCTCCTCCCCTCTCATCTCCCCCATCCCCCCTCTCTCTCCCCCATCTCTCTCTCCCCCCATCTCTCTCTCCCCCCATCTCTCTCTCCTCCCCATCTCCTCTCTCCCCATCTCTCTCCCCATCTCTCTCTCTCTCCATCTCTCTCTCTCCATCTCTCTCTCTCTCCATCTCTCTCTCTCTCTCTCTCTCTCTCTCTCTCTCTCTCTCCATCTCTCTCTCTCTCATCTCTCTCTCTCTCTCCTCTCTCTCTCTCTCTCTCTCTCTCTCTCTCTCTCTCTCTCTCTCTCTCTCTCTCTCTCTCTCCATCTCTCCCATCTCTCTCCATCTCTCTCCATCTCTCTCATCTCTCTCTCTCTCCATCTCTCTCTCTCTCCATCTCTCTCTCTCTCCATCTCTCTCTCTCTCTCTCTCTCTCTCTCCATCTCTCTCTCTCTCTCTCCATCTCTCTCTCTCTCTCTCTCCATCTCTCTCTCCATCTCTCCTCTCCTCTCTCTCTCTCCATCTCTCTCTCTCTCCATCTCTCTCTCCATCTCTCTCTCTCCATCTCTCTCTCCTCTCTCCTCTCTCTCCATCTCCCTCTCTCCATCTCTCTCTCTCCATCTCTCTCTCTCCATCTCTCTCTCTCCATCTCTCTCTCTCCATCTCTCTCTCTCCATCTCTCTCTCTCCATCTCTCTCTCTCCATTCTCTCTCTCTCTCTCCATCTCTCTCTCTCTCTCTCTCTCTCTCTCTCTCTCTCTCATCTCTCTCTCTCTCTCCATCTCTCTCTCTCCATCTCTCCTCTCCATCTCTCTCTCTCCATCTCTCTCTCTCATCTCTCTCTCTCCATCTCTTCTCTCTCCATCTCTCTCTCTCCATCTCTCTCTCTCCATCTCTCTCTCTCACATCTCTCTCTCTCCATCTCTCCATCTCCACCAGCGCTGACTGACGAGAGGAACGTGAAGGTTTCTGCATGTAACGGCCATCAGCCAATCACATCGCAGCATTGTTTCACGCAGAGGAAAGTCAGAGTCCAGTGTGTGATGTTCTGACCAGAACAAACATCTCATGTCAGCTTTATATTCTGATCAACTTTTAATAGAGCAATAAAACATTTCAATGTATATAAAAAGCACCATTAGACTATTTGTTATCAATTATAATAAACTGGTCAAATGTGAAAAATAACTAGGCTCATTATAATTACGTATGTTATAAAATACTATATTTTATCATATATTAGTGGCAGAAACTCAGTCTTTTTTCATGATAGCGCCCCCTAGGTGTGGATCTTCACTTGTGGTTCTGTTCATTCTCTGTCAGAATGAACATGTTTGCACTGTGTAGTTTTATCAGTGTTAATTGTTAATCAATAAATGAATTTGCCATTTGTTTAATGTAATCTAACTTGTTTTGTCACTTTGGAACAGTAAAAGATTTATTAGTAAGAAGAACTATTACTTTGACAATAGGGCTGAAACGATTCCTCGAATAATTCGAATAATTCGATTACAAAAATGCATCGATTCTTTTTAATCTGCTTCGATGATTCGTTTTATTTCCGTTTTACTACGCGCGGTTATGTTCGACCCCGGAACTTTGTAGTTGCGGAGCATGTTTCCGCACGGCCGCTGCACGTCAACAAAAGCGTTACCTGTAGCGTGTGTGAGATGCCGCTGAGTCCAGTGTGACAAAAATGTCGAAAACCGGGTTGAACAAAGAAAGTACGGACAACGACAACGACAATGAACGGAACATGGGGGGCAAAGAAAAAGACAGAAGTTGTCTAAAGTATGGGACCATTTTAGATTAAAAAAAGTCGACAACACAGTGAAGTGCTTGCAACTGCCAAACGGACCTCTCTTTCCATAACAGCACCACATCAATGATCCAGCACATGAAAAGAAAACACCCTACATATTTTGCAAAAGACACCCCGAGGTAAGTTAGCTTAGCGTTAGACTTGCATGTCTAAAAACCGTGCTGTTTTTCAAACACGTGTTGTCATTTAGCGTGAGAAATGGCTCGTTATCTGTGTTAGCGCTGTCGTTTGGCAACAGCTTGTTCGTGTTAACAGTACGAATCTTTCAAGTCTGTATGTCAAATGCAACTTAATTAAATTGAAATTGATCGTAAATAGTATGACTAGATTGTATATTGTATTGAAGAATATGTTAATGTGAATGAATACTTTTTGAAAATAATTTATCGTCACATCTATATAACGTGTAGGCATATAATCTGGCATTATTACCAAATTATATAAACATATAAGCCTTCCATTTAGCCTTCCATTTTAGTACACCCCAGCCCCGTATGGACACCTTCCTGAGAATGGCCCCATCATGTTCAACGCAGCAGAGTACAGTGACAGCATTCTGAACATGTTGGTGACTGACATGCGGCCATTATCAATGGTTGAAGGCAAAGGCTTCAAGAAATGATTTCAAAATTTCAAGGAAATGATTTCAAAGTGTTAGTCCTCGATATGAACTGCCATCCAGGACCTATTTTACCAAGAAAATGGAGGATAGGTACAAAGAAATCAAGCGCAAGCTGATTGATGCTATTCAAAAATGGGTCTCAGTTGCACTCACTACTGACATTTGGACAAGTATAGCTGTAGAAGCGTTCATGGGTGTGACCTGTCACTGGGTGGGGACAATTGGGAAATGCAGTCCTTCATTTTGGCCACGCTTCCCCTGGAGGACAGACACACAGCTGCAAATATTGCAGAATGGCTTCAAGATGTTCTTAAAACTTTCATCATTCCCCTTGAAAAAGTGAAACAGTCTTGAAGCAGTTGTGCATGGTATAACTGAAAATGCCGGGTGCCAATGTGGTTTCAGCAGCAACTAAGCTTTTGAGGGGAAAAACCTGGGTGGGCATCTGTGAGATGTTCAGCACACACTTTAAATTTAGTTGTAACAAAATTCCCCTCAAAAAACAACCCTACTGTTTCAAAGTGTGTGTCTGCTGCTAGGAGTCTAGTCGAACACTTTAAGAAAAGTGAACTTGCCTGCACCAAGCTCAAGGAGAAGCAGCTTCAAGTGGGTACACCACAGCACATGCTGATCCAGGATGTCAGTACTCGGTGTGGAACAGTACCTTCTACATGCTGTCCAGGCTCCTAGAACAAAGATGGCCCGTGACTGCTGCCTCTCCAACCCAACAGTGACTCCAAGAGGCAAACACCACCTGGACCTCAAGCCTGACCAATGGAATTTGATGAAGGAGCTGAACAATGCCCTTGCCCCATTTGAGAGTGCAACTGTTTTTCTAAGTGGCCAACAATATGTCACTCGGTCTGCTCTTCCACAACTTGTTCAAAACCTTAAAACCTAAAAAAACACACAGAGGGTTCAGCATTTGAAACCCCCTCTGTCCAAGCTTCTCAAACTCAGATGACTGAGGAAATAGAAAAAAGATGGAAAGAAATGTTTGCTTTCAACTCAGATCACCCAAACACTGCCCTCCTTTCTGCTGCTCTTGACCCCAGATTCAGGAGACTGAAGTTTTTATCTTCTTCAGAGGATGCATTCAAAGTACAAAGCACAGTACAAACAATGGCACTTGATACAAAAAAAAAAAGACATGCTGAAAAATCCAAATACAGAAAGTAGTTCTCCAAACAACCCTGTGTCATCAAAACAAACAAACATCCTTCCTGGATACGGTACTGGGATCATCCTCTGAATCCAGTGTAAGTGATGAAGAAGATGCAGACGAGCAGGTTACTCAGTTAGTGCAAAGAGAAACACTGATGTATTTTGGTTGAGCACCCTCTATCCAAGAAGGAGAATCCACTTGCATGGTGGAAAACAAATGAAATGCGTTATCCAACTCTGTCAACACTTGCAAAATCTTTTCTATGCCATTCCAGCCACGTCCACACCATCAGAGCGCTTATTTTCTGCTGCAGGTAACATAGTGTCAAAGCACAGGGCAAGTCTGAGTTCAGAGCATGTTGACATGCTCACATTTCTACACTGCAAACAGTGACATGCTCACTTAAATGTTGTATCAAAACAGAAAAAATTGAATTTCATTGTTCTTAAATGTTTACGCACACCACAAAATGCACTTTCAAAGGCAGCTGTTGCTTTCAGCCTTAACGTTTATTTTTGGATGAACCTGACATTTGGGAAAAGTATTTAACTGTCAGTTTACTATACTGATATGCTTTATTATTTATATTTCTTATATATTATTTGACAACTGGTCAGTATAATTGTAGTATTTATATTAGTACCCCAATTTATTGTAAAACCTCATGCATTTTATTTTTTCAAATCCTCATGGGAAGTTCCAGTGCAATGTAGTTGGTTGTGCAATTGTTAATAAAATGTGATAAGTGATTTGAGTAATGTTTATAGCTTTATTGGCCGTTTCTTGAAAATGAAATACTTATCCGATTACTCGATTAATCGAAGTAAATAATCGATAGATTACTCGATTACTAAAATAATCGATAGCTGCAGCCCTATTTGACAATGTACATTTTAACTTGTTTGTTTACAATATCACAGTCATATTTGTAGATCTCTGCTGTCATGTTTGGTAACGGTATATTATGGTACTTGACCTAATGTTATGTATCTTGCTCTGATTAAGATATTCTCTAGGATCGATGTAATAAGGTCGAGTAATCGGTACATTTTTTTGTACATTCAGTAAAACCATTGCCATAAACGCATAGATGAAATCATTTTTTAGATAAACGTTATATATTAATAGTATATCTATAAATCTTAAATCAAGATGACAAAATAAGGAATTTAAAGTATCTGCTTAAAATAAACACATTTTATTCTTAATTTCAATATCACAATACATCTAATTTGTCCCCTATTATGAACAGCCACATTTCACTTTCAGTCCACCAATTAACTTATTCTGTTTACTGCAATCTATTTCACATAGTAGAAAGATTACAAGGACTAATATTAGCTTAAAGCAAGACTTAATTAACTTGTCATAAGACTGTAAACAGATTACAGTGGCTCTGTCACTAAAATCACTGAAAAATAAGACATTTGTAATTAAACGTTTGGTCTGGGTACAACCACGGTCTAAAACGAAACGGCCAAATAAGTTGTACCCCTTATTTATGGCGATTTTTGAAAAGCTTTCTGCGTTCTAGTTCTATCATTCTGCGTTTTAGTCCCTTTTTATTGAGCTTCGCCTCAGCGTTTTGGTACGCTCCCCTAGGTCTTTCCGCCGTGGTCACTCTTTGGCTCCGCGTCTCGGACTTTTGTCTGTTTCTCAACAGAAAATCCTTATTCCAACGTTATGCAGTGTTTTTTTTTGGTTAATTCCCAAACGAGTAAAACCTCAAGGTTCACTCCGATATGCTGTTTCCAATGTGCCGAGCATTGGCTGTTTTAAATAAAAGTACGACTGTGACTGTTGGAAAGCCAGAGTCTTTGTTGAGTGGTCTTTGGAGCAGCGGATCAATGGGCAAATTCATAAGAGAGAGGCCCCTGGTATTCCACAACCTTTAAAAAAAACGTGCTTCAGGCGTGTCGACGCCGCGCGGCAACTGGGCTGGGCCTCTATTGGGGTGAGGCGAGTTCCTACGGATACATGCCCCAAAGTGTTTTAGAAGTTGCAACAGCTCGGCCCCGCATTCTTATAATAGATCCATGGCTCTTTCACTCAAAACTCGTTTCCCAGTCGCACTTTCTGGTTGTGAGTTTCTGAAAACGCACGTCCGCTCTCGTTTCCTTGTTGCACCTTCGTCTCAGAGCGGGGAACAAGCTAACCCGTGTGTCAAAACTGATAAAGCGCCAACTAAAAGTCGCTTTCCTCTAGTCACCGTGGAGCAGCGCTGGGGCCGCCCTGGTGCGCGCACTCCACAGATTCACCTGTTTTTGATTCAATATGTAAATTAAACGAATCATCGAGGCAAATATAGGAATAATAATCGGTGTGAAAGCTGTTTTTTGTCATCGCCATTAATTTCGATTAGCATACTCGAGTAATCGTTGCAGCCCTAGTATTAACAAACACATTGTGAGCCTCCAGTGGTTCATAGTTCAATATTAAACTAGTGAACTATATAGTATACTTAGTATTCAACAGCCTGATGTTTTAAGTACATTTATTTGTTATGAACACAATGACCCTAACTACTTTTCACAGCCAATATTGTATTGAGTAGTTAAGTATACTGATGTATTGATAACTGGCTTTAGTCACTTTCTCTTGGCACAGGGAGTTTCATCACATCATCATTTTACAGCATTCCAACCTCAACATTTGAATCTTACTTCAGCCGGCTGGACCACATTAAAATGTCTAAATCTAACGGCTGTAGATCCTTTACACTCCTACAAATACATTTGTAACAACATCTCTGGGAGGCGTGTTATTTCTACAGGGAGCAGAGACGATGTCAGCGGAATACCAAGTTGCGTTGTGGAGCAAGTTCTTAGTTTGTGAATTGTTCACTGACAATGGCAATAAAACTGATTCTGATGATGTGGTGGGGGCCCCCAGGGAAATTTTCACTTAGGGTCCCCTGAACTCAACATACAACAAACTGAAATTTCTTACTTATTGGCGACCCCCTTTGACTTTTAGAAAGGCCTATCCATTTAAACAGAATCCCTCAAATATTTAGGTGTGGGTGTAGGATTTGTCAATGATTTTAGAGAAAAACTAACTCAAGATTTAATCTAATTCCATATTTTAGTCTACTCCAAAGGATTGAAACTATTAAAATGAATGTTTTGCCCAGATTCTCTTCCAGACACTGCAAATTTTCATCCCCAAGCGGTCGTTTGATGAGTGGAATAAAACAATCTCATGATTTATATGGCATGGTAAAAAACCTCAAATCCGATTCAGGAGCCTACAACTACCAAAAGAAAAAGGTGGTTGGGGCCTTCCTTGCTTAAAGAGTTACTTTATTTCAGCTCAAATCAGAGTGTTGCTGTGCTGGTGTGCAGTGTTGGGTCGCGTTACTTTTAAAAGTAACTCGTTATGTTACCTGGTTCCTGCCCTGGAAAACTAATGCGTTACGTTACTGCGCTACTGTGTTATCAAATGAATGCATTAGCGTACACATGTGTTACCAATAATTAACACAATTGTATAACCTTTCCCTTTATGTTGTTCATACACGCACAGCAAAACAGAGGTGAAACCTGACTCGAGTCCTTCATTGGTTTGGAACTTTCTCCTCCAAACACGAAGCTGCCATTACTGTTTAACACTACTGATGCAAAAACGAAACCTAACACAAGGGGGCGAGCCAGACCGCCTGGCTTTCCTACAAAGACAGTAACATAAGCATTAATATATCAGATAAACAAAGTTAATGCGTTGAGCACCATTTCTCTTTTATGCTGACTGATGACCACAATACAATGCCCACACAATGAGCACATGTCGGCCTCAAGCAGAGAACACATCACTAAAACAACACCACACACTTGTTTTAGGTCTGTAGTTTATTCAAATCAAACTCGCCTCATCGCTGTTACCCCACATTTACTCCTCAGATACAAAATAGTGGTTAGAACGAAGGAGAAGGAGTTTTTCCAAACGTACATCTAAGCTTAAGCTATACTAAAGTATAAGTTGATCTATAAGCCTTGATAAACATCTCAGTCAGAGGGCTAAAATGGTCATTACGTTGTTTAATTTCTTGGTTATAGTGACTCCTTATCTGTAAAAAACAATAAAAGTCCTGCTACTCCAAGTCAAAGGATTCCTTCAACATATCAAAGCTTTTCATTTGATTATCTCTTACAGCCGATCACCTTCTCAGCAGAGGGCGCTGTAGTCTCTGTTTGTCCCTGGCTGTGGCTCCAGCGTACCACACGGTGATGGAGGAGGTGAGGATGGACTCAATGATGGTCGTGTAAAACCACACCTTCATCTGCACTGGCAGCTTGGCTTTCCTCAGCTGCAACAGGAAGTACATCCTCTGCTGGGCCTTCTTGATGAGGGAGCTGATGGAGGGCTCCCACTTGAGGACCTGGGTGATGGTGGAGCCGAGGGGCGTTGAACTCCAGGTTGTTACCGCTGCACCAGGACACCAGCCGGTCCACTTCCCTCCTGTAGACAGACTCATCCCCGTCCGAGATGAGCCCGATGAGGGTGGTGTCGTCCACAAACTTGATCAGTTTTACGGAGTTGTGGCTGGAGGTGCAGCAGTTTGTGTACAGGGAGAAGAGCAGAGGAGAAAGTATACAGCCCTGTGGAGCTCCTGTGCTGATAGTCCGAGTGTCTGAGACATTCTTCCCCAGCCGCACGCATTGCCTCCGATCCATCAGGAAGTCAGTGATCCACCCTGCAGGTGGAGTCAGGCACGTTGAGCTGGGAGAGCTTGTCCTGGAGCAGAGCAGGGAGGATGGTGTTGAAAGCAGAGCTGAAGTCCACAAACAGGATCCTGGCGTAGGTTCCCGGGGAGTCCAGCTGCTGCAGGATGAAGTGGAGTGCCGGGTTGATGGCGTGGTCTACAGACCTGTTGGCTCTGTAGGCGAACTGCAGGGGGTCCAGCAGGGAGGAGGTGAAGGACTTGAGGTGGGGCAAGACCAGACGTTCAAATGACTTCATGACTAAAGACGTCAGCACCACAGTCCAGTTATTCGGGGCTTCTTGGGGACAGGGACAATGATGGCAGACTTGCTGGTCCAGCAGCTTTTCGGGGGTTGGATTTCCGAAATAGTCTGTTTACATCCTGTTTCTGAACTGAGAGAGTGGTGGGGGAGGTGGAAGGGGGGGTCAGGGTTGGGTTGGCAGGGGTAGCCACCATGGGAAAGGGGGTGGTCACAGCCAGTTTTCGATTGGCTGGATTGGCTTTGATTCTCAACTTCCTCCAAATTACTCAACCGTCTGTCATCTGCCAGTAAGGCCTGTACAGGAACCCCCGGCACAACATTATTCTCAATATTTTTCCATTGAGCTTCATATTCTGGATCACACCATTACAGCAATGCTCTGATTTGAGTCGAAATAAAATAAAGTAAAAACAGTAATGTTTTGCCCAGGTTACTTGGCAAAACATAAATTTTTATTGTTTCAATCCTTTGACTTGACTCTTAGACTCAAGTATGGAATAAGAGATAATTTTTCAAAATCTTTTTTTATGGTCTTAAAAAGAGGGGTATCATTTTTCTCCATAATTGATAGGTCTCTATGGAGGACCACATCTATCTAAGGGATTCCTTTTGCCTTTAAGTCTTTTTAAAGGCTAACCCCTCTTTTTGATTGTTATTATTCCTGATGCCATTCCCTTATTTTCTACTTTTACTCATTTACTTGATTCATGTTCTACCTGGTCCAGCTTGTTCTGTGAGAAGTTTTTTTTGTGCTTTTTATTTTTTTATTTTTGTTGAATTGTTGATGAAACTGACGAAAATAGCAAAAAAAAAAAAAAAGGAATGACTGAACATCTTTTTGTGAATCGCTCAGAGCAAACGGATTTTATTTATGAAGAAAACATGAGTTATGTTTAGACCAGAGCCAGGACCTGAACATGGAGACACATTCCACCTTTAACAGAACTGTCCCAAAGTACTCTTAGGTCGCATTCTCAATACAAATTGAAGCAATCTCTGTTCACAACATTGTCTCTTTCTCTGAGCTGGTCCGGTTTGCGTTCACAATACACTATTATCAATCAAACCCAATTCAGAAAGACATCTCTCCCCTTCCCCCGTAGAGGCGCTGTGTACGATATCCGCCAAAGGAATGACAGGGAAACGTGAGGAAGAGACCGTCGCTCTGCCTCATCCATGTCACACAATCAATCTTAGAGTGGGACTTTAGTAGTGTCTGGATTCATTCTTTTACAGATCTAACTCCTACACCACGTGTGCACGACCCGCACGACCCGCCCCACGTGTGCACGACCCGCCCCACGTGTGCACGACCCGCCCCACGTGTGCACGACCCGCCCCACGTGTGCACGACCCGCCCCACGTGTGCACGACCCGCCCAACGTGTGCACGACCTGCCTAAGTGAACTGGTCTGAGGGGCCAATGACAATCCAAACGCGGCATATGTATGCAAGTAGTATTAGTAGTAGTATGTAGTAGTCCTTACCATGTTGGGTGTCGTGTGCGCTCTGCCCCAGGACTGAGAGATGACCGGGGCATGGGGGATGGTCCGGCCCTGGGAGGACTCTGGACTCTGGGAGTGCTTGGTTCGGCGGGTCCCTGCTGGATCTTCTGGGTCTTTAGTGTGGTTGATCCTCCGCATATACACCTGCACACAAAGCATAATACACAGTATTTTACCAGCAATTGCCTCTTGTAAATGATCTGCATTAGTGACAACAATACGAAGCTTATATATTATATGTGGTTGGATAAGTAATAAACAGTGCTGGTGGTTGAGCAGCAGCCCATATGCCAGGCTCCATGTGCAGCCGGCATCTAGTGTTTGAATCTGTGACAGTTTGCTGCATGCCCTCTCTTCTCTCATCCCCATTACACACTTAACTGTCCTGTCTAATAAAGCCTTCGGGCCAAAAATTCCTTAATTTTTTTTTTTTTTTAATGGATTTTCATTTTGATTATTTCTAATGAATTTACGACAGTATACAGAGGAATGTTGTATAGCAACCACTAATTCATAGATCGATTTTTTTTTTTTTTCAATGTAAACACATAAAACACAAATCAAAGATACAGACACACAGGGCACAGACAACCAACAAGCAATCAAAACATTCAATAAATAAAACAAAAATGACGGCACAATCTGTCAAAAAGGTCAATTTTCATAACACATAAATGTGCAAACTGCCAGCTACAATTAACCATTTGCCTATGGGCTTATATTTGAGTTTATTGTAAATTGGTTTCGCTTATTTTTATTTTAAGCATTTGTTTTTATTTCAGCAAATCCTCTACAAGCCTAAGTATCCACCTCACACTGAATTTCACCGCTGTACTTTGCTGAAGCAAGCTCTGCTTAAAACAAAGGAGTAAACCAGTTTCACAAGCTCTTTTCTTTGAAAATAGTTGTGAGAGTGAGGTGTTTGCTAAAGTTGGTTATGCCACGTATAAGGCCATGAGGGGCCACAGTGCAGGTGCCCACAATTTGACGATTTCCTCAGTTTTCACATCGTTGATTATTGTAGAAAAAGATTCATCTGGACTCTGTTTTAAACCTCCATTACGAGGTAAGATTCAATCTTCCCGTTGTTTATAATGGTCTGCTGAAACCCTGGAGACGCCCAAGGCATTCGGATGCTAATCAGGTATTCAATGAGGAGGAAGCCAAAGTCAGGTCTCAATAGGATGTAGATGGCCCATCTCAGTTAGTTTCTATGGCCCATTATCAGGAGGTCCCGCCCTGTGGGCAGGGCTTTCACAGAGTAGGCTATAAACCTGATTTCTCAGACTTGTTTCACAGATTGAGAAAGACTCTTGGATGAGAGTCGAAACGTTTTGTTTTTCTAAAACAGAGTCCAGATGACTACAACTGAATCTTTTTCTACAATGGAACACGCCTGGACGAATGAGAGATTACACCGACATTGTCGATTAAAACACAAAGTAATCTACTGCCCAGCCCTACTCCGATCACAGTCGAAGCCAGTATATGAGTTGTTCAATCTAAATAAAGTCCATGGTCTAAAACATTTTAAGAATCTTAGCAGAACACATCCCATAACTCAGGGGTGACCAAACTTTTTTCACCGAGGGCCGCATTTTGTAACTTATACGGCGCAGAGAGCCGCAAACGACCCAACAATGAAGTGAGTGATTCGAAATTTTCCATTTGAGGTAGTTTTGATGAGCCTCCACACCTTTAATAAGACTTGGAACATTAATATTAGGTTGTTATAACATCAAAATGCTCGAATGTTTCCAATTTTACAGTAAAAAAATACTACTTTTTGTTGTTTGGACCAACTTAGCAGGAAGTAAAAATTTGTCTGAGGGCCATATTTGGCCCCCAGGCCATAGTTTGGACATGCCTGACATAAATCATCTATACTTTCGCATAATTTTACAACATGTTTAAAATCTAAAAAGCTCTTTTTGCATAATATATGTCTAAAGTGCCTTTGTCGTCTCACCTCAGCAGGAGATGGCTTGCCTGTCCTCTGCAGCACTTCCTCCGTATCCACAGCAGTCGCTCGATACGCCCTCCAAGTCGCCACTTCAGCCTCATCCTCAGACCCTCCGTCCGCCTTTCCTCTAATCCCACTTCTCGCTCTTCCGACCGCGCCCTCCTCTGCTAACCCCGCCCCCCTGTTCCTCCATGTGGTCCTCATGGTCACGTTCTTCATGTCAGGCGCACCATCCTCGTTGGATGTCTGGCTCGTTCTCCTCCAACTCGTGACCGCTGCTGTACTGTTGCTGCTCTCAAATACAGACTCAGGGTCGTTGAAGTCTGCTGGGGTGCCGTCCATGGACTGGAGGCTAAACGTGTTGCGTTGATAGCACCTGTGGCTGGTGGTGGTGGAAGTGTTGTATGGTTTGTATCCAGGAGAAGTGTCAGGTTCCTCAAAGTCTTGGTCCAGGCTGGTGTGTAAGGTGAGGTCACTCTTGGGGATGGAGATCTCGTACGGTACTGAGATGCTACCGTGATGGTCGCTGCTGGGGCCTGGGAATGTCAATATACAAACCACCAATCAGAGCAAGAAAGAGCAACAACTTGGTCCTAAAGCAGTTCTCACACATACTTGTTTGAAAAGCAGGCATTAGGTAGAGGTAAGGTAGAGATTTGAAGCTCCTGCTTTGTTCAGGTTGTTGAAAAGATTTAAATTTAGAGATATGAAGTTTAAACAACTTCTATAGTTTACTATCATAAATGTAAGAAAAGAAATGTTTCTCATTGTGTAACGTTGTGTAAACACTGGGACATAAGACTGTAAATCTGAAAAATTCTTGGAGTTAACACCAAAATAAATAAGACTTAGAATCAGTCAGAATTTTGTCGAGTCAAAAATGGTCAAGTTTGGTGTGTGTAGGTGCTACTTTAAAGAGCTGATTTTTATGTCTCTGTGGAAGAAAAATGCATTTGGACAAAACACTGTCCCAGAGAAATGTATGGATGAGACTTTGGTCTGTAATGTCCCACCTTTATCGCGTACTGGTGTAAACAGCAAAGAATGAAGCATGTTCTTATAGCAAATCAACTCTTTACAACATCACCTTAACATATAGCTGATTTCTAATGAAAGTAGCAGTTTCATGAGCTCCAGAGAAAACACCCTTAACAAGCATTTGTGACAACAAATAACTAGAGTTATTAAACACTCCCATTTTTTATGAGCTAAACTCAAAAACATGACACTTTTTCTATATACACAAAAGACCCATATCTGTCAAATGTTGTTCACAAATCTGTCTGACTGAAGTAAAATTCAGATAATAGTCCATCCCACCTCACAGGTTTGGCATACCAAGACACTGACAAGACAGCATGAATGTGTGCCTATTTAATGTAGAGAAAGAGAAGTGTATTATTATATTAAAATCATTGTAGAGAAAGATTCAGTTGTAGTCATCTAGACACTGTTTATAAAAACAAAACGTTTCAATTGAGAATTACTTTTGGATGAAAATCGAAACGTTTTGTTTTTCTAAAAACAGAGTCCAGATGACTACAACTGAATCTTTTTCTACAATGAAACACTCTTGGATGAAAATCGGATATTTTATAAATCTTTGTCATTAAGATTGAATAATGCCACTGTCTTTTTGTATGTGTTTTAGAGTCTGTATAGTCCAGTGAAAGATAATGTTTAAAATTCGACTATGATTCTTTTTTATAGTTGACTAGTCACAATTAATTGATTCATTGTTGCAGCCCCTTCCAGCAATATGAAATAGAAGCTTTTAAAAGTGATTTAGTGTTAAATGAGATGTTCAATGTGAACGTACCAATGAGGAAGTTACTGGTGGAGGTGTGGCGCTCCTTGGTGGATAGAGGCTCACTGGACAGACTGCTGCTACGGCTGCTGGTCCTGGATGAGCTGGGGTCATTGGGGTAAATGGTGATACTGCTGGTCATTTTACTGGCGGAGGTCACCACTGGCTTGGTGGAGATTTTGGGTTTGCCATTAGCAGCGTATGGTTCTGAGATGAGCATTTCCTTCCGGTCAATCTCCACGATGGCTGGTTTGATCACTGCTTTAGACCTCAGTGCCTCCCTGGGACTGCACACTCTCTGGATCTCTATCTCGGACAGAGTTTGTGGAGTTCCCTGTTGTCCTGTCTCCGAAAAATGGGCCCGGTTGTGGAGTTCTTCGTCAAAAGAACTTCTTGAGGAGGAACCTTCTGAGTGTGAGTCATTCGCGTGAGTATATCTTGATAATCGAGAAGTTGGCACTCTACTGCAGACCGTACTGCTAGTTGTTTCCAATATCTGTTCAGGCTCCAGGGGTCTTGAACCGGTCGATTCAGTTTCCGATGCTGACGAATGCCCTTCTGAACCTTGATCAGCTCCTAACAGTGGAGAAACATGTGATCGGTAGGCTGTGTAGGACCCATTGGCTTTGGACATGCTCAACTCCTGAATGGTTTCCGTGGACTCTTGATCGGAAGCTATATCTTTTTCCAACACTGCAATACTGTTAGTGTTACCATCCGCCACTATGTCAGAGTTGTTTGACTCACTGTCACTTTCGACGCACAACTTTGAAAACTTCTCTGGTCGAAGCTTCTTGGTGTCTCCATCTTGCTGCTTGTAGCCTGACCTCGTAGGCTTCTGGTCGTTAGCTGCAGGAGGGTAACGACTCAAAACTGACACTTTCTGAGAGGCGTTCATGGAGCTATATGTTGGTAGTCTTGATGATGTTTCTTTCAGTCCATTATCAGATGTAACGGCAGGATTTTTCACAGACCTCTTTGCTTTATGCAGAGGGCTTTGTGGTCTTCTACTACCCTTAGGAGAACCATCTTCAGACAGGCTCTTGAGCTTTGTTTCTCTCCTATGCTGAGGAGACATTTCCCTGTTGCGCTGTTTTGGTGACATTGGTTCGGAAACGGTTACTATCCTTTGATACTTTGGCTTCTCTTGTCTATAACAAACTTTACTGATAATCTCTTCATTCTCAGCTTTGCCATTTTCCAGAACTTTGCTGTTGGCGCTTCCATTGCCGAATCCTTTTCCACACAGTTGGGTTCGGAGCTGTTCCACTTGCTCACCGAGTTGTCTTGTTCTATTCCGTTCCATCTGAAACTTCTCATGAAGCTCACCATTTTTAGACTCTGACTTTTTCAAGTCCTCCTCCACAATCTCCAACTGTTTGAGACGGTTTTTGAGTTTCTCCACTTCCAATGTAAGCTCTTTGACCTTATTGTCCTCTTCCTGTGAACCCTCCAAATTATTCTTTTCATTCTGCACTTTGTTCACCATACTTCCGTCTGCCAACTTCAAGTAGTCCAGACTCTTTTTGCGGCCAGCTAGTTTACTCGTGAGAATGCTTGTTGAGGTCAGCTCATCTTCGATACGAGATATTTCATAGTCTGCACGTCCAGAATCTGCTGAAATCCCCAGTCGAATCTTTTCTTGTTCCAGTTGTTCTGTCAACTTTAAAATTATTTTCTCATCCTCCCTTTGCTTTTCCAAAAGTTTTTTGCGATCACTCATAAATGTGTGAGTTAATCCTTTAAGTTTCTCAAGTTCCATGGACAAAGCTTGCTCTGCTCGTTCCAGCCTTGTCTCAGAACCCTCTATTTCCTTCAGACGGCCCTTGAGTGCCTCCAACTCGGACGAGAGCTTCTTGGTTTGGTTCTTCTCCTCATTCAAGCTTAGGCAGAGCTGACTGCAATCAGACTTGCTCTTGCCGAATGCCTCTTCCAGTTTTTCCAGGTCGCCCATCCTCCTCTGAAGACGCTCGATCTCTGCTTTGAGATCCTTGGTGAGGTTCTCCTCCTCCTCCAATTTCTCGCGGACAGTTCGGCACAGGTCCTCAGCCTTACGGACCTCCTCATCTTTGCCCTGGATCTTTAGGAGGCGCTTCCGAAGAGTTTCCACATCGCTGAGCAGGGTGGAGTTACTTCCCTCAGCCTGAATGATCTTGTCCTACAAAGAAAACACAAGCCATTAATTCACACAAATACAGTATACATATACACAGATTAGAACAATAAAGAACACAACATGACCAGAGAGTGAAAATCAAAAGAACACAAGTTGACATCAACTAAACATCAATAGAAACAAAATCATGACACATTAAAATAAAAGTCCCATTTAATCGAAAGCCTGTCAAATTTGCGCAATCCCAGTGAAAAAAAACTGAACAAAAACCAGAGAGCATGTAAAAGAAAATCTCAAACCAGGAAAATTAAAACTAAGGCACAAAAACTCCAACATAAACGTTGAAATCGATTGAATTTCAAATTAAGTCCAAATGTAATCCTCTCCATATTCCGTATGTCAGTTATAATATTGGTCCAGTCAGTGCAGTTTGAGTCATACATTATTTTGTAATGGCCTTCCCTCCTGCAGCCAGGAGTATGCTCCAAACATATCAGTTGATTGTGTCTATGGCAGGTGTTTTTAGGCCCAGATCAAAGGTTCAGGTTCCAAAATCAAATGGAATGGCAATGCCAAAAATAGTCTGTCGCTCTTCGATGATTTCAGTCCAATATTTCCGGGCAACATCATGCTCAAAATTTTTCCATTGAGCTTCATATTTTGGGTCACACCAGTACAGCAACGCTCTGACTTGAGCTGAAATAAAGTAATTTTTTAGACAATGCAAACCCCAGCCTCCTTTTTCTTTTGATAGTTGTAGAATTCTGAATAGGATATGTGCCTATTTGCCTTGCCACACACATTTTGAGATTGTTTTATTCCACTCATCAAACAGCCGCTTGGGGATGAAGACGAAGTCTGGAATAGGCAAAGAAATCTGGGCAAAACAATAATTTTTACAAGCGCAGCCAGACAGGCGCATCCAAACAAAGCAGCCATATTCCCGGAAGTCGGATTGCCTTTTTTTAAGGGCCCAATTAAAAGTTAAAAGAGCAGAGGGATAAGTGTTTCTTTTAGAGCTTTATACCACTCTGAGGTGAACCCATCACTCCCCGGAGATATATTATTCTTTAGTCTCTTGATTGCACCTACTATTTCTAACACTGTTATTTAAGTTCTGAATGTTTTATTTTGTACTTCTGTCAGGCAAATTGAGGGTGACCAAAGAAGAATTAATTTAATTTTCTTTAACTCCTGAGTTTTTATAAAAATATTTTTGATAGAAGGATACAAATACTGATTGAATTCTGTCTTGTTTGTTTAAGATTGCATTACTCAGTGTTATATTTCTAAAATTGTTCTTTCCGCTTGTTGCTTTCTAAGTTTCCAGGCTAATAATTTAGAATGACCCACTCTTGGAATACCTTGGCATTTTGTTAACTATTTCTTGTGAGGTGAGATCATTCATTTCTCCTCTTGAGGGTTGGCCTTCCTGGCATGTTTTTCCTCCAGCAATTTTAGTTGGGAACAAAAACCCATCCCTCAGTTTTCTCTCCTTGAATTCCTCACAGAAGTGGTCAAACTTTACTCGTCGTTGCCGAACCTCGTATGGATTATCTGGAGTGAAGAAAACTCGTTTGCCTTTGTACTGGCGGTCTCTTTTAACCTTTGCAGCCTTCATGACGTGTTCCTTTAGATCATAGGTGTCAAACTCTGGCCCGTGGGCCAAATTTGGCCCGCAGTGTAATTATATTTGGCCCGAGAGGCTATACCAAATGACTACTAGGGCTTGGCGCGCCGGTATTATACAGCGCATTCATTCATCGTTACTACTACACATCCCATTATATATTGTATAGTAATAAGTGTTGCTTGTTCCATATTCAATGTTAAAGCAAATCTTGTTTGGGTCAATATTAAAAGTTTCATTTGTTCAATAATGGCCCGCGACTTTGTTCAAGTTTTACATTTTGGCCCACTGGGAAGTAAGATCCAAATCCACGATCTTACTTCATAATCTTGACCTCTGTCCGCAGCACCACCAACTCGGCCCTCAGCTCCAGTAACTCATCCATATTGTCTGAAATAAGTTGTTCTGCCTCACCAAATGGTGGTACACCACCTCCCACTTTCAGCTCCTTTATGTCGCATTCAATTTGGTCGAATCGGGCTGTGCCATGCTCACTGTTCCCTCTAAACTGCGCGCATGTGCAATAGCGCACTGCTCCAAAGGTCTATGCGCACAGAAAATCTGCACTGCTTACAAATCCAACTTGAATTGAAAATAAACTAAACACATAAAAATGTATACAATGTGATTCTGTGAGTAACAGGCAAAGGTGGACGGGATTTCCCGGTGGGCTGATGGGTAAATGAGCCGGTGTGGGCCGAGCTGTAGGGACCCCATCGACCCCTGCCTTAGCTGTGTCGGCCCTCTCTGTGGCGGACGGGTCAAATGCTGCATGGCCTCAAATGGGAGCGCCCGGAGAGCAGCGTGGGCCGCTGCAGACACGAGGGGCCGCTGCCGAGTGGTGATGGGGGCGCAGTGTGTGTGTGTGAGCGCGCGACCACTCGCTGTGACAGAGGGCCGAGCACGAGAGGAGCAGAGCTCTGCGTCAGGTGGATGTATTATCATATGACACTTTGACCATGTGAGTAGAACAACGTGGTGAAACTTTCTGAATGAGATGCGAGAGGCGTGAGCGCGGCGCAGACTGTGAATGAGCTTTTTGGCGTCATACATTTCTCCGTCTGAGCAGTTTCAGTAGGATTAGTTCAGATTGATTTTTTAAAGACCGGTCTATCTAAAGCTCAGAGCTGTCTAAACATGGGCCATTCATGGACTCAAAAGTACTTGTTTACATGCTGTACTACCCAAAAAAAAAAAAAAAAAAAAAAAAAGGGTGCCGATCATGAAATTGATCAAATTCATACAAAAATCTATTTAAATCAATCTTAAACTCTCAACTTTTTTTCCCAGACCCCCCTGCAATGAATAGGACTCCCAGGAGTAAATATCACTTCCACTCCCGGGCCACTTTTTTCAGAAATTACTGCTGTAATTTGATTCTTTTGACGAAGTATACAACTTGGACAGATATGATACTGGCATGACCACATTGCGCACGTCTGATGCTGCTCACAGTGGTCCAGGGGGCCGCTCAGGGAGTTTTTGTGTTTGCTCAGACACATGAAGAATTAGAGGGAACATTGGCCATGCCCTGCTTTCATTTAAGCTCTCAGTGACGCCATTTCATGCTGCATTTCACGCATCTCAAGGGCCAATTGCTGTTTAGTTATCTTCTCTCCTCCTTCCGACAGGGCCCAGCCTGGAGACCCTACGTTGAGGACGGCGCTTGGTTTAATGGCAGGGCAGGACTGTTGGCAGCCACGCTGGGCCTGTAGCCATGTTAGCCTTGTTGCTTGTAAGGCAGTCTGTTTTCCACTGATGCCATGGTCCGTCAGCATGGATTGTTTAGTTCCTGTAGCATTACCAGACCTGTGTTTTCTATCTTTACTCATCTCTTGCTCTTCATTTCCTGGGATTATGTGATTTTTAAGGAAAATTTCGGCGTGTGTGTCAGTAGTCTGACATCATAATCGGAAGTCCAATTACTTTCTTTTTAATTTGTTCCTGAATTTATTTGGATGTCAGCATGTCTAGCCTTTAAGGTTCTTTTGGTCTACGTCCTATTTAAGTGATTTCTTGATTGAGAGCAGGTTTGGCAGTAATCAGGCCTGAATGTGGTTAGAGAAATTGAACTTAAACTACAGTTAAATTATGTTTACTTGGGTGGTCTTTGACTAATGTTTACATTTGTTTGATGATCTGAAACATTTAAATGTGACATGCAAAAAAATAAGAAATAAGGAAGAGGGCAAACAATCTTTCATCTTTCACACCACTGTATGTCTGTGTTAACCTTGTGACGAGCTGGCCCCTAGGGGTCCAAGGTGTACCACAAAGTGCTCCAAAGTGTAGCGACCTGCAGATGACCTCTGAACGTTGCCATGGTGACAGGAATGCACGGCATAATGTTTTTAGCATACCAACCCCCACTTGGGGATTTATGACAACTCTGGCACAAGGCGATGCTTCATGCTTTGAACATTGGAAAAAACGTTTTCCTAAAATGACTGCTTTCAATTTGAAATAGATTAAAATGAACTCTCTAAAGAGACTTTGCCAACATGATGAATTTACTGGGTAAAAGGTCAATATTGTCAATATTTTTTGCATTGATTTGTAAATGTCTTGAGGGTGTTTAATCTTTAATTTGGTAATTTGGTTTAATGTTCTATACATTGGACAATGAATTAGACACTCCCTTCTCAGGCCCCTTGATCAGTCCTCCTGACTCAGCATGTGTGCTGATTGGTTGAACATTGACTTCAAACCAACCCCCCCAGGGGTCACTCAAAGAGAGAAGACCAAAACTAGTTCCAGCCAGGCCTTCAAGGAAGAAGGACCGGGCGGGGGGGCTCTCCCCTGGCCTAGCGATGCTAAGCTAACATAGGGAACAAAGAATCTCATTCCAGAGAGAGACATACTTTACTTTCTCCCGAGAATTCTGTGTCTGTCTTAGAACATAATTTTTGCTTTAAACTTTAACATGCAAACTCAAGCAAAGGACTTTTTGCAACTTTTCAAGTCTTCTTCAGCCTGACACTGTCAGAGCCAGAGCTCCAGAACGAGATCCCCAGCGTGACCCCGAGCTGAACCCTGGAGGCATCAGCTCTATAAACGTGGACACACAGACCCATTTGCATATTCCATATTCATATTTTATGTTTAATTATTTGATTAATAAATCTTCATAAACCACATTTGGTAAAGTGTTCATTCATTTCCAGAAAAGGGGTTAATGTCACGGTTACGTTCTCATAACCTTCAGATTAACAAGCTATTAATTTTCAATACTTTAATTAATTTAGATATTTAGAATTCTTAAAATATGATAAATAAACATACAGCAGTGTGTCATGTTTGAAATCTTGGTCCAATTAGAATCGAACTCACGACACTGCAGCCGGCTGCACCTGGAGCCTAGCATAGTATGTGTGCTGTGCCATAACCACTTGACCACCGGGCAGCACGAATGTCACCCTCTTTCATAAATGGGAGGACACTACAGTACTTGGACTAGTAGAACCACTACACTGGGATAGGCTACCGTCACCCGTGATAGAACATGCTTTTCCAAAATAATTCACTGTGGTCATGAGTACCACGACAACAGCTCTACTAAAAGCCCAATCCTTTAGTACCCCGTTTGCAGCCATTTGTTTTTTTGACTTGCTGTAGACCTCAACAAGCCAGTTTGCAGATTGGTTCTTGTTCTGGAAACAAGATGCAAATAGAACGTACTTGGATTTTCCTGTGCATGTGAACATAGTGTGTGGGGAATGTGTGACAGTGGATGCTGACACTTTGATAATGATTCATGACACTCCCTGACACTCCCCATTACACATACCCATCCCCATATTACCTGCAGCTCAAGCAGCTCATCCTCGGCCTTCTGGAGCTTGTTAGTGGCCTCCTCCAGCTCGTCCAGCCGGCGGCCCAGGCTCTGCAGCTTGTGCCGGAGGTGTCGGTGTGTCATGTCCTTGTGCTCGGACATGGCTCCCCTCTGCTGATCTGCCTCTGTGACTGTGCACAGCAGGGTGAGGCTGTGGTGCTGGGTTTGTTCTGCAGGTTATGTGGTGAGGGTCCGCTGGGAGGTCCACATTGGGATGGTTGTGCTGCCAGGTAACTGAGATGAAGCGGCTCACATCAGAGATTGCTCATGTGGCTGTAAGGCAAAGAAGGTCTCTCAGAGTGGAATACAGGCAATGGGTCTGTCATTTAGAGAAGAGAGAGGAGATTGTGCTTCATTCATTCACATCAGCAAAATTACTTTATAATGGAAACTCACATTTTAAAATGTGAACTGATGTTCCAACTAAATGTTAATCTACAGACAAGCTTTCTTATGTAAAACCTTCCTAGAAAAATAAATAGACAAAGTCCTGCTGTGGACGTCTAGCTTTAATTTTAATTTAGCTTAATTTTGCATGTGACTAGAATTCTGTTTGTGGGGGGAAAACTTGTGTTGCAGCTCAAAATTGTGGGTTGTAGTTCTTACAGTGAGACAGGGACAAAGATTAAACTTAGAACAAAAACAAGAGACTGCCATTAAAAACAAAAATGTGAACAGCAGCAAACACAAACATGTGAACAGCAGCAAACACAAACATATTACCGAAAGCAAACACAAACATGTGAGCAACAGGAAACACAAACATGTGATCGACAGGACACATACACTGTCAAAGTAAAGGCATAGAATGGGACCATGTTTCCCCATTTTTTCTACAATTTACTATGAGACTTCAAACTTCTCCTGGCTCAAAAACACTGCCAGCATTGTCTCAGCTAACTGGCATGGCTACTATGACTTGCTCACATAGCGCCATGTACCAGAAACTTCAACTACTGGTTGTAGTAGCCATGATTGATTGTGTTCAAATACTTATTATCCTCACTGTATACACTTAAATTGAGGAAACTAAGTCATTGACCCCCTGCGATTTTGAAAGTTCTCCCACTTAGAAATTATGTAGGGATCTATCATTTTCATCGTAGGCGCATTTCCACTGAGAGACAAAAAAAATCGGAAATCACATTGTATGATTTTTAAATAATCTGTATGTTATTGCTGCAAATATGTATTTGAACACCTGATGTTATTATTTGGTACAAAGCCTTGGTTTACAATTACAGAGGTCAAACGTTTCCTGTAGTTCTTGCACACTCCGCAGCAGGGATTTTGGCACACTCCACCACACAGATCTTCTCTGTCAGGTTTCAGGGCTGTTGCTGAGCAACACGAAGTTTCAGCTCCCTCCACAGATTTTTGATCGGATTTAGGTCACTCCAGAACCTTGATATGCTTCTTGCAAAGCCACTCCTTGGTTCTCCTGGCTGTGTGCTTCGAGGCACTGTCATGTTGGAAGACCCAGCCATGACCCATCTTCAATGCTCTGACTGAGGGAAGGAGGTTGTTGCCCAAAATCTCCCAATCCATGGCCCCATTCATTCTCTCCTTAATACAGTGCAGTGATCCTGTCCCCTCTGCAGAAAAGCACCCCAAAACATGATGTTTCCACGCCCATGCTTCACAGTAGGGCTGGTGTTCTTGGGATGGTACACCTTCCTTTCTTCTTCCTCCAAACACGGTGAGTGGAGTTTATACCAAAAAGTTCTATTTTGGTCTCATATGACAAGATGACTTTCTCCCATGACTCCTCTGGATCATCCAGATGGTCATTGGCAAACTTCAGATGGGCCTGGACATGTGCTGACTTAAGCAGCGGAACCTTCTGTGCAATGCATGATTTTAAACCATGACGGGGTAGTCTATTACCGACAGTAACCTTTGAAATTGTGGTCCCAGATCTCTTCAGGTCATTGACCAGCTCCTCCCGTAGTTCTGGGCTGATTCCTCACCTTTCTTATCATCATTGATACCCCACTAGGTGATATCTTGCATGGAGCCCCAATCCGAGGGAGATTGACAGTCAACTGTAGCCTTGTCCATTTTCTAAGCCCTTTCCAGCCATGTGAAGGTCTACAATTTTGTCTCTGGTGTCTTTTGTCTTGCCCATGGTAGTAGTAGGAGTCTGACTGATTGCAAGGTGGATAGGTGTCTTCATGCAGCTAACGAGCTTAAACAGGTGCTACAGAATGTTTTTCGGAGATCATCCCAGAGCTCCTTGAAGGCTCTGGAGTTGAATTCCCCCCATCACAATAGAAAGAGAACATTGCCTGGGCAAACCAAGACCAGCATCTGATCAACCACGAGGAACGCATCATGAAGGCTGCAAAGGTTAAAGGAGAATTCCAGTATAAAAGTAAGTAAGTACAGTAATGATTTCAAACCCAAGTTTGAGTTTTCAACGTAAAGACAAAGAGGGCAGATATATCAATGGAAAGGCTTTTACTCTGCTGAATGCGTATGCTCAACCAGGGAGTGATATCACCTGCTATACTGATATGATGGCCCTGATTGTAAACAACTCTGAGGTAACCCTAATCTGTGGCAATTGGAACTTTCGCATCCAACCTACACTGGACGTGTCAAATTTGAGAGGCACTGGAGAAACAATAAATTAGAAGTTCTGTAAATTAATGAAGGATATGTAGGACTGATTGACATCTGGAGGGAAATTAACCATAATGCACGCCAATATACCAAGTTTTCGAATCCACATGCAATAAATTCAGGAATAGACTATTTATTTATCTTCAATAAAGACAGATCTAAAATTACTGAGACAAATATAGGCACAATAGATCTAAGTGATCATGCTCCTATCTACATTACTGTAGACTTGGAGTAAAGACGAAAAAACACACTGTGCGTGAGGTTCAACGCCAGTCTGCTTAATGACCCTTTGTTTAATTAAATGTCAAACGATATTGAAACTAATCTTGAAGAAAATGATACTGGGGAAGCTTCTTTTGAAGCAGTTCTGAGAGGAAAAGTTATATCCATAGACGCGGCAAAAAAGTAACAAAGGGAGAAAAAGCTAAATGATTCGCAAGAAAAACTAAAGTTGCTGGAGGTAGATCATGCCAAGAAGGGGAGTCCTCAAAAGCTACAGGAAATTAAAAAGATAAAAGGGGAAATGCTCTTTACCAAACAAAATTATTATTAGAATGGATCAACATTTTCGAAATTATTATCCTGGAAACTTGTAAAACAACAAACTGAAAGAACAATTTTTAAAACACGGGACAGGCCAAGTGATGTAATCTTAACCAAACAAGACCAAATACAATCAGCATTTTAATCCTTCTATAAAAAATGTGTCTCTAAAATTTCAGGAGATAAAGAGGAGGATATAAATTCCATTCTGGACACCCTCAATTTATGTTAGAAAATAAAGATCTGAAATAACGTGTCGGAAATACAAGGTGCAATCAAAAGATTAAAGAACAATAAATCTCCAGGGAACGATGGGTTCACCTCAGAGTGGTACAAAGCCCTAAAATAAAAACTTTGTTTTCAACAACTTTTGAATGGGCACTTAAGAAAACTCAGACCCCTCCTAGTTGGAAAGAGGCCATATCTCTAATACCTAAAGAAGGGGAGGACCGATTGGATTGTGCCTCATATAGACCCATTTCTATTCTGGATGTGGCTTTTGACATATTTTAAATAGACGACTTAATTAATCAAATATTGTGGCTCTTTTCTATGGTCTGATATCAAGAATTGAAAACAATGGCCACCTGACAGATCCGCTGACTCTGGAGAGAGGGGTAAGACAGGGCTGTGCCTGGTCCCCTCTCCTGTTTACTTTGTATCTGGAACCACTGGCCTAATATATTAGACAATCAGAAACAATTGACGGTGTTACAATTGATGGGATTGAACATAAAATTGCCTGTTACACAGACGGTGCTCTATTATATTTGACCAAACCAGAAATTCCTTCAAAAAATTGGTCCGATGTCTGGATAAAAACAAAATATACAAAAAACTTAAATTTTATCTTTTGGGAACCCCCTTTGCCCTTCAGAACGACCTACCCATTAAAATGGGTAGTTGGTCCTACATAAAGATCTATAAACAATTTTGGAGAAAAATTATACCCCTCTTTTTACTGCTATAAAAAAAAGATCTTGAAAAATTTTATCTTATCCCATACTTGAGTCAAAGGATTGAAACCATAAAAATGAATGTTCTGCCCAAATTCCTTTATCTGTTACAGACTCTCCTGGTCTCCATCCCCAACTGACTGTTTGATGAGTGGAATAATACAATCTCAAGATTTGTATGGTAAGGCAAAAAGCCACGTATCAGGTTCAAAACTACAACTATCAAAGGGAAAAGGAGGTTAGGGTTTTCCTAGTCTGAAAAATTACTTTATTTCAGCTCAAATCAGAGCGATGCTGTACTGGTGGGACCTAGAATATGAAGTTCAGTGGAAAAATATTGAGATTGGTGTTGTGTCGGGGGTTCCTGTAGGGGCCTTACTGGCAGATTACGGACGGTTGAGCCATATGGAGGTGGTTGAGAATCCCCGGGTAAAAATCTGTACTCACAACATGGGAAGAACTAATCGAAACACAAACCCTAAACCAAGATGTTAAAATCTTAAACCGGATGTTTATGACCAAGGTCTTGAGATAATCACATGAAAGTTTTGACATATTGAAAAAAACCTTTGGCTTGAAGAAACAGGACTTTTATAAAGCTTTTATAACCAAAAAACTAAACAAAGCAGTGACCACCGTAACCCTCTGATTGAATTATTTGTTAAAGCTTATAAATCAGAACTCTCAACGGGAGTAATACCAAAATTATACAAATGTATTTAAAAATAAATGGGAAATAGAGAGGTCACTTTAATTTGACTGACAATGAATGGGAAAGTATATGTATTTCTCATTGGAGAACCACAAAGACATGTTTGGAGGGAATTTTGTTGGAAAAAAATGGTCACATTTCTGTATAACACTATATCCCCGGACCACTGGACTTAATGACTACAGACCTCAGCGCCACAGGCCTGTAGTCAAAAGGTGGGGCAAGACCAGGCGTTTAAATGACTTCAAGTCGTTCACCTCCTCCCTGCTGGACCCCCTGCTGGACCCCCTGCTGGACCCCCTGCAGTTCGCCTACAGAGCCAACAGGTCTGTAGATGACGCCGCTATCAACCTGGCACTCCACTTCATCCTGCAGCATCTGGACTCCCCGGGAACCTACGCCAGGATCCTGTTTGTGGACTTCAGCTCTGCATTCAACACCATCCTCCCTGCTCTGCTCCAGGACAAACCTCTCCCAGCTCAACGTGCCTGACTCCACCTGCAGGTGGATCACTGACTTCCTGATGGTTCGGAGGCAGTGCGTGCGGCTGGGAAGAATGGCTCAGACACTCGGACTATCAGCACAGGAGCTCCACAGGCTGTGTACTTTCTCCTCTGCTCTTCTCCCTGTACACAAACTGCTGCCGCCCTCCAGCCACAACTCCGTAAAACTGATCAAGTTTGCGGACGAAGACCCCCACCTCATCGGGCTCATCTCGGACGGGGATGAGTCTGTCTACAGGAGGGAGGTGGATCGGCTGGTGTCCTGGTGCAGCGGCAACAACCTGGAGTTCAACGCCCAGAAGACAGTGGAGATGATCGTGGACTTCAGGAAAGTCACAGCCCCCCCAGCCCCCCCTCACCATGACAGGCTCCCCCATCACCACACATGGACTCCTTCCGCTTCCTTGGCGCCACCATCACCCAGGACCTCAAGTGGAGCCCTCCATCAGCTCCCTCATCAAGAAGGCCCAGCAGAGGATGTACTTCCTGCGGCAGCTGAGGAAAGCCAAGCTGCCAGCGGAGAGGATGGTGCAGTTTTACACGGCCATCATTGAGTCCATCCTCACCTCCTCCATCACCGTGTGGTACACTGCAGCCACAGCCAGGGACAAACAGAGACTATACAGCGCATTGTGCGTTCTGCCGAGAAGGTGATCGGCTGCAGACTTCCATCTCTGCAGGACCTGTACGTCTCCAGGGCTCTGGGACGAGCAGGTCGGATCACAGCTGACCCTTCTCACCCTGGACATGGTCGAGCACAATTTCATACACAAGGCAATTCAAAGTGCTTCACACAACAGGAAAAAATGCATTAAAATCACAAAGACATGGCAGAAATCACAAAATAATAGTTCAAGACATAAAAGAGAATAGTGCAAAGAAAAGCATTTCAGTCATATGCACAGCCAAACAAAACAGTTTTTAGTTTAGATTTGAACAATGCCAGAGTAGAGACCTGTCTCACATCCTCAGGAAGACTGTTCCAGATTTTAGCTGCATAAAACTGAAACGCAGATTCCCCATGTTTAGTCCTGACTCTGGGCACCAGCAGGAGGCCGGTCCCTGAGGTCCTCAGACCGTCCGAGATGGTTCATATGGCACTAACATGTCCGAGATGTACTTTTGTGCTAGGCCATGGAGCGACTTGTAATACAAGCAGAGCTGCTTTGAAGACTATTCTCTGGCCACAGGGAGCCAGTGCAGAGACCTGAGCACAGGACTAATGTGATCGTACTTCCTGGTTCTAGTCAGGACCCGAGCAGCAGCGCTTCTGGATGTACTGGCAGCTGTTTTACAGCTCGTTTGGAGAGGCCAGTGAGCAGGCCGTTAAAGTAGTCTAATCTACTAGAGACAAACGCATGGATAAGTCTCTCCAGGTCTGGTTTAGACACTATACTTTTGATTCTGGCAATGTTTTTTAGATGGTAAAAAGCTGCTGATGTTATTGATCTGACGTGGCTGTAAAAATTAAAATCTGAGTCCATTATTACCCCCATATTTCTCATGAACACTTCTTAGCAACTGCTACTTTAACTGCAACCATTCATCACTCACTGCACTGTCACTTTCTGCACTACAGCTGTAAATTTAACTGTAATTCTCATGTACATAGTAATGCCTATTTTACTTTTGTATACTATAGTAGTTTTAAATTGTTTCTTAATGCATGCCCTTTTGATTTCACGTTTTTATTATTGATCAGTGTTATATGTTGCACCTTAAGGCCGAGATAAGTTCCTATGTTTGTGAATTTTGTTCAATGACAATGGCAATAAAACCCTTCTGATTCTGATTCAAAGTGCACATTATTCACCGGCGGACTGTTGGAGAGGGTGTAGTAGCCAGGAGGCAAACCACTATCATGTGTTCTGGAACTGTACTGTCGGGGATATTGGACTGAAATGAATAATGAAATGCAGACAGATTTTGACATTGCCATCCTTCTCCACATTAGAACCATTTATTTGGGTCTCAAAACCCCTGCCATGGACACAATCAATGGATACCTTTTGAATGTACTTTTGGTGGCAAGAAAAAATGCCATAACAAGGAAGTGGACGACATAAACACCGCCAACGATCAAGGACAGGACCGACGTAGTAACGGATGTCAGACAAATGGAAAAAATGACATTGAGACTTAATTTGGAAATGGACAAATTTGTTCGACTTTGGACCAAACAGGACTCTTATCTTAATTCAAATATGCCGTAATTTTGTTTTTATGTTTAGTTGATGTCTACCTGTGTTTTTCTTTTAATTTGTACTCTCTGGCAATTATGTGTTTTGTTCTGTAGTGACCTGCAGATGATCTCTGAATGTTGCCATGTTACTGGATGCTAATGGCGTCTCTCGAGGAGAAGAAACTTCATGCTTTGAATTTTGGTATATAAACTTTTTCCATGAAATGAGTGCTTTTGGATTAAAATGAACTCACTGAACCATTTTCTCTCCCAAGACAAAAGCTAAAATGCTAAAAAGACTATGCGGTTTTTGAAAACAATCATCTCATTGCAGACTTTGTCCACAAGATAAAGTTACTGTACATCATGTTGCAGTGTTCTGCACGTTCATTTAACTGTTTTGTAACTTGTCTTTTGAACAATATTACCTTTGTAACAATGTGGCCTAATGTTAATGCGAAACAATTGCCGCATTATTCCAGATCTTTTTCTCTGACTCAGCATGCTTGCTGATCAGTTGAACACTGGTGCTAAACCAACCCCCCAGGGGTCTGTGAGAGAGAGAGAGGAGGAGAAGACAAACTCAGTTCAATCAGATCTTCAAGCAGGAAGTATCTTAACCAGGGGGATGAGAAAATGGGCTTATCTCTAGCGATGTTAAGCTAACCCACGGAACAAAGAAAATTCCAGAGACACACCAGCGGAAGCTAACTTTTTTGTCCCTTAAATCTGTGGCCGTTTTTCTTAGACGTGATTTAAACTGCATCATGCAAACTCAAGCAAAGGATCTTTTTGCAACTTTTCAAGTCTACAACAAAACTTTGGATCCAGGGACAGTCTCTTCAGACCAGCTTCATCGGTGAATCAGTGAAACGGCCCTTTTATCTGAGGAACGCCTCAGAGCAAAGGAGAACGCAGATCACTGGACCTGATCCAGTGCTTCTTTGGCCTGACACCGTCAGGGCCTGGAGCCTGAGAGCGGCCATGCCCTGTCCAGCGTGTGGACCGAGCAGTCCCAGCTTGACCCATGAGTGAACCCTGCAGGCGACACAGACACACAAAACAGGCCCAGCTCCTCAGGATCACAGCTTCTTCTGGTACTGTTTGTATAAATGCATTTCACACTCTGGCAGATAAAATCATCTTAAACCGTGTTCAGACCGCAGCGGCAAAGCGGCCAGTTTACATCAAAAGTGTATGTGGATGCGCGACCTGCGAATCCAGCGTTTTTGCGGCGCAAATCCAGCTTTTTTGTGGCGCAAATCCAGCGTTCTGAGCGACGGCTGCCGCAGAAAAATTGGGCAAAGCTGAATTGATTTGCGCAGCAACAAATCAGAGATTACACTCCAGTGATGTACATACGCAGTACTCGGAAGAAGGACCTATAAAAAATGATATTCACTAAACTTTGCTCACCTCTGAAGTATCTGCCTGACCCAGACAAGCCGCCGAGCCGATCGCCTCCGTTTTTGGACTTTGTAAAGTAAATACACCAAAGCCATTCTCTTAACCTGAACGGCCATGGGACACAACTCCTCCACTGCGCATGTGCGTTCGCCGCCTCGGCCACCCGTCTGCGGTGGAGAGTTTATTTTTTGGCCGCGCGTTCGAGGCGGCCAGACGTTGTGGCCAGGGTGGCTGCCTTCAAACTGTACAGGTGTTCAATTTGGGCAGCCAGCGCGGATTTGGCCGCCGCGGTGTGAACGGGCCTTTAGAATGAACTCACACACAACTAGCTAGATCAAGTGAATCATGTCTAGCGTCTCCATCTGTAATCGACTCATTTGCATATTTCATATTTATCCGTTTAATTATTTGGTCAATAAATCTTCATAAACCACATTTGGTAAAGTGTTCATTTATTTCCAGAAAAAAGGTCAATGTCACAGTTACGTTAAATAATTTAGATATTTGATTATAGAATTGTTAAATGCCTAATCAATGGCTGGTGCCCCAAATTACTCTTAAAATATGATAACATGCCCACACTTATTGAGTGTGTCATGTTTGAAATCTCGATACAATTCTTCAATTGATCAACTTTGAATGTCAACCCCTTTCCTAAATGAGAGGACATGAATAACTTTACAGTACTAGTAAATCCCCTACAGTCCTATTTGTTTGTGAAAAAGTCTGAAAAAATCTTTCTACTACAAGCCACTTCTGTCAGATAACATTTACTAGGGTTTAGTCTTGTTAAAAGATCAACTAAGCCTGTAAAGCTTTTTATTATTAAAGAAGTAGCCACATAGAACTTGGTTTCATTTTGTGGATGTAAACAAACTACTTTCACACTGTGCAGGATTAAGAGTTAACATAAGAACTGCCGTTTTATGAAGTGTTGTGCACATGTTTTCATTAGTTGAGAAGTTTGAGGTGGTCTAGTGGTTTGCTGGAGCTTGGCATGTTCTAGTTTTAAGAAGCAGATGTAGGCCAATACAGCTCCTGCAGATGTCCTTTATCCAGCATGCACCACCAAACTCCACACTGGCATGGATGGTGACGGAGAATTCACATAGAGACTAACCACGTCAGCAGTCATTTTAACAGACTTTCAGAGATTGTGGATAATTTTTGCGCACAAAGATTTACAAATGAGACTAAACGGACTAGTAATGAGTCAAACCATATATTATTAAGCTACAAATGTATTTGTCAAGTCGTCATTGAGCAGCAATTCCCTTGTAATGGCACTTCCGGTCGAGCGGGAACACCGTTCACTCAAGTGGAGAACGAGGGAAAAATCTTGCTGCTAATATATGCTCTAAAGTTGACTGATTTGTGTAAAATGTCCAATGTTCATGTGAACAACAATTCAACACTGCACCGACTCCCCGGACGGCCTGAAAGCGGCTTTTTAGTCTGTGTAGAACTTATTTTTTCTCGAGGTTGGCAGCCCTAAGTAAACTAATACAATCTGAAGGAGGATTACATCGAATGGCAATGCCCAGACGGGCTTCTGGAATGAGATGAATAGGCCTGAAGTCAAATTGAATACCTTTTTAAGAATTTTAAGGATTAAAAAAAAATAAAAATAAATAAAAATAAAAAAGACTTCATCACAACTTTTAGTAATAAACAAATTAACACCACATTTAACATAAATTGTTATGTGGTTAGTGATTAAAAGCGAGAGAAAGAATAGTATGTGATTTAAAGTGCCGCAGCCCCCTCCCCTCCACAGACACCCTCTGCAGACCCCGCCCTCTCACACACTTTAGCCCGGGACAAGTGAGGAGGAGGGGTAAGGGCTGTGCGTGCAAAGCCAAAGTGGCACGGCACAACACAACGGACGTGCCAAGCCAATCAACACACCTGATTGACTCATGGGACTGGCGGAGGACATTGGACGTTGGACAAACACGGGATAATGGGAAAACGAAGGGACAACAGAGGGACAAAGAAGGGATAAATGACTCTCTCTAATGGCAGTTTTAGATCTAATGCAGAATGGCATGGAGGCATAGTCACTCTTCTGTTCACAAAATGGCTTTCTGTGCGTGGAGTTTGCATGTTCCAACTCCTTCAAGGCAGACTGGATCATGTATAATATTAAATGTGATTCCTGCGCATATGCTGCGCTCCTGAGCTACACATGCTTTGGTGTAAATTAGGGGTAAAGCTTTTCTGATAACTGTACATTTTTAACTATTATAACACAGTGTCTTTGGTAGTGGAGACGCTGCTGGTCTCAGATGTTATGGCTCTGCTTGGAATGGTCCTCCTCCTTCAATGACCCATATTCAGATCATGAGGTTCATTGACTAGCTGGATTTGCCTATATGTTTTATAGGAGAACCCAGAGGAAACCCATCTAGACACATTGAGAATATACAAACTCCAGCCTGGGAATCAAACACGTAACCTTCTTGCTATCCGCTCAATACATACACCACAAAAAACACAGCCTCCCTCTTTTTCCACAACCAGAAAACTTGCATTGTTCCAACGGCCTAACATCTAGCATCCCATTTAGGACTGTCGGGTTTCTCCAATTAGTCCTAAAAATGTTGCTTCCTAAATGTTTTCCACTGCGCTCTTGCATAATGGCACCCAAATGAGCTGGAAAAACAACAACTTAATCACACACATCAGCAAATGAATGGGGCGTAGCTGCTCCACACTACCAGATCTATGGGCCTATTGTTTTCTTTGGTCAACAGACACAGACGAATCAAAGTGGTTTTAGTAATAGCAGTTAATGCAGAGGCCAGTGTGAGGTTTTGGAAGTGTTTTGTGAGGGTGAAAGAGACCAGGCGCACTGAAGGGTGAACGATTCAAGGTTTTTGCAAAGCGTGGTGTAAGTACTGGGCCAATAATGTGGGAGAGGGTGAAGAGAAGGATGGGAGAGCACACCACTGCAGGACCACAGGAGAGGGAGAAATGTTCTTCTGAAATGACTTAAGTGATTCTTTGGTCTTAGACAGTATTTTGAGAGGGGAAGAAAGCGCGTTTACACTAGCGGTGGACGATACTGTCAATAATGTACATCTTGAGATTTTTGGGATTCTCTCAGTACAATAGCAAAAGAAAATGTAATTCTGTCAACAGGACTAATGTTTTAAGAGTGAAGACGTTTCATCCAAGTAGCTTCTCCAGTCGCTCTGAGATTGTGAGCCTTATATCTGTCTGAAGGGAGGAACTACACTGAAACTAACAAACTAGTTGTTTACAGTCAGGAGTAGCACAGAAGTGCAGAAATATCACTTTGTTAAGACGTTCATGTTATTATTAATCATCTCTTTTTCCTGTTATGTTTTATATTTATGGCTGATATACTCTATCCCCAAAACATCAGAATCAAACGAAAAAATGCTATCCATTTTTCGACGGGGTTGGCTGATAGCAAGAATATACTGCTGATTAATCTTGATCAATGGGGTCTTACCTGGATAAATGAAGGTTAATTAATAAAATAAATAGCACAAATAATACAAGGTTTACACTAATAAAAATAATAAGAAAAATTTAACAAAAAAAGTGGGCTGGCTTTGTCTTCCACTCCAGTCCCAGTTAACCCACAAAATGATCCAGTCTCTCCAAAGTCTGAACTCTACTCCAAACCACATGCTTCTACTGCCACAGGATCGGCTTCAACCTGTCAGTTTAAAGTCCACAGCCGGGACACAAACAGGGAAATGAGTATCTCCAGTGTGGTGGTCTATGGATGGGGCTCGTACCAACCCAAAACATGCATCATGGTTAAATTCCTCCAGTTAAGGTCCTGACCAAGCCTTGCACAAGATCTGGAGATGGGTCCCCTGCTCCAGACAGGATGCCCCAGAGGCATTAAAGGATTAGTCAAATGCGGAGGACAAATTTCTCTATAGGGACAATAAAGTGTACCTTACCCTTAGGCTGATGTCCAGGCTATGATGTGTTTTGGTAGACACTAGCCATCGACAGAGAGGCTCAGAGTAATCCTGCAGGAATTCGAATTCTTATCCCGTGTTTTAAAAACAATTCTTTGTGCCCTTTTTTTTAATAAGCTTTCAAGCTAATAATTTTGTGAATTTTGAACCGCTTTCATAATATCTTTGTTTGGTGAAGAGCATTTTTAAAAAAAATATTTCCGCTGAGGTCAGGTCATTAATCTCACCCCTTGTCTTTTTAATTTCCTGTAGCATTTGAGGATCCTTGTTTTTGGCATGTTCATTTCCATTGCCTTTGTTTCTTTTTGTCTGAGGCAACAGCCATTACCCTGCCCCTCAAAACTGTCATAACTGCATCCCAGAGAATGGGTGGAGAAACTTCACTGTCATTTTCCTCTATATACATCTTGTGTCATTTGTCATATTTTTTACAAATTGTAAAATTGTGTTTTTTTTTTGTTCCTGTTCCAGATCTACAGTGATGTAAATAGGAGCATGATCACTAAATTTATTGTCCCTATGTCCGCCTCTGTAATTTTGGACCCATCTTTGTTGAAAATACTGTATACTATACTATTCTAGTATAGATCTTATGTGGGTGGCAAAAATATGTATATTGGCGGACATTATTTATCACTGAAGTTGTGGAACTTCAGTATAATACTGTAGGTCAAGCTTGGACACCGGTTTCGTAGCCAAGGAGCGATGCGCATGGTCAATCTTAATTTTCCCAGCTTCATATACTTGACCACATCTTTACCTTCACGGTACTCTGGAATGCCGACAATTAGGGCTGCAACGATTATTCGAGTAAATCGAATAATTAAATTACAAAAAAGCTTTGATTATTATTCTATTGCCTCGATGATTCGTTTAATTTACATATTTAATTAAAAACATGTGAATCAGTGGTGCGCGCTTTTGTTTCACACAGAGCTTGTTCCGGTCAGACGAAAGCGCAACAGTGGAGAGTGCGACCCAATAATCTAATACATCCATGAGTGCGACCGGGAAGAGTTTTGATGAGTGAAAGAGCAGATGTGGTGTTTAGAGACCGCATCTAGCTCTGCGCGCCGCCCACCCCAGCGGACCCCCGCGCTCCCCCACACAACAACTCTTCCTCCCAGTCATACTCGTACTTTTAAACATCCAAAACACATGGAAACAGCAAGGAGGATCGCGACCGTGTAATAATAATCTGTTGTGAAACAAGTCCACGGCGACGACACGGAGGCCAAAGTGACCGACACACGAGCCAACACCGCAAAACGACAGAATGCAAAATGCCCAGCTCCAAACACCAGGACCACTGGTCCCACCCAACATAAAGTTTAACAAACAAATATCTTATTTAAAGTGACGTGACATAAACGCGAATTAATTCATAGCTACTGTAACTGTTTACAAAGTCTGTGACAAGTTAATTAGTCCTTAATATATATTCTTTATATACAAACAGACTGAAGTGAAATGTTGCCGTTTTGGGGACACACTTATTTTAAATGGTTTACGGAATGTACAAAAAAAAAATTACCGATTACTCGATTAATCAAAGAAAATAATCGATAGATTACGCGCTTACTAAATTCATTGATAGCTGCAGCCCTACTGACAATCCGCATATTACATCTGCGCTCCCTGTTCTCCAGGTTGTCCAGTTTGTCAAAACACGCACCTATCAATTTAGCCACCTTGGTTTGCAAAGCAGAGATGGCGTTCCTCAGGTCAGAAACCTCCTCCTCGGCCGCTGCAGCCCGGGTGTCCAGCTCGCCATTATTGGATTTCAAATCATACATTCAGTCTATTTTTGCTTCTACTGTCTTTATAATCTCATCAGTAATCTCCAGTAAAGCCACCATAATCACCGGGTCTATCCCGCTCCGAATCTCCTCTGCGGAAGAATCTGAACCGGAGCTGGAGGTGGAGTGACCCGGGCGGGGCAGCAGCGGAGCATGAGCCAGGGCCTGGGCGCTGGCTGGTGCTGCGCAAACTGCGCTTGAGTGCGCAGAGGCTAGCACCGGTGCAGAGCCTACACTAGCTAGCTAGAACTAGCTAGCGTAGATGTATCATTGCTAGCCTGATTCTCTGTAGTGTTTTTCCTCGTTTTTCTTCGATATGTTCCCGAAATAAGTGTCCAGTTTTTTCATATGTCTGCGCCAGCGTAAAAATAACGTGTCTCCCCAGGAGAACTCACAATAAAGATGGATTATTTCCACACGTACGACCGCAGACCAAGCCCCCAGGGCTCAAGATGGCGGCCCATTCAAGTCAATGGCAGCTGCTCGCTGGCGCTTAAAGGCCAGTTAGCCTTTAGCATTTTGGACACTGTGGCCCGGAAGTTACGTAGGCTCGCATGCCATGTGATCCCTCTGACCAATCACAATCAGAGCGAGAGTAACTAGAGCTGCGCCGAGGCCAGTGCGAGATAAAGCGAAATATTAGAAAACTGGTTTTAGGAAAACTGAAGGATTTTGAACTGGGAAAAAAGTGAATGACCTGATAAAAATTTTAGTAGCTCCATGGTGCGCACGGAGCGAGGAGTGAGCCCACTGTCACTGCGTAATCATAAAATCAAGCCGGTTCACCCATGGTTCTATTAAAATATGGACGTAGATTTGGTTGAGTTAGGTCTTCCAGGCTGAATTTACGCAGTCCTCATTATTCAAAAGGAAATTGTACTTGTTGGAGAAATTCTGGTTGCCAGGAGGCAAACCACCATCACGTATTTTGGGACTGTCCTGTTGCGTATATTTGACTGAAATCAATAGAGCAATGCAATCAGTTTTTGACATCATCGACTTCAGGACTATGTATTTGAGCCTCAGGACCCTTGGCATGGATGCTGTAAATGGATACCTCTGGAACATCCTTCTGACCGCAGCGAAAAAAAATCCATTAAAAAAATTAATAAAAATGGATGACTCAATTTCACTGGCAATTTGTTCATAGCTTTTCCTTCTTCTCCTCCCACTTCCCCGACGGGAGTGGAGCAGGCACATCGAGGACCTGTGAATCCAGATGCTCCTCAACTGCCTGGAGAAACGGTCTCTACTCCGTATGAACGGTTCATCGGCCTCGAAGAACTGGTTCTCCTCCTGAGTGGGTCCAGCTCCACCGTGTATCTGCAAATTGAGGCACGTCCGCCTGTCCGTCCGAGGGAGTGGGATCTCTCCTTCACTGTGGAACTTCTCCAGGTTTCTACTTTTTCCCAAAGAGGTTTGGTAGTTTTTCCTGGCCGAGAAGGAGGGTCTAATGACAGGGTAGCTTGGGACATCTGTCTAAGGACACAGGACGCTGGGACACTTCCAAGTCCTTATGAACACTGTTTATTTTGTTTTCCACTGTCGCCCCTCGAGACCACTACTGTTGTGGTTTTGGGCGTTACAAAAATAAATTGAATTGAATTGAATTGACACAAACTGAACCGACGATTGGATGGACATTATGATGGACATAAGAAAAATGGAAAAATTTACACTCTGTTAAATTTGTCCATTTTCAAGTTGACTCAGACTATGGACAAAATGGGACATTTATTTTGGACAATGTATGCCGTGATTTTTTTTTAAATTTTATTTTACACGGGTGTCCTTTTACTTTATACATTTAGATTTGTTTTGCTTGCTCTCTGTGTCATGTTTTTTCTGTTGTTATTAAAATAAAAAAAAGTTCGCAGTAAAATGTATATTTACAACGTTGAACAAATTGTATATTCAAGACAAATTCTACCTCCCTGTCATTTTATCTAGCTCGTTAGTCTAGGTTTTTGGGTGGTTTCAAGGTTAATGTACTGATATGAATGAAATAAAACGCTGAGTTGTTTGTTTGAAATGATGCGCTTGTGTTAATGCTTCTCTCCAGAATCACAGCGAATGAGCGCTGAGAGCACCAGATACAGAGAAGAGCAGAGTGATGGATGTGGAGAGGAGTGAGAGGTCTTTGCAGAGTGGATTACTGCAGTGGTGACGCAGCAGAGAGGAGTGTGTGAGCATGTGTGTGCGTGTGTTTACTGTGCGTTATTACAGTTATCAGCGTACTGTTACTGCACTTGTTTTCTTTGCGTGGGAGCAGATATTTGATATTGAATGCACATTAGGGATGAGACGATACGGTTTTGTCACGATTCAAATATCTACAGTGAGGAAAGTAAGTATTTGAAGACGCTGTGATTTTGCAAGTCCTCCCAGTTAGAAATTGTGGAGAGGTCTGAAATTTTCATCGTAGGTGCATTTCCACTTTGAGAGAATCCCTCAAAAAAATACGGAAATCACATTGTATGATTTTTAAATAATGTATTTGTATGTTATTGCTGCAAATAAGAACACCTGCCAATCAGCAAGAATTCTAGCTCTCAAAGACCTGTTAGTCTGCCTTTAAAAAGTCCACCTCTCACCTTTCGGCTGCCAACCGTCATTAGATACAACACAGCTACAACTTTCTCGAGTTCAGCTTTTTCACTTTCTCTCTCCTCCCTCGCTCTTTCTTTCTTCTTTCTTTCTCTCTCTTTCCCTCCCTTTTTATGATATAGTGTAAAACACATACTTTGAAGACGTACAACTACAGTAGGTGGCTGTGAATGCACGTTTCGGCTGCCAACCGTCAGCAGCAGCAGCAGCAGCAGCAGCAGCAGCAGCAACAACAGAAACAACAGCAACAGCAACAACCACACCTCTTAATCCAAATTAGTAGGATAATAAAGTAGCTGCTTAAAGACACCTGTCCACCCCACAATCAAACTCCGACAACTACCACGGGCAAGACTAAAGAGCTATCATAAGACACCAGAGATTAAACTGTAGACCTCCACATGGCTGGAAAGGGCTACGGGACAATTGGCAAGCAGCATGGTGAAAAAAGATCAACTGTTGGAGCAATTGTTAGAAAATGGAAGAGGCAAGATCTCACATATCAATGATGATAAGAAGGGTGAGGAATCAGCCCAGAAATACAGGAGGAGTTGGTCAATGACCTGAAGAGAGCTGGGACCACAATTTCAAAGGTTACTGTCGGTAATACACTACACAGTTAACCAATGACCATCTGGACGATTCAAAGGAGTCATGGGAGAAAGTCATGTGGTCAGATGAGACCAAAACAGAACATTTTGGTAAAAACTCCACTCGCCGTGTTCGGAGGAAGAAGAAGGATGAGTACCATCCCAAGAACACCATCTCTACTTTGAAGCATGGGGGTGGAAACATCATGCTTTGGGGGTGCTTTTCTGCAGAGGGGACAGGATCACTGCACTGTATTAAGGAGAGAATGAATGGGACCATGGATTGGGAGATTTGGGGTAACAATCTCCTTCCCTCAGAAACAATTAAAATTTACTATAGGATAAATTAAAAATAGGCATTACTTTGTACACAAGAATTTACAGTTAGTAGGTCCATTCACACTTGCTTCATTAATCAAGTTTACGAGCTTGTCTTCTCTAAGGCTGTGTCTCAATTCCGGGTCTGCATCGAAATTTGAAGGCCAGTTGCATCGCTTCCTGCGCGACAAGGCCGTCCCATTTCATGCAGCCCACGAACGCGGCCGACAAATGTGGCCTGCGTTTCCGTGGAGATTTTGCTGTGAACGTAGGCTGCACACTTCGTGGCCTTATATATCCCATAATGCACTGCGCTGCGCTACTAAGATTGTTTAAAAGCAGGCAGAGCGAAACAGTGCCCCCCGACAGCGGAGGAAACATGTAAGTACACGCACAAGTGTTGTCATGGAGATAAGGGCAGAATGCTCCCAAAACTGTAAAGTTCAAATTTCAGCTAATTTTTAATGTGTTTTCTGTAACACATTAATATAAAAAGAGACCACTTAAACCAATAAATCTGGAGTATAAACGTTTAGTCTTAATTATGGTTTCTGTTGACGTTGTGAACATGACAAACAAGCTTTATTCTGATCATTAAATATATTTTCTAAAGAAACACAGATCTCTCTCTTTATAAAGTGACTTAAATGCACATATTACCTTTCATGCATTCCATCATAAAATCCCATTCTGAAATTAACAAGGCACATTTCATTTCACTTTTTGACAGTTATCACAGAAACATTGGTAATTATTACATTTTACAAGAGCTGAACATAATATTTTGTTTTAGACAAAAGATTTGGGTGAGATAAACTAATCTCTTGGGCTCAAAGTCAGAATATTGTATCCTTGCTGCGTGCTCTTTTTAATACGTCCAAGAGCGTAAGTTGCGTGGCGTTAGCATAAGAGGCGAGTCTTGGTTGCTAGGTGACGGAGCGGCTCCGTGGACTAGGCCTGTCCCATTTCGGCACAGCCTTTGCGGTCCACGGAGGCTACTCCGAAGACCAGCCTCCGTCGGCTGGGTTCTTTTGGAGCATGAAGACAATTCAGACACGGCATGCGCCTCAGAAGTCACACAGTTTGAATTTTGCTCATATTGTTGCACCACATGTAAATATTTGGTCTTCTCTTGCCCAGTTTAAGCTGAGCCTTGCATGTTTTTTTTTAACACAATTTGACAAATTTGAGGCATTTATTTGTGGTTTTCATTCTTTACAGCGTAGGATACTCTTTCATCTAAATACTTCATAGGAAAAAGGAGGTGTGTGCCACTTGGTGGTCTTGTGGCTAGCACCATAATTATCATGTGAGCTCGTTGTGAATCCGGCTCTTGACAGCTTGTTGCAATGTCCTTCCCCAGTCTTGGCTCCATTTCACGGTATACTGTCCGGTCTAATAAATCCTACGGGTAAAAAAAACTTACAAAAAAGAAAGAAAATGTGAAATAGGTATCCGAAGGTGATCAAAAACAGATTTAAAACCACAAGAATGGCTGCACACACAAGTTTCTCCTGGATAAAATAAGTCAAAATATTTTGGCGATTACAACTAAAGCCTTTCATATTTTCACATCAGGATTTAGAACATAATAAACTTAACATAAACTATAATAAAGTTGTGCAAACTCTAGGACACCTTGGACACATATTGACCTTGTTTTTCACCACACCCACCAACACTGAGTGAACAGTGTATGCCACTTCAGAGAACAGAGGAAGGAAGAGCGGCGCCCAAGGGGGCCAAGGGGCCGGCCGAGAGGGGCCGGCCGAGAGAGGGCCGGCCGAGACGGGGCCGGCCGAGAGGGCCGGCCGAGAGGGGCCGGCCTACAGGGGCCAGCCTACAGGGGCCAGCCTACAGGGGCCAGCCTACAGGGGCCAGCCAAGAGGAAGGGTCAGGAGGAGAAGGGGGGGAGTAAAGAGGGATGGATAGGAGGAAGAGTGGTGGACCGGAGCAGAGGAGGAGGAAAGATTGGATAAAGAGGGCCGAGGAGCAGGTCCAGGTGCGGGTCCAGGTGCGGGCCCACGTGCGGGCCCACGTGCGGGCCCAGGTGCGGGCCCAGGAGCGGGCCCAGGAGCGGGCCCAGGAGCGGGCCCAGGAGCGGGCCCAGGCGGAGCTAGTGGGCCGAGGAGCGGGCGGGTGGAGGAGGAGCGGGCCGAGGAGAAGGTCAACATAAATAAATGTGTTTGATGGGTTCGTTCCAGCCAAAACCCTCTGAATTAAATCGTAGAGTGCATTTTTTGCGGCTAATGCTAACAGCTATAGAGAAAATACATGTGAATGGATCCAGAAAATGAGAACCAAGATCCGGTGGAATACTAAACATAAAATGCGTTAGATTTAGTACTCTAAAAGTAAGCAATGGGGAAGGCGAGTAAACACGTTTACTGGCCAGCAAACACAGCACATAACCAGCACCACACAACTAGCTCTGAACACGCCCAGAACCCCCAGAACCCGCCAGAACCCGCCAGAACCCGCCCAGAACCCGCCCAGAACCCGCCCAGAACCCGCCCAGAACCAGGCCTATTGGTGGGAAGAGGGCTAATGGTCTCCCTTCAAAGTGCATGGAGAATACTATGTCAAGAGCTCAGTTTAAAAGTATGGGACATAATCATCCAAAATGAATAGACAGCACTTACATTTGAGCTACTGTCACTCCATTGGTCACAGTTCTCCTGGCCCCGTCTCCATCCTGCACACACCAGAGGGACACAGGGACATAAGGCAAGTGTCTAATATTGTGCTCCTCACTCACAACATCTGACCACACAACCACAAACTGTACCCCCTCCTCCACTCCTCTTCTGCAGGTTCCACACTATGGACTGGACATGCTAACCGCTAACACACGGTAAGTCCATCCAGGCGCATGAGCAAACACACAGGGTTTTGGCCCTAACTACACTGGGTCCATTCAGCTCCCGTACAATTCAAACAGAGTACAGTCATCATCATTATCATCGTGGAAGAATGATGTAGGAATGGAAGGATGGAGGCCTCAGAAACCTATGCGATGAGCTCCAAAAATTCCACTGCATTGAGCACTTAAGTATTTATTATTTACACTAAAACATTTCACACAAAGTACCACCTAAGAAATGATTCAGCCCCCTAAGTACAATCAGATCTAAACCAAGTCTAAAACAGGGCTATACTAGGGTTAGCATTTGTAACCTGTGTCTAAAAGAGGTCTACATAACAGCTTTACTAGTTCTAAACAAGGACACAACCCCAAATTAAAGACAAAAATGTGGACCTTGATGGACTTTATTGACCTTTATTTAACCAGAAAAGTCTCACTGAGATGTAGCACGAAATGGGGAGAGTGAGGAATAGACATACGGCATATAGTCGAGGCCCGGAATCAAACTCAACGCTGCGATACAGAGATAGAAAAATAAATAAATATATATACACACACACACATATATATAAACATATAAAAAATATAATATATATAAAATATATATATATACATTACTTATATACACTACATATATGCACACACATATATACATATACAGACATACATATATACAAATACATATATACACACAAACATGTATATACATATGTATATACACATACTTACATGTATGTATGTATAATATATATATACACATATACACACACAAATATATGCATATATTTACATATATTTACACACACAATATATGCATATATTCCCATACACACACAAATATATGCATATATTTCCATACACACACAAATATATGCATATATTTACATACACACACAAATATATGCATATATTTACATACACACACAATATATGCATATATTTACATACACACACAAATATAGCATATATTCGCGCGCACGCCACACACGCACACGCGCACACGCACAGGACGCGCACACACACACACACACACACACACACACGTTTGGAGAGGCCAGTGAGCAGGCTGTTACAGTAGTCTAATCTACTAGAGACAAACGCATGGATAAGTCTCTCCAGGTCTGGTTTAGACACTATACTTTTGATTTTGGCAATGTTTTTTAGATGGTAAAAAGCTGCTGATGTTATTGATCTGACGTGGCTGTTAAAATTCAAGTCTGAGTCCATTATTACCCCCAGATTTCTAACTTGATTTGTAGGTTTTAGAGCGAGACTCTGGAGGTGACTGCTAACACTTTCTCTTTGTTTCTGTGGGCCAAAGACCATGATTTCAGTCTTGTCTGAGTTCAGCTGGAGAAAGTTGTTTTGCATCCACACACTGATCTGTTGGATGCAGTGACAGAGTGAATCCACTGGTCCATATTCACCTGCCGTCAGTGAAACATAGATCTGAGTGTCGTCTGCATCATTGTGATAGGACACATTCTCGCTGCGTATCAACTGACCTAACGGCAGCATGTAGAGGTTGAACAGAAGGGGTCCCAGGATTGACCCTTGGGGCACCCCACAGGTCAGGGGCATCTGGTCTGAGACACAGTTACCAATTTCAACAAAGTACTTCCTGTCTTCCAGATAGGACTTTAACCAGTTTAGGGCAGTGCCAGTGATGCCCACCCAGTCCTCTAGTCTCTGTAAGAGGGTCCCATGATCGACAGTGTCAAAAGCAGCTCTCAGATCTAACAGAATTAAGACTGAGGCTTTGCCCGCGTCAGTGTTCAGGTGGATGTCATTTGTCACCTTGACAAGAGCAGTCTCAGTGCTGTGATGAGGTCTAAAACCTGACTGGAAAACATCAAATGAGTTGTTTATTAAGAGGAAATCAGTGAGCTGTTGGTAAACAACCTTTTCAAGGACTTTGCCCCAAAATGGCAGATTAGAGATGGGCCGGTAATGACTCAGTACTGCGGCATCAAGACTGCTCTTCTTTAGGAGAGGCTTTATGACCGCAGTTTTCAAAGACATTGGGAATGTTCCAGATTGAAGCGACATGCTAACTATGTGAGTGAGTGGTGCTAACAAACTGTTCAGCACAGACTTTAGAAATCTGGAGGTCACACATGGAGGCAGCATGTAGATGAACTCAGACTGGTGATGATCTCCTGGACAGTTTTGTCAGTTACAGGTGCAAAGTGAGTCTGCTCTAAGTGTGTAGGTGGTTTGAGGGTTATTTTTTGCATTGTAGAATTTATATAATTTTTAATGCCCTGAACTTTGTCATTAAAGAATAATGCAAACTCATTACACTTGGATGTGGAAATGAGTTCTAACGGCAGCTGAGCTGGAGGGTTTGTTCATCTGTTTACTGTGGCAAACAGGACACGCGAGTCGTTACTACAGCTTCCAATTATTTCAGAAAAATGTCCTTCCCTAGTTCTACATAAAATGAGGTTGTACATGTACAACTTCTCTGTAAATCTCTTTCTGAACCTGGAGCTTTGACTTGCGCCATTTTCGTTCGGCCCGGCGGCACTCCCTTTTCTGTGCCCTGACCGAATCATCATTTCTCCATGGCGCCTTCTGCTTATTTTGAACAGTTTTAGCCTTCATAGGGGCAATGGTGTCGAGAGCATTCAAAACACTAGATGTAACAGAGTTCAACAAATCATTTACATTAGAACATGAGACATTTTCAAAGTTCATCATTTCCATAAACAGTTTTCCTGTGCTGTCATTTATGTGTCTCCTCCGGACAACTGCAGGACCAGCTGGTGGTTTGGGAAAAACAGACAGGCCAAAGAAGACACAGAAATGATCAGACAGAGCAGCATCGACCACATTGACGTTTGAAATATGAACCCCTTTTGTAATTAGAAGATCTAGAGTGTGCCCTCTGCTGTGGGTGGGGCCACTCACACACTGAGTAAGACCGAAAGTTTCAAGGACAGCATGAAGCTCTTTAGCGTTTCTGTCACAGATATTATCAACGTGAACATTGAAATCACCTGTTATGACCAAACCATCAAAGTCTGTGCATACGACTGAAAGCATCTCAGTAAAATCATCAATAAAACTTTTGCAGTGCTGAGGAGGCTTGTATAAAACAATGAAGAGAATGGATGGAGACTGTTTTAGCTCAATTTTAAAGGATACGTACTCAAATGTTGAAAACACCCCAAAGGACAACCTGTGGGTAACTATATCATCTCTAACAAAAGCACACACACCTCCTCCCTTTTTGTTTTCTCGTGTTTCAGATTCAAACATAAAGTTGGGTGGAGCAGATTCTATTAGAACTAAATTTCCTGTGTTTTTGTCAAGCCATGTTTCAGTTAAAAACATAAAATCAAGATTATAAGAAATTAAATTATTAATTAAGAATGATTCGTTACATAAAGATCTGACATTTAGCACAGCAAGTTTCAGACCAGTTTCAGTGAGACTGGGCGTTATCTTTTTACAGGGAATATGAATCAAATTTCTCAGATTGGGCAGTCTGACTCGCATTTTGTTTTGTGTGCACACGTGTGCATATGTGCGCTGTGCCTTAACCACTCGACCACAGGGCAGCACACTGTATGTTTGTATGTATGTATGTATGTATGTATGTATGTATGCTGCCCTGTGGTCGAGTGGTTAAGGCACAGCGCACATATGCACACATATTGAAAATATAAACTGTAACTACCACAATTGTTGCACCCCCGAAAAATGTACCAGCGTCCGCTACTGCTTTGGACAATATTAGATGCATTGTCGACTGAAAAGATTATATTGTGCTGATCGTCGACTGGAGACAACTGATGGCACCGTGTGCTAGCTTTGTTTGGCTCAGTTTGTCTGTGCACCATTAAACTCACCACCACTGGATAAAACAGCACTTTATCACAAGATAAAGCCAGAGTTTGGTGACATGATTATTTCTGTTTCTATCTGCTTTTTGGAGTCTTCTTTTCATCCGAGTTCTCTCTTATCCAATCATCTCACTTAAAAGTGTTCCAGACCTCTTTGGAAGTTCGACCATCCAGGACCCACTTTGGATTGCTTAAATAGAACGGTACGGTTCACTTATACATGGAGACACTTTCAAACCTTCCCAATACCTTCCAAAGTGAACCAGTCCTTGCTCTTGTGTATCTTTAAACCTCAAAAACTATTTACAGTAGCTAACCATATTTCACAAATAAAAGCAAGCGTCCACACTGACTGATGCACCGTGTTTCTGCCCTGTAAGCCTCTGGTGATGGACACAGCACAGCGCTCTTTTCTTGTCCTCTGTCACTCTTCGTCCTCTTCCTCTGCATCGCGCCCGTCCGCCAAACATCAACATAGGATTTGTGCCGAGTCATGAAATGTTCCACAGTGGCACTGATCTGCTGCAGCGCTGTCCTTTACTTATATACCTTTACTTTAGCATCTCATGTTTTAAAACGTAAAACAATGTAGACTTATAGGTCAGACGATAGACTTAGATTACAGTTTTTGGCCATGTCGTCCATTCCCTAGCTATATTTTTTTGGCACACTTCGGACAATTCCGATTTTTCAATTTTAAACTGAAGTCACCGGTGACTGCTGCTCTTCACAACATAACTCAAAGCCCAAACATTTGAATGCCTGTCATTAAGCTATAACATCTGTGTACATCCCTCTAAGCCACTGCAATAAACTAAAAAACACTAAGCTTTTTACGTCGCCATCTATTCATGTTGCATTTGTTTGTATTATCTTCATCTTCATTGAACAGTTTGTCTTTGTGATAATCCCCTTACAGTTTTCTCAATCTTAAATTCACTCCTTCATTTTGCACAATAAACAAACACACGCAGTGTTGCCATGGATACTCGCATCGAGGGGAAAAGGGGCGGAGCTGAGCGAGGCTGCTGCTGTTTTATCTCAGAGACCATACGCAAACTGATCCCAATCACTGTTCACTCACAAAGCACAAGCTGTGGCTCTTGAACCGTAGAAAAGGCTCATCAAAAAGACAATTTAAGGCTGGATTGTTCGCTGGACTCTGCTCTAAGTGATAAAAGCTCCATAAATCTGTGCTAAGCTTTAGTTGGTCCTTTCTTTGAAAATGGTCATGAGCGACAGCTGTGAAAAGACGCTGTAGTTGTCCACTCCGTGTGCCCTCGATTTGACGATTTACCCATTTTTCACATCGTCGATTATAAAAAGACCTGAATTCATTCAATGGATCACCCAGCCCTAGATAGACCACACAACATATGTCAACAGTAACATGGCATGGCAGATGTGCAGCATCATAAACCTTGTTTCGACTGGCTCTGTCTGCTACGTGACGTCACCCAAACATAAGAAACGTTTTCTCAATTTTAAAAAAAACATACAAATCAGACCTGAATTATTCTCTTTTTTGTGTGTGAATTGCTGAGATCAGCATCATGATTAAAAAGATGAGCAATTCCAAGTTTGTGGTGCTAAGAGATGAGACTTCCGGTTTCTCCTCAGCATTTGCCTCTACGCCGCGTTTGAACCTCTCTTTATGGAATGCCTTTGGTTTAAAGAATGGTAGCTGCATTATTCCCCCTAACCCTTTCAATCATGACGCGCAGGCCATACGCTGATAAACAGGAACTAGCTGACGCTAACGTTCACTAGTTTGATTTGCCAAGTTTGTCAGCTCAATATCTAAAGTTACCATCACTGGAAATATGGTAGTTTATCACTTTTTGACATCTTGATTGGGCGCCCCTGCTTGTGTAGACACTTTCAAATCGTCATAATCTGCTCCAAAGCGAACCAGTGGAACCAAGCCATAAACCAAAGTGACCCTTTTGCAAGAAATAAGAGAAAGTGGTTAAATAAATAAGTTGTGTCACTTCCAGAAGAACCAAGATGAGCTGTAACATCTTACAGTATTCAACTAATGATTTTCCCATCATTCCTCTTCCTGTCGTTTGCATTCTGGCGTTTCGTGAAAGCTGGACTTACAATTCTATCTCGAGGAAATTCTATCGACAGGAAAATCATACAGCTCTTCAATTTCACACACAGCTGGCCCGACCTGTTCCAAACGTAATGCCCTCCCGCGCTGCAGCCCTGCCTTCTGCAAACTCAGCAAACCTATACACGCACAGTAATCCGTCATCCGCACAACGCTGATGTGTGGAGCCCTGTCACCAGACACCTCTCCATACTCCACGCTCCACAAACTGATGGCCCGGAGGCTTCATGTTGTCATTGAGAAGTGCGATGGTGACAGACGAGCAGAGATTGGACATAGTAGAACTTGTATGTGAGACCTAACCCCAGTGACACTCCCAAGCTCACGGCCAAAGGAAACACTATGGCTGGTGTCTTCCTGCACGACTTCTAGTGTGAAATGAAGACTTTTTAAGACCTTTGTCAGAAACATTTAAGACCATAGCACACTTTAAAATAACATACATTTTTATGGAAATGTATTTAAATCATACACTTTATTGACCTTTAAAAACATAAAAATCACCCAGTAAAAATCTTAAATAATTGAATAAATGGAATGAATAAAAATGTAGGATTTTTATGGTTCCTTTTTTTATAAGCCTCTATTTTTGTATGGCCTTTTTTATTTTGAAATATGCATCCTGATTTATTGTCCCTCAGATCTATTTAAATAAAAAACATAAAAATAAAATCAGAAAGATTTATTGCCATTGTCAATGAACAAAATTCACAAACATAGGAACTTGTTTCAGCGTTAAGGTGCGACATACAACACTGATCAATAATAAAAACAACTTATAATCCAAAGGGCATGCATTAAGAAACAATTTAAAGTTACTATAGGATAAATTAAAAATTGGCTTACTATGCAAGTAAGTTAAATTTACAGATTGAGTGAGTGCAGAAAGTGAACAGTGCAGTGAGTGATTGATTAAATTGTAGTTAAAGTGGCAGGTAACATCAATACAGCAATATAATACAGAGGTCTAGTCCATGTTGTCCTTTTACGTCGAGCTCCCTGTGCAGATGTGAGTCCACTGAATTCCTCAGGGTCACATGATCACACCTTGTCAGGAGCCCTGTCCCTCTTTCACGATGGCCTTAGCGCACAGACACAACTGCTGCAACAAAGGCTACACTTCTGTTTTTGTAGCTTTAGCGGCTAATGATGCTAAGTCAGACGCATATTCATCAACTACTGCACAGTGAGCTCACCTGTCAGTCTTTCACTTACGGACGGGCAGGTTTTAGAGCGTCCTCCGCTTTTGCCAAGCTCACCGGCGCGGGGCTCTCATTTTTATTGAGGATTTTTAAGACCTTAAATTTCCAATATACCTTTTAAGACCCTGATTAATATAATGAAGGACCATAGCAGAAAGAAGAAGGCAGGGAATGAGTTTGCTGGAGTTTTGAGAAGGAATTGTGAGACGTTCCATAAAAGAGGAGAAATGATCTTTGAGCTAAGCACTGTGCATGAGCAAAAGGTCATGACCCTGGATCCCAGCGGAAAAGTGACCTACATACAATGCTGGTGTTCTCAGAGTAGAGCTGCTGCTCCTCCACACAAGGAGGAGTTTTATATCATACACTATATTAATATTCAGTCTGTTTTTTTAAGGATTTTATTGGAAAATTCGTTTTTTAAATCTTAATAAGACTCTTAAATAAACAAAATAAAAAAAGACAAGAAGAAATATGCGTTATTCAGAGCGCATGCTTCAAATCCCAGAGATACAGACTTGAGTTCATTCAACATGTGGACCATTAAATAAAAAAGACTTGGATGCGGTTACATGACAATTATGTTATTTTGGTCTCAAAGCAAGAAGGTCCAGGTTTGGCCTGTGTGGAGTTTGCATGTTCTACCTGTGTCTGAGTCGAGGTGTAATTTTGGCTTCAACACTGGGGGTTAAAAGGTGTTTAGAAAAAGCCTATATATTTAATAGGGATGCAACGATATTTGATATGATATCGAATCGTTCGATAAGCACGTGTCACTCCATGCTGCTGTGTTGTCATATTTTTGGTTTGGAAAGGAAAAGGTAGAGCTGTACAGTCTTTCACAAATTCAGGAGGTAAATAGAAAAATCTGTATATTGTTTGTTTGTGTTCAGGAAATGTATATAGAATCAAATTTTTTATAAAAATCTCCAATTTGATCATTATGAGGGGGGAAAAATCTATATATTTCAAAAAGCATAATTAAGTAAATTCTATTCTTTCAAAGTATACAAAAAAGGGAAAAAGGGATTTAAGGTATTAAGGATTTTATTGGAAAATGTATCTTTAAAATCTCAATAGCACTCACAATGCCAGAATTAAGGATTTCACGGTTGTTTTCACAATAATTGTAACAATAAATTGATTACTAAATTGATACAAAGTTAATGGTTTAGTTCTGGTACGTATTAAGAATAAACAGTAACCGTTTGAAAACATATCACGATATAAAGATACAAAAAGGAGCATATTCTTAACATCACTAAAGGTTTTTGTCACAAATAGGCTCCATAGACGGTGGGAAAAGTATCACAAAAACTTAAATTCACGTAAACTTCCCATTAAAACAAATTAAGTACAAAAGTATACAAAACTGCAATATCTTCAGACAGTGACTAAAGTAAACCACCTCACTACTTGGGTAAAGTCCAACAAACGGCCACGTGACCCTGCAGTGTCTGAACCAGAGTGTTTCCTTTTAAGGTCAGCGGTGCTGAAGTGTCAGCGGCAGTGCAGAGGCTGGTACTGGCACAGCGGAGAACACTAAAGGTATTCAAAGTGCATTCTTCACTTAAGTCCACACCTAAAGCAGGGGGAGGGGAAGAGCGGGACAATTTGGTTTAGAGTATGTTTTAAAGGACACATGCATCATTTGTATTATTATAGACCCTTCCAGGAGTGACTTGTTATACAATAGCTTGCATAGGAAGCAGCCTGGTACTTATGTACACATTCTATTTGGACCCATCTTCGTTGAAGATAAAAAAGTAGTCTATTCTAATATGGATCTGATGTGGATTAGAAAAATGTGTATCTTGGCGGACATTAGGATTCATCTCTTTCCAGATATCGATCACCCTTAAATTAGACTTTTCACTCTAATTATAACTACTTTTCCATGAACTGCACTCCACACGCTAATGCTTTACTTGCAACTCGAGGCTAGTCATACGCCAAAGAAAACAAACACGTTTTACATTCATTTACAGGTGTGGACCCAGTCTTAGAACTTAAACATTTCCAGACCACCGCTACACTGTGTGCAGACGACGCAAGCATGAGAACAACTTCCAGAGACCCAGTTGGCATGACGGTCCACCCAAGCTGCAGCCGCGCATCATGAACAGAGCAGAGGAGTAGGCCCAGAAACGGAGGGGTGTGGCTCCAAAAATAGAAGTGCCATTGGGGTCTGCTGCGTACACTGTAAAAACCCTGAGTGGGAGGAAAAGTCTGCACAAGTGTTTCGAATAGTTTTGAAACGCATCAACAGAGGTTAGAGCTATGGAGCAGCATGACACGAGGGAAAATGTGATGTCTCATGGTAAATACTGACAGTACAGCAAATTCAGTTCAAAAGGTGCATGATGTCAATTCTGGTGGAGGGTCCGCCACCTGCTTGTCTTTTTGTGGTTTTTGCCAAGAATGTTCTGCAGTAGGACACCCACAGTGAGTGTGCTTTTTACATTGACACAAGGCAGCCAGAACATTCTTGTATAGCAAACACAATTGAGAAGTGTGTCCTTGATTTGTATCGTTTATATCACGACACAGAATGGCATCTTTCAGATACAGTATCAATATGGCCAAGGACCAAATATGTCCCTCACTCAGGGACGTGTACAGACATTGAGGGGCAGATGCTCCACCATGCAAAAAAGGTACTTGTCCATATCGCTTAAATGACTTATGCAGAACCTTTCAAATGTATCATAATGTTCATATGCAGTGAAACTTTGTGCATAGGTGTTGTCTGTATGAGCTGAGGGGTTTAGGACAAATATTAAAGACTGGAACAAAACTAAGCAGGACATTTTGGCTAAAAGAAATGTGATTTCCTGTAATCTGGGGGTATTTTCAGACTTCTGTACGATGGAGTTTAATGGCCAACCCAAATTAAAAAAAATTGCCGGGCACTATGAGAATAAATTCATACATTTATGAGAATAAAGTCATAGTCAAAATAAAGATGTAATTATTCAATGTCAATGTTCCGATTCAAAGTGACCACTGCAGTTTAGCAGCACCTTTCCTGTTACGCATCATTCACAAACTGTTGGGTCAACCCTTTACTTTCTCCATGTCGTAGCCGTAGAGTGGACCAGCCGCGCTCCGGGCCGCAGCCGCGCTCCGGGCGCAGCGCGCTCCTCCGGGCCGCAGCCGCGCTCCGGGCCGCAGCCGCGCTCCGGGCCGCAGCCGCGCTCCGGGCCGCAGCCGCGCTCCGGGCCGCAGCCGCGCTCCGGGCCGCAGCCGCGCTCCGGGCCGCAGACAGGGGGAGGAGCCTCGGTGTTATACACACATGCTCTGCTCCTTTATTACTTTGTTTCTCTACGTGGGACTTTGTGCACAATCACTGTATTTATGTGCTCATTGTGGATTTTACTACGGCCCCTGTAGCGGGCCGAGGGGTCCCGCCCCTGTAGCGGGCCGAGGAGCTGCGCCCCTGTAGCAGGCCGAGGGGCTGCACCCCTGTAGCGGGCCGAGGGGTCCCCCCCGCTCCTGAAGCGGGCCGAGGGGCTGCGCCCCTGTAGCGGGCCGAGGGGTCCCCCCCGCTCCTGAAGCGGGCCGAGGGGTCCCCCCCGCTCCTGTAGCGGGCCGAGGGGCCGTTCGCACTGGGAAGCCTCAGTTTTACGCATCGATTCTAACCTTTTTGGCATGCCTTGGACACACTTGGTAAAACACACAGAACACCAAAACAGCTGTCTGCAGTCTGCTTCTTCTACTCAGCTCCTCCTGTCGAATGCTTGGATCGTGTTTGGAACAGCCAAAAAGTGATCCATACACGCCATCATCCATACAAGCCATTCCACCTCTTACATTCCACAGCCTAACACACCCATGTGGCCCAGGCTGATAACTACAGTGAGGGGATACATGTGCTTACACATGATCATGCAAGAGCGCAGCTTCAACAACACATGTGCACCCAACACCAGAGTCAAAAAATTAACAAATAAAATTCCTTGCTCCCCCAGAGGACTACGAGCATCCTCTAACACACTGCATCATCCTCTGCACACTGTTTGTCTCCAAATGTTTATAAGTTAGTCCAATACACAGGGTTTAGTCCCTGATCCCGAATTCTGCAGAACCCGTCCTCAATGGCCCCAGTCCTGCCGTACAGGGTGTGGAGCACTGGCTCCAGTGCAGGCTCCACAAGCCCGTAGTGCTGTGTTGTAAAACCACAAATAACTCCCACGGTGACTTTATACAAAGTTTGGAAGGGTGAAGCGGCCGAAGTCGAGGGAGCAGATTATTGGTGAAAATGGTCCAAGACTCCGTCACCTGCGGCTGTGGCTCTGAACGCGGTCAGTGCCCTGCCCTGTGTCCAGGAGCTGAGCCCTTAACCAGAAGGACATGGGGGCACAGCACGGGGGGAATAATTGTTTGTGATGTCTAAAAGGCCCGCATTATGAAGTTAATAATAATCTATTGTGGGCTTTTGTGTTAACTTTGAACTCATACAAGCCAAGCGCCATCTGCGTCCTGAATATTAAGGGTTTTTTTTTTACCTCAAAATGTACTCCACTGTACTTCTGATATAGAGTGTCAGTTGTATATTAGACTTGATCAACTTTATGACTTTGCGGGCCTGTGGCTGGAGGTCTGCAGACAGACTGAGCTGCAGCCTCACACTGGATAGACAACTTTTTCTTATATGACAATGCGGGAGAGGGAGAGATGGAGAGATGGAGAGAGGGAGAGATGGAGAGACACGTGACAAATAAAAAGGTCAGAGGAAAAAGAACACATGCGCCACTCGTCACAAAAACACAGAGGAGAGAAGCAAGAGAAGGGAAGGAGGGGCGTTACCATGGCGTCCCAGGCAGCGTTCCTTTATAAGAACATGTATATTTTCTGATCACAAGAAAAATAATCAAACGCAGGAATTTGAGAAACGCCCTGTGGATTGGTAAACCGGTCCGACTGGAGTGTGTGGAAATATGACAGTGGGCAAATGGTGCGCACAAGAGAGAGAGGGAAGAAGAGTATACACATTATTTCAACAAAGAAAATTATTTTTAAAAAACCATTAGTCTTACTTTTGTTAACCTATATTCACATGGTTACAAACAAACAAACATTAAAATAACACACATTATGAAAAACAATGGCACATTATTGACGTCGTCTCTGAATGCCTTTAAATGAGCATTAAAGACATGAACTCAGTCCATTTCAGTCTTTCTGCAGCATATTCCAAGTGTCCTGAGTGGACAAAGGCTTTCTTTCCCCGCTGTGTGCGAGCAACAGCTGATCGTTTGGTTGTAAGGAATATGAGTCAACACTTCACTGTGATCAGAGCACAAATGGCCAGAGAAGGCCATCCCACTCGTGAGAGAAGTCACAGTGATGTGGCTCTACAGTGGTGATGATGATGATAAACAGTGTCCATCATCTGAAGACATGAAGAGGAAGCATTCATACAAAAAAGATCACAGTAATCTAACACTTCTAAAAAACAAGGCTTTTTTTACTTCAAAAGAAAAACTCAAATTATAATGGAAGCTTTTTTTTCTTCCGTAATAAACATACGTTTTGCTATGTGTGGTTTAAAAGTGATGTAGTCATCACGACACCAATTTATTTGTATTCATGAACCACTTCTATGATATTTCCTTCAAGAGGACACAGGACAGACTGAAGCACCTTCTTAAAGATAGAAAACAACATTAGCTTAGTTTTGTCAGCATTGAGGACTAGTTTTAACAGAAGATTCTCTTCTTCATCTGGACAGCTAGAAAAGCTTTCTGCGGGGTTTAACTGGCCTGAGAAAGAGATGATCCATAGCAATAAATACCTCTCATCAGCTTGCACACACACACACACACACACACACACACACACACACACACACACACACACACACACACACACACACACACACACACACACACACACACCACACACACACACACACACACACACACACACACACACACACACACACACACACACACACACACACACTACACACAACACACACACACACACACACACACACACACACACACACACCACACACACACACACACACACACACACAACACACACACACACACACACACACACACACACACAATACACACACACACACACACCACACACACACACACACACACACACACACACACACACACACACACACACAACACACACACACACACACACACACACACACCACACACACCACACCCTATCACACCACACACACACACACACACACACACACACACACACACACACACACACACACACACACGTTTTTCTAATGTTGCTAACATCTATACCGAGCAAATGACAAGAAAAGAAGAATTTACTCTCAAATGAACAGTATAACTGACAAATGTACTAAAACTGACACATTTTGTTGTTTTGGATTTATTAAATATTGACTTGGCATGCTACATGCTAATCCCAACATCGGAAAAAAGATAAAACCTTCATATAGTTAGCATTATAAACAGGCATTAAAGCAGAACTGAGTAACATTCACAATCCTTTTCTAAAATATTTTTTTCTCCAGTTTGATTGCTATTTTTGGGTTTCTCAGTGAGGTCATTATTTTTTCTTTAACATTTTGGAAATATGCACATTTTGAAACACAGTTAATAGAATAAAACAATCATGTTAGCACTTTCCTGGTTAGTATTATTAGATTGTAGTCCTTAACGAGCATAAACTAATGCAGCCTATTGCTCAGGGTTACTTCACCTTGGCGAATGGAACACAGACACTTGGAAAAAAAGGTCGACGTCCAAGTTCCACCTCTGAGGTTGAACGCAACTCCTTTTTGTAAAGTCCACTAATGTTTCCAGGTTCTGTGTACTTGGTGAAATAAAAAGTTGTGAAACAGTTGTGGCTCACTAATATTTGTTGCGTAACTGTCCAGCATAACATGAGATTCAAGGAATTTTACATTTAATTTATACCAAATGCCAAAACGTTTTGACTTCATTCCGAAAGTCATTTTCAATCTAATTTGAATGGTTTGAGCAGCAGCATTTAGATTCTTTTGATCTCTTATTTGCCCTTCCCAAAGGGAGGAGTCACAACTTGCCCCGTCGTCGTTCAGTCGCTCTACGTCCGACAGTTTCACTCTTACAACTTGGGTCAATAAGGTGATTGACGTCTGGCCATCTCTATCGCAGAGCTGTCATTAGCATTTGACTGGTTTATTTTCTGCCTAGGCTTTATGGGGGTATAGTAGACTGAGGGGAGGTTGTATCTTAGACCACCAGTCCCATAAATGCTGCTGCTCAAACTATTTCCATCAGACTGAAAATTACTTTGACGAAAATGTCTTAAACAGTGTCCAGATGACCATGGACCACTGCAGGACAAATGAGGGATTACATGGACTATCGTTCAGCCTACCTTAATATCACAGTAAACATAGCCCTACAATATACATTTTTGTTACATCTTCAGTGAGACAATATTTTAGTATCCATGGCACTGATCAAGGACCTGCTGTTGACCCTGAGCTGTCCTGCCCGTCCCAGCCCACGTCAGAGAGGGGAGTCTGGGTGATAATGACAGGCTCCGCACGGAGAGGCCTGGAGCTGGAGGCTGTAAAAGTACACACATCCTTTTAATACTAGAGACAGAACCCAAGATACACAAATATTACTGCTAGTACTGCTATGGATGCCACTCTTATGGACTGTAGGAAAGGTGTGTAAGTAATGCAAGTCGTTTTTTTTATTCTGTTTTTCTGAGGAAAAAAAAGGGATTAAAAAATGTAGTTGATTTTTGTTGAATGACAGTCATTGACTTTTGTGGAACCATTACTGGCTATTTTTAAATGGATAAACCTTAACTCCACTAATCCAATTAATAACTTTTTATTAATAAGGTTCCATTAACCTTCTGAATCAATACAAAACAGTATTACTCCTGTATTTTGAGCTAGATTCTCTTGAAAGTTTTGAACCATGTCAAGTCTCAGTGACTGAAGTCCTAATCCTCCCACTCCTCCACTCCGTATACTGAGTCACCAAACTGCACTTTGTGTGTGATCCCAAAGACATTATCATTTGTGCTCAGATGTGACCGGCCTCCTGCTGGTGCCAGAGTCAGGGCTAAACCTGGACCGGCCTCCTGCTGGTGCCAGAGTCCGGGCTAAACCTGGACCGGCCTCCTGCTGACGCGGCCTCCTGCTTGGTGCCAGAGTCGGGCTAAACCTGGACCGGCCTCCTGCTGGTGCGAGAGTCCGTCGGCTAAACCTGGACCGGCCTCCTGCTGGTGCCAGAGTCCAGGGCTAAACCTGGACCGGCCTCCTGCTGGTGCCAGAGTCCCCGGCGCTAACCTGGACCGGCCTCCTGCTGGTGCCAGAGTCCGGGCTAAACCTGGACCGGCCTCCTGCTGGTGCGAAGAGTCCGGGCTAAACCTGACGCCGGCCTCCTGCTGGTGCCAGAGTCCGGGCTAAACTGGACCGGCCCCTGGTGGTGCAGAGTCAGCGGCTACACCTGGTCACCGGGCCTCTGGCTCGGTCCGCCAGAGTCAGGGCTAAACCTGGACGGCCTTTCCTCGTGGTGCCAGAGTCAGGGCTAATACCCTGACCGGCCTCCTGGCTGTGTCGCAGAGTCAGGGCTAAACTGGACCGGCTCCTGCTGGTGCCAGAGTCGGCCTCCTGCCTCCTGCTGGTGCCAGAGTCAGGGCTAAACCTGGACCGGCCTCCTGCTGGTGCCAGAGTCAGGGCTAAACCTGGACCGGCTCTCCTGCTGGTGCCAGAGTCCGGGCTAAACCTGGACCGGCCTCCTGCGGTGGCCAGAGGTCCGGGCTAAACCTGGACCGGCCTCCTGCTGGTGCCAGAGTCCCAGGGCATAAACCTGGACCGGCCTCCTGCTGGTGCCAGAGTCAGGGCTAAACCTGGACCGGCCTCCTGCTGGTGCCAGAGTCGAGGGCTAAACCTGGACCGGCCTCCTGCTGGTGCCAGATAGACTAAACCTGGACCGCCTCCTGAGGTGCCAAGTAACCTGGACGGCCTCCTGCTGTGCCAGAGTCAGGACTAAACATGGACCGGCCTCCTGCTGGTGCCAGAGTCAGGGCTAAACCTGGACCGGCCTCCTGCTGGTGCCAGAGTCAGGACTAACAATGGACCGGCCTCCTGCTTGTCCAGAGTCAGGGCTAAACCTGGACGGCTCCTGCTGGTGCCGAGTCAGGGTAAACTGGACCGGGCCTCCCTGCTGGTGTCACGCCTTTCATTAGCTGCAGTATTAGAATAGCATACGCATTGACAGATCACATACAAGTGCACAGAGTGATTGGAACAGTCAGCGGGCGCTCCTCTCTCCACAACAGCAACCGCTTAAGTCTGTGCGTCATGAACAGGCCCAGAGTCTTTTCTAGCTGGTGCCAGTGTGTAAGCCGTTACCAGTAAGTGTCCTCTCTGCTAATGGAGGAAGTACAAAAGAACAAAAAACAAACATGTATTTACAGGTGTGTGCTCAAAGACTTACGGTGCAGGAATAGTTTGTGAATGATTCGCCAATTGCTGTGAAAGGTCCTATACTTGCAAACTGGGCTTTTGAGCGTCATTCAGAGTGTTCTTTCATTCGAACAGCATATCTGGAGATGTGTTTGGCCTCATTCACAGCAAGCACATGTGGCCAATACCAATTTTGTACTTTGGATTTTTTGGTCTGCGCAGGAACTGCACCCTCAGCATTCAATATATCCTCAGAAATTGGAGTTGAATATCAGCTGAATCTCAACCTTATTATTTTTGCAGTTTAAGTGTAAGTCATACATTCATTATGTATCAAGTCATTAAAATACACAGTTGTCTCATAGGTTCCGCTCAATCCAATCATGTTTCCAAAAGTTCCAAGAATGTGACGAGGTCTTAATGAAGCAGTAATTTAATAAATAAACACAAACAAAGAACTGTGCGATACTAGAAATGCTGGTATTGACCCTATAATATATGGGCTAAATTACTTTCTAAAGTGTGTATTTCTTCCAGAATTAAATTCTCAAAGACACTTCAGAAAATTAAGGACTTCATGTCAAATCTGCACTACATTATTTAAAGACGGGTATTATGCAAAATTTACTTTTTGGAGCCTCTTTACAAACCGTTGTACAAGGATGACAGCTCATAAGCTTAAGCAACCAGGAAGTGTCTGCAGTGCTCGCGCCCAGAAGCTTACGTAACCAGGAAGTGTCTGCAGTGCTCCCGCCCAGAAGCTTACGTAACCAGGAAGTGTCTGCAGTGGCTCCGCCAAGAAGCCTTTACGTAACCAGGAGTGTCTGCAGTGCTCCGCCCAGAAGCTTCCGTAACCAGGAAGTGTCTGCAGTGCTCCGCCCAGAAGCTTACGTAACCAGGAAGTGTCTGCAGTGCTCCGCCAGAGCTATACGTAACAGGAAGCTGTCTGCAGTGCTCCGCCCAGAGCTTACGTAACAGGAAGTGTCTGCAGTGCTCCGCCCAGAAGCTTACGTAACCAGGAAGTGTCTGCAGTGCTCCGCCCAGAAGCTTACGTAACCAGGAAGTGTCTGCAGTGCTCCGCAGAGCTTACGTAACCAGGAAGTGTCTGCAGTGCTCCGCCCAGAAGCACTGTAAAAAACAAACTGCTGGTGTTGCACTGACCTACAGCTTTAACACAAAGGTCAGATTTTGTGGTGATTTTTGCCTATTTTCAGATCATTAACTTTTTCTCTCGTTGAAAATCCTTGGTTTTCTCAAAAACTGTTTTTAATCTAGAATTTCGGCCGGTGCCAATGAGCGGTCGGGGCTTGATTGACTCCAGCTTTACAAACTCCTGCTAAAACTGTTATTTACGCTACTTTTCTTTTCAGCATTTTTATTGAAAGTAACCCAGACAGACCAGACAGAGGGGACATTTGGATGATCAGTAAGCATGCTTCTTTTCATGCTACCCAGGGACGAGGCAACGCGGGGAAAGGCAGCGAGAGTGACAGGAGAAAGTGTGCTTTGTTTGTTTACACCATTTTACCGAGGCCTGTTCCCCCGTACTCCAGAGGCCCGTGCTGAGCGCCCGCCGTCCTAATCCTGCTCCGGTTGTATGGTGACACAGGTGCTCCGGTTGTATGAGTGAACACAGGGCTGCCACCTCCAGACAGAAGAAGTTCTACACAGACTAAAGAGCCATTTTCAGGCCGTCCAGGGAATCGGTGCATTGTTGACTTGTTGATCACAGGAACAACAGACATTTTACACAAATCATATACTTTAGAGCATGTTTTAGCGGCGAGACTTTTCCCTCGTTCTCCATTGAAACCAACAGAGTTCCCGCTGGGAACCGGAAGGACCATTATAACGGAAGTGCTGATCCGTGGGAAAAAGAGGAAAAAGTGTGTGGGGAGGAATAAGTTGAACAGCTTCTTCAACAAAAGCTAGATAATGTTCTAACTAAAACACAGCTCTCAAGAAGGATTCCCAATAAAAGAAGCCAAGTGAGTGAGTCTGCAACTTTTTTCACATAACAGTTTGAATGTCATTTCTATCACCAGAGGTCCGCTACCCCACGCAAATAATTACTTTTAAAAATGCTCTCCTTTGCATTACTGTTATACTTTCATAAACCTGCCTGTGATGGTTGTTCTGACACTGAACGGACTCCGAGGATCAAGACTGGGACCAAATATATGAATGTGTCGTTTTCTGCCAATATTGCATTTTCAAACCAAAGACGGTAACATGGTGATTTGTTTATGCTATCTGTTAACAATGAACACCCCATAGAAGGGTAATACCCTCTATTATTTTTTTGAGCCAAGCACCTTCTTCTGAAAACGGTCTTTAGGTTATTCATTTCGTTCTAAGTGTGTCTTCTATTCACGAGCCCCGGATAGCAGCGCAATCCCGGCCCGGAGGCTTTGAGTGAGGTGGAGGGAGGCAGATTAAGCGCTGCTGCTGATCAAATAAGCCAAAACGGTTTCTAAATCATGTGGGATATTGACACATGGATGTTTAGGATCGAGCTACACAGCCCTACTGACTTGAACAACTTTTGATCCCAGAAATGTTCTGATGATGCTGCCTCAGGTGGAGTCCATCAGATACAAATCCTCAGACTAGTTAAAGTAAGGGGTCAAGACTTTTGACATGTCAAGTTCGAATCAAAATGCCCAACAGTCAGTGGGGTTTGGGGCTGGACAATAATATACTTTTAGGACTACGTCGACATGCTCTAGTATACGCAAAGTTTCATCTGTCTATGTTGACATTTTCTCAAAAGCGATCACCACGTAGTAGTCTTAAAAGATAAGGAGTTTAAATCATACATGTATCATTATCTCCAGTAAGAACCAGTTTGACCATGACCTATGGACTTAGAACAGAACAGAAGGGCTCAAAGCTCTACCTGTGCAGTTCCAAAACTGAAACATTCGAAACAAAACTGTTTTTGAGGCTCTGTGGGAGAGGACTTGGTAAACAGGATTCATCAAACTGTGTCAACGAAGCTAAACTCCAGCTATGTTTTGGATGAGGGAACAAAGCCAATGTCAATTTAGTGTTAAATATGTGTTTTTAAGTTCGAAAACATTTGATGCCGGAGCTAAGGTACTCCAGAGTGTGTTTTAAAGGACAATAACAATACAAATAATACATCACATCGCATTTTAAACTGGATAAATAGATTGGTTTATTGATACATACTGTGGAACATTCCAGGCGGAGCAATAACATGTCCACGGTCCATCAACCCTCCACTCCTACACCACAAACAGGAAGTACTTTTCTATTCTCACCGCTCCCTCCTCTGTCTGCTCCCAAAGCACCTTGAACCAGACTGGAATGGCTCCTGAGCTATGCCAAGTATGCCCCTCACCCCTCCTCCTCACCCGTCCTTTACCAGAAACCCACCACATTCCTCAACTGAACGCCCAAAAGGTTTCACTCTCACACAAAAAAAAGACAGTTAAGGACATTTAATAAGTCGAGTTTCCAGCCAGCTGACCCAGACATGCCTTTTAAGGATACGCAGTTTCGAATTTCATTTTTCATTAAGTTCCAAAAATACTCCGAAAGCTGGAAGACGGAGCAGAGGGGGAGGGGGGAGGGAGTGGGACCAGATAACAATCGCACGCAGGCGGGAAGTTTTGGCCTGAGCACTAATATGAGAACACCTACCAAAATAAATCAAAGGCGGAGGAATTTATACCAAATGTCCGAGCCTCGCCGTCCCCGGGCGGGCTGCGTTTGAAGTGGATTTCCTCTGCACTACTTTCTCAGGCCTGACAGGAAGGTGGACGTACACACATTCTTTCATGAAATGTGTCACTTGTTTTGCTGTACTGCAAAAGTTATGAATTAAATGAATCAAAGTCATAAGGCAACATAAAATAAGAACACTCCCCCCCAATTGCAAAAAGATCACAATGTGCGATATGGCTGTTAATGACCAATTATCGCTATTATTACAATTTTTCATATACTTTTTGACACAAAGTTTCAGTTACATTGAAGCTAAAATGTTCTTTAATTTTTTTGGCAGACTGTCAAAATATATATACATTTTTAAAATTCATGTTAAAAAGTCAAATTTGTTTTGCTTCAGTGACATAAAGCAGCTATTCAGGTGAAAATAAGACCACTGTGTGCTGTCAGCATCTAATTATAGAGCGGTTTATTCTCCGCGCAGCAGGAAGTGCACCATTAGCATGCTAGTTGCCTCTGAAAGTTGTGAAAAGCGCGTACAAACTCACGACGGTGAATAATTAGGATGTTCAGAATGCATCTGGAAGTTAAGCGGTGCATGTGGACTGCTGCGAAGAGTTTCAAATGAACTAGGAAAAATCAGGTCCTGCACCTTTATCAAACAACAAAGACGAAACCAAGAGGATACACATGAAATGTATTTCCACATACGAAAGTGGCCTGGATAAATATTAGGGATGTAGAAATTAGCTACATAGACCATGATCCTTTGCTCCATTTCAGGACAAACTTAATAAATACACTTGTAATATAATAATAAAACCATTATTTCGTAAGTGCCTTTCCACCTTCCAGGCATTCACAGCGCTTTACTAGACAGTGTGGATGAAGTGTCATGCCTAAGGACACAACAAAATTTCCTCTAGCGCCACACTGTGGCACCTGGTGTTCCAGTGGTCTCCCATCCAAGTACAAACCAGGCCCTGCCCTGCTTAGCTTCAGACAGCTGATGAGATCGGGCATTGGCAAGCAGGAATGGCCATGTTATCAAGGAAAAAGCAATCTACAATTCTGTTACTCTTTACAATATCGCAATAAATATTGTGATAATATATTGTTACATCCTATTCAATATTACACTAAAGTCTTGCCTTGATGTTTCTCTGTTTGCTCAGGTTTATTAGTAGTTAATTGTTGACCTAATTTTTTACTTAAAATATACATGTTCATGGAGTAAAAGATATTGATGGCATAAGATTTGTCCACATTCTCGTTGTCGTCGTACTAGATCAATTTTTGTCTTAGACATGGGTTGATATGGGTTTTTCTTACACTAAAAAGCCTTTACAATGAAGTTTGCATCTCCGCTCTTCCTCTCCCTCGCTCCAGCCTGTGCATCACACAGAGGAGTCGAAGAACAGGGCAGGCGCAGACGCAGGCGCAGACGCAGACGCAGGCGCAGACGCAGACGGGTAAATCAGCTCACGCAGAGAGGTCATGAACAGAGAGAACCGTGACATACACCAAAAACAAGCTTAAGACCAATGGCTAATAGGGAAAAAAAGCAAATATCGGCCCGATATATCGGTCAATCTCTAATTTGTGTGCTTGTGCAGAAGCATCAGGTCAGGATGAGTAAATTGAATTTGACATAAAATGTGGTACCGACTCAATCAACACTGATTTGGGACTTTAGGAAAATAAATCAAATCACACAAAATCACACATTTGTGTTGCTTGCCATTAGCACTAGGGATGGTCCAATTATTTTCAGCTGTTACAATATCCAATATGTGCCGAGCTGTTGTAGCCGATAACCATTGAATTTGTTGGTCAATCAATAACAATATATTATCAAAGTTTGCAAATTTAATTTGTGGTTGTGGCCGGCTCAAATGTGGAGCCAGTCCCACCCACTTTTCCTACTCGGGCTTTATACTTCCAGGGCCCAGTGATGAGTGTGGGCCGGTCAGGTGTTTGTCCTGAGGAGGACACTGTCCGTGTGCGGCGTGGCGTGCGGTAGATCGTGAACAAGTGCTGAAAATATCTCTGTGTATATGTGCACTGACCACCACTATTTCTCTGTTCGCTTTGGTTGACCCCCCTCTCGGGGGATATGAACTCACTTTGGTTTACACAACACAAATTGTCCTTCAGTTCATGACTAAAATCATTGTGATAGAGTCATTTCATCAGCACATTTTTTTATTAGTGTCCATAAAAATGCCAGAGGGCTGTTTGGCTCTCCATTGGTGACAGATTAAATAACCCAACTTCCTGTTTTATCACAGTTTGTGGAAGACAGGCACAATGATTGACACGCAGCTAAGAGAAACACAACACAATGACAAAGCATGATTTATGATTTATACATTTTAAATAGGAATATATTTTTGGCACACATTAAATCAACACTTGTCGATTAAACAATATGTCCAGCAAAAACTTAAGCTTTAACCTTCTGAATGACATGATATAGAGTATAGCAACTTCATTGGAGGTGGATGATTTTGTCATTTGAAATGCGTTTTTGAGAGTAAAATGCAAACTCCACACAGAAAGGCCCTGTCCACGCCGAGAAGTTCAGGTTGTGCACAGCTGCCAATAACACACATGGGCATGAAAATATTGAACCAAAAAAAACAAAAAAAAACCCCATACACATGACAGATTTAATGATACATTTATGATGTAGTCATTTTGAAAGAGTCAGTGCTAAGAGCCCATTGTGAACGTGGCCAGGAGCGTTTACATTGCCAACATACTACATGCTAAACCAGAGCTATTCAACATAAGGCCTGGGGGCCAAATCAGGCCCTCCAAGCAATTTAATCCCACTCACGACCCCTCTTCTAAATAAAAACAATTATAATCTTGTTTACTGGTTTAATTCTGGGTTAGCACTAGATTAAACCTAGTTTCGAATAATTCTGCTTTAGACCCATTATGATTCAGGGTTAGTCCTGGTTCAGACCTGGTTGGTACTAGTCTAGTCCTAGTTTAATTCTGGTTCAGTACCGGACGGGAAAATTTTGCAACGTAAAGAATTTTTATTATTTGTTATTTTTCACAACAATCCAATCAGTAGTTATTTTATTCTATTCACTCAATTTATTGAAAAGTGGCATATTTTGTGCAACGCAAAATGTTGTTACAGTGGTGTGTTGTGCACCTCTGGCCCAGAGGGCTTGGCCCTCTGAAAAATCTGGCCCTCGGGATAATTTAAATTGAATAGTCCTGTGCTAAACTAATCCAAGAATCCCATGCATTTCAGAAAATGTTTGAAGAGGTCTATACAACGTCAGGATATTTTACGCTCCACAGATGAAAGACAAAGCACAATTCGACTGGCGCTGGTCCCCAGGCATGTTCGTCTTGGAGCTCTTCGGCTCGGTTTGGTTAATGTTTAGGGCCTGGCACCAGGTCCAGAGGCAGCGGCCTGCTACATAAGCAAATAATGTCACTGAAACAGAATACATTGTCTTAAGTTTTGTTAATAAAATCTAAATTGTACATAGTATTTCCAAGTTGTGTGTGAGGGGCGTGGCTAAAGCTAACGTAAACAGGAACAGTTTTGCCTCATTTATTTGCCTTCTGTGCAAAGCCTCTACGCCATGTTTGATCCTCTCTTCATGTAATGCTTTGGCTTTGGATCACGTTAGACGCATTACGACCTGGAAAAATCATATTTTGGATCCTGATAAAGCGAGTGCCCTGCGTCGATAGTTGGAGCCCTTTGCGGTTAACCAGTTACTTCAAAGCTTTAATTTTTTTAACTGTTCGAGTCATATGCTACAGCCCCTGGCCACCTTGTGGTGTGTTTAAATGTTTAGTTTCCCTTCCCAACATGGCTGCATTGGCTTCATGCCTGTGATTGGCGGTATCCCCACATTTCTCCACACCTGGGCAATTTAAATCAATCTTAGCTGCTTTATGTCACTAAATGCCAAAACCACTATTTTTTTTTAAACAGATTATCTATTTTGGACCAATTTACACACTTAAACACATCCCTGGCCTTATTTTGTCATCCATCCATCCATCCATCCATCCAATCCAGATTAATCCGTGCTATGTTTCCTGTCACCAGGCTTAAACCCGCCGCCTCACCTGCCACTCTCACCCCCACGCCCCCACTAAGCATTTCTACTTAAGGCACCCAAATGACTAGCAGTGGCCCTGGTCAAAGCGAGCCAGACCACTTTGGATCGCTCAGACAGATGCAGTTCACTTGAGAAAGTGGAGACCCTTTCAGACTGAACCAATCCGCTCCAAAGAGAACCCATGGAAACAAGGCTTACAGTATACAGACACATAACTGTCTTTTTATTCAGCAAAGCGCCAATTGTATGTGATTTTTTTCCCATCATTGATAACAGTTCCAATGCCACTTTTAGCATTGATTAGCATTTGGCTGTAGATGAAAGCTAGCTAACTAGGAGAACTGTTCAAATCCAAATGAACCCCAATAGTTTTAATAACTCATTTTATTTAGAAGCGGCTATCAGAACACTCAAGGACACTTTACAAAGGTTAAAAGAGGGACACAATCAAATGATAAACAGTGAGAGACTATTGGTCCTTGGTAGATTTTGTACAATCTGCATAACGCTAAAAACAATAGATTGATAGATGTGTTTTTTTTGTGTCAAATTGGCAAAATAAAACAAACTTAAGCATTTTTGGTTTCCATTTATAATTTGGAACACATGTCAAAATGCGTTAAAATACAGAATATGGCATACATTCCGCAGCACATTTGACATCTGATTGCTGGTGTTCGGCTCGCACGCCACAACGGGCCCGCACAGCAGAGGCATTCATGGACACACCATTCTCTGCCTGTTGCTCAGATTCTTACACTTGGCTAGACAAGGCTAACTGGAGTTACGTCAAATTCAAACATATAAAACTGAACTTAAAAGTAAGTTAGCCTTTAGCCCTGATGCCATTTTTACAGGCCAATTATTGTCTAAAATAAAACCATAAAAAGGTTCACACACTCAACAATGTGTGTGAACCTTTTCCTGGTTCACACACATTGTTGAAAAAAGTTTTGACATTTAGGTCAAAACTTTTAAACGAAGTTTTGACCTAAATGTCCTCAATGGGTTGGTTCCAACCCAAACCCTCTGGATTATTCAGAATTTGTAGGTTTTTTGGGGCTAATGCTAACGGCTATTGATTATTGCACTTTCTAATGCTATAGCAAATCGACTGTCAGCCTTAAATCTCCAGCATAGGTCGATAGTACGTGTGGGCCAATCTGCTGCTTAACACAAAATACAAAAAGTTTTGGCTGAACATTTTAGTGCAAAGAGGGAACTGCATAAAACAATACTAAACAGCGTTCATATCCAGTTTGTAGTAAAACAGGCTTGGGGATAGATTTGTAGTCATTTGAGATTATATCATTGGGGAAAAATAATCAAAATCGCCTAAAAAATATTGGCAGAGTTTATCGGCCATTTATTTCTCTGTATTCTAAACACTCAGTATCGGCATCGGCCATGAAGTTATCCATATCGGTCCACCTCTAGAACCTCTAGAACCTCTAGAACCTCTAGAACTCTAGAACCTCTAGAACCTCTAGAACCTCTAGAACCTCTAGAACCTCTAGAACCTCTAGAACCTCTAGAACCTCTAGAACCTCTAGAACCTCTACAACGCTCTACAACCTCTACAACCTCTACAACCTCTACAACCTCTACAACCGCTACAACCGCTACACAACCGCTACAACCGCTACAACCGCTACAACCTGGCTACAACCGCTACAACCGCTACAACCGCTACAACCGCTACAACCTCTACAACCTCTACAACCTCTACCTCAGAACTCGGTGATACGTCCATCCTTCTGTGTATTATATGAATTGGGGCTGAAATGATTAATCTAGTAAATAGAGTAATTTAATTACAAAAAAGCTTAGATTGTTATTTTATTGCCTCAATGATTCTTTTTATTTACATATTTAATTCAAACCGTGTGAATCTGTGGTGCGCGGAGCCCCCGGAACCACTTGTGCCCCTTTCGTTTCACACGGAGCTTGTTCCACGCGGACCTGCTGTAGCTAAAGCACAACAGGAGAGAGAGAGGCGTATTTTAAACTTACGAGTGCGACTGGGAAGCAGAGTTTTGTTGTGTGAAAGGGCACAGAGGACCACGAGTATGAAACAAAGTCCGTGATGACGCGGTGAAGGCACAGAGGCTAAAGTGAACGCCACACGGAGCTAATGCTGCAAAATGACAGCTGAGTTACAGCTCGAAACACCAGGATCGCTGGTCTCACTAACAAAGTTTTACAAACAATTTTATTATTTTAAGTTATGTGACATTATACATACATATTAAACATAAATTAATTTATAGCTACTGTAACTGTTCACAAACACTCTGTGTTAGTCTGTGAAAAGTGAATTAGTCTTTTATATATATTCTTTATATACAAACAGAACAGTTTGGACTGAAGTGAAATGTAGCCGTTTTGGGGACATCCGTGAAATTAAGAATAAAATGTGTTATCTTAAGCAGAAACTACTAATATGCCGTTTGTTTATTAATATAATTTCTTTTTTTTTAATTGATTATGCTTTTAAAAATGGTTTAAGGAATGTAAAAAATATAAACCAATTACTCGATTAATCAAAGACAATAATCGATAGATTACTCCATCCATCCATCCATCCATCTTCTTCCTCTTATCTAGGGCCGGGTCACGGGGGGAGCAGACTCCCAGCCTTCCCACCCCAGACACTTCCTCCAAGTCCTCCGGGGGGATCCCGAGGCATGGCGATCCCAGGCCAGGCGAGAGACATAGTCCCTCCAGCGTGTCCTGGGTTTTCCCCTGGGCCTCTTGCCGGTGGGACATGCCCGAAACACCTCCCCAGGGAGGTGCACAGGAGGCATCCGGAACAGATGCCCGAGCCTCAGCTGACTCCTCTTGACATGGAGGAGCAGTGGCTCTACTCCGAGCTCCTCCCATGTAAATGAGCTCCTCACCCCATCTCTCAGGGAGCGTCCAGCCACCCTGCGGAGGAAACTCATTTCGACCGCTTGTATCTTGTCCTTACCCAAAGCTCATGACCATAGGCGAGGGTAGGAACGTAGATTACTCGATTACTAAAATAATCAATAGTGCAGCCCTAATATGAATAGGCCCTTTTCACAAAACAGAGTGGCTAGGTCCGGTTGCCTTGAAAATGTGGAGCTTCACTTCCTGCCCATTCATTCCTTATGAGGAATTAGCCCAGTCTGGTTCAAATAAATCTATAATAAATGAGGACAAAGCGGACAGTTCAAGAGTGATAATCACAGTCACATGCTCAGACCTTTACGCACCATGTAAAGACTTCACCTGGAGACATCTATATGTTTATAAAAGTAAGTGCTTTTGTCGCTAAGCTAATGCTAACATACAATAAATGTAATCAATAATGTTCAAATAACAGCACAAACTGAACTAACCCGTTTACAAAAACATGCTTCGTACTTTTATCACGTTTGTGTGTTTGATATTTAAGTTCATGTATGTTAGCCTTTATAAAAACAATTACTTTTAACAACACGGAGGTTTCCTCCGATGACATATGTACATGGTACGCAAAAGTCTTAACCCGCTGCAGTGAATAACCATCTGGAATTTGCTAGATGCAGTCACAGCTTTTTATTTTACTTTATTTGAGCAAGACTCGGCTTATTCCTACAGAGAATGAACAAGAAGTGAAGATCTGCACTTTTATGGCAACTGCAACTAGCTGGGCCTACCGTGAAAAGGGCCTACCGTGAAAAGGGCCTACCGTGAAAAGGGCCTACCGTGAAAAGGGCCTACCGTGAAAAGGGCCCATTTCACGATAGGCCCATCGTGAAAAGGGCCTATACATATAATAGGCAACACATTTAAACAAGAATGGACTAATTGTATTTCACTGGCCTCATAGATTGACTGCCAAGTCATTTTATCACTAAAATGATTATTATTTTTACATTCTGCTCTTCAGCCCCTGCTGCATTTATTGCGGTCATTGGCTCCATCCTCAACTAATCAGGACAATTTTTGCAGACAAAAAACACTTTATAGAGTTCTTCGGTCATACGTCACTTCCTGTGCTCCGTGTCCATAGAAATTCATGTTTCAGTGATAAACTTCAAATACATTTTCTAATTTCTATTGAATTGCTAAAGACAAAAAGAATGCAAAGGACCAGTGTTTTGGCTTCAGACAATTCACAGCGACAATGGTTAACGTTTTTAAAGCAGTTTGGCCGCGTGCTCGAGACGTGGCAGCAGTTCGGCCGCGTGCCCGAGACGTGGCAGCAGTTCGGCCGCGTGCCCGAGACGTGGCAGCAGTTCGGCCGCGTGCCCGAGACGTGGCAGCAGTTCGGCCGCGTGCCCGAGACGTGGCAGCAGTTTGGCCGGTGCCCGAGACGTGCAGCAGTTCGGACCGCGGTGCCCGAGACGTGGCAGCAGTTTCGGCCCGCGTGCCCGAGACGTGGCAGCAGTTCGGGTGCCAGACGTGGCTCGTGCCCGAGACGTGGCAGCAGTTTCGGCCGCGTGCCCGAGACGTGGCAGCAGTTCGGTCCGCGTGCCCGAGAACGTGGCAGCAGTTCGGCCGCGTGCCCGAGACGTGGCAGAGTTTGGCGCTGCAGTGGCCCGAGCGTGGGCACATTGAATGTAGCTCCCGCGTCACGCTCCCGTTTGTGTGACTCCTGTTGTGTGATAAAAGTGAACTTCAGCAAAGATCACACCAGTGAAAACATAGGATTTAATTTTGATTCAAAGTGTGGAGAAGAGAGTAAATTCTGGTCAGCTAGCGTTAGCACACACGCTGCTACTGCTGTTGCCACCAACAACAGGCTGGATTATATTCACTGTGGACAATCGTTTGAAGTCATGATTAAACAACATTTTATTTGTGAAGAGTTGTGATCTGAGGTGGCCTGTCTGAGCGCTGAGTGTTGTAAATGTGTCCATTCTGATGCCTCGTTTTTTCGTTCATTTTAGTTAGCGCTTAGCTCGTGATGTGCGTGACATTGCAAACATTGCCTCTGTTCTCTCATTGGCTACTGCAAAGTGATGGCTGTATCTATGTTTATTGGACTCGCATTGATATGTAATGAGTCCAGACACATAATGGCATTAATTAAGTGACGCGCATGCATTACGAGTCAGTCCTCGTAAAGTCACTTCTATAGTTAAAGATTCAGTTGTAGTCATGCTGGACTCTGTTTTAGAAAAACACAAAACGTTTCAACTCTCATCCAAGAGTCATTCTCAATCAGAGAAACAAGTCTGAGAACCCAGAGCGCTGTGCATCTTCATCTCAAAGCCACAAACCACTCTACTGAAGACAGTGAGGTGGAGATTTGAGCAGGAGAAAAGAATGGTTTGAAAGAGTTAAGGAGGCAATCTTTGTTAAAAAAGAGAATCCTTCCTTAAATCGTAATGGAGGTTTAAGATTCAACCTTCCAGTTGTTTATAATGGTCTGCTGAAACCCTGGAGACGCCTGGGGCATTCTGATGCTAAATAGGCACTCAAGGTGAGGCAGGGAACAATAGAACAATAGGCCCATCCCAGTTTCAATGGGCCATTAGCAGGAGGTCCCGCCCTGGTGGGCAGGGCTCTCACAGAGTAGATATATAAACAAGAGTTTCTCAGACTTGTTTCTCTGATTGAGAATGACTCTTGATGAGAAAGTTTGAAGAATGACTCTTGGATGAGAGTTGAAACGTTTTGTTTTTTCTAAAACAGAGTCCAGATGAAACAACTGAATCTTGTTCTACAATGGAACACTCCTGGACGAATGAGGGATTACACCGACATGGTTCTATAGTTAAGTTTATTTAAAAAATAATAATTCACCGTTAAAAAGGCAGAATTACAGTAAATGTTGCATTGGTAAACCTAATTGAAAATAAAAAGGGTCTGCCATCAGCACCTCCGCACTAAGTTTTATCGTAAACCCCCAAAAATCCATAACGGTCGGGCCCTACATTTGACTTAATTTTGTTTAAGTTTATGGGAAGAGTGTATGTAAATGTTAATTTGGGGAGCAGAAGGGTTCCTCTCTATGATATGGTGCATCCTCTCTGCTCTAATTCCAGGCCTGGGGGGTTGCCGCGGCTAAAGGGGGAGTCCAAACCTAAAAATAGGCAAACTCTAGCGTGCACAGATCCATGACAGCGCAGGATGTGGAGGGTAGGCTGACCCAGACACCAGCTCACACTCAGACAGGCTCACTCACAGCGCCTTCCGACAGGGCAGACCCAAACTACCAAACCCAATGAAAAGCTCAGCGATGGCTCTGCTACGGTTAGTGTTACTGCACAACACTAGTAGGGTTGCAAAATGTCGGGAATTTTCAAAGTGCGGCTGCAAGATTAATCGCAATCGAATCGAAATTTGAATTGACGCAAATGGTAAATCTCACAGGCTGTAATTTTTGAAGGACTATAATTTCTTCCACAAACACATATCCTGTCTTATTCTACATAAAATCTACTAACCCTGTAGTTAAGATCTGTTCAAACATCTTCAAAACTATGGGATTATTTGATTCGTTTGTCAGTTTATAGGCCTATTTCAACTCTCCTGGACATGTTTAAAAGTGAACTTTGAACAAAATCCTATATTAAAACGTATTAAACCAAATCGTGTGGCACTATTTCCGTGTTGGAGAGTTTTAGACAGGAGAGGAATTATCAGGAATTATGTATAAGGGGAATCTATAAGGGAAGTAAAAGTTACTGTACCTGATTTTTGTACAGTCATAAAACCTGACCAAACAGAACTAGTGTATCTTTAACTATTTGCAGCGGTTCAATATGCAGCGCTTTTCAGAACTTCGTCCATCCAGCCAAGCGATGTTGTGATTTTAGCTGTTGAATTGAAAGTAAATTGATCTTTCAGAGGCCAGAGTGAGTTTTGCTATCATGGTAAAGCTAACAACTACAGAAAAATAAACCAAAAATAGATTTTATTTAATGCATGAAAGAAAATTGGGAACAGCCCCTTTAACACTTTTGATGGTCGTCTCTTCTCATTAATGAGAGCTGTACGGAGGCATAACGACCTGAATAAATGCAAATACAAAATACATACACACAACATGTGCGCTTTCACAGTCACAGACAAAGAGTAATTGCATCAAAAAGTCATCGCCTGATGGGCTTTATGAGGAAGAACGATTATGGCTTTTAAATATTCTTGTTTCGAGTGTCTATGGGTCACATGGTGTGTCGCAGGAGCTGTTGTCTCAGACATTCTCAAACTGAGGATCTGTCTCATCTAAATAAACAGGTCTTTGGGATCACACTCAAAATAAGGGACTATGGTTTTGCAGGTTTACAGTTTGTCACCCCGGCAACACATGACATCAATCCCATAACAATAATTCCATGCCGGGCAATCTACCGGCCCCAACATCGGGGCATTGGTGCGGTGCCAGCGGCAGCAACAGCCTTTTTGACAAGCTTGGTTTGGCCTGGTTTCTGCAGCACAGATTCCTGAATGTCCTCGGCGGTGCAGTCAGATAGCCAGGCCCTGTAATCCTGCTGCGCTGCTTAAACCTGATAATGACCCTCATCGGACACCCATAATGACCAGTTTTTGGTTTCACCCAAAGTGGAGCAGACTATTTTCTGGAGAGTGGAAAAGCGATGAAGTGCAGGGGTGTCTCAAACCTGTCCAAATGTCTTCACCTTTTCTGGGATAATGAAATGCTAAACTAGTCCATTTCTCCACAAAGAAGACTTCAGATTCTTGGGATGGACAGTGCATTGGTGCAAATATATTTCATATCAACCCAATATTGAATGAGTCCTCGATATTTAGCACCAATATTTTCTCCAAGCTGATCAGTGTGTGTTGGTGTCATTCCCAGTTTGTCCTCACATGTGTCTTTTTAAAAGAAACATGTGAGTGAGTCATTTTCACCACAGCTTTACTTCCATTTGTGGCCCATGTTATAGCTTTTAAATTCTTGATATCGAAATCGGCAAATATTTCTTAATTATTGACTATAATATATCAGATATGTATGGACCAAAGCAATATACAATGTAGCAACAAACTAAATATAGTAAACTAAATAAAATTGAGAATGGTTGTCTGTGTGTCTCTGTCTCTGTGTTAACCCTGCAAATGGCCCCTCTCCAGGGTGTACCCCACCTAAGGCCCAAAGTCACTAGGATAGGCTCCAGTCACCTGAACCCCTAACAGGAAGAAGCAGTAGAAAATGAATTAATGTATAAAATCGAATTGCTCCGACAGAAATATACTGTTTTTACTATGATCATTTTGAAATGGGCAGATCTGAAGTCACAGTATTCTCTTTTCAGTCTCTAAATGAACATTTAGGTTTTTTCATGCAGAGATTGACCAATACATTTAGGCATGTACATATTTGTTTGTTTTATTTAACTGAAATTGTTGTGTCAAAAAGTATATTCAAATATCGCAACGATATCGAAGCCATATCACATGTCATTTCCAATATTGTGCAGCCCAGCTCTTGGTCCCATACTCCATTACATTTAGCCATGACTCCGCACCAACACCAGCTCCAAAATGCACTTCTCTGAGCATGTGAAACATTGTGAACTCAACACAGGCCAGCCCAAAGTCAGTTGGTGGTGTGTAGCGCCTCCTCAAGGCCAAAGCACACCGGAACACTGAAGGCCCCACATCATGGCTCTTAAAAAAGGCTTTAAAACAACTATTGGGGTGCTTTACATAGGAGTTTTATCTGCAGATTACTGACACAATGAGAGACATAGTGTGAGGCTGTGCGAGGAGAGGAAACGCCGTGGTTTAGAGGTTAAGAGCCTGTGCACAGAGAGAAGCCGGAGAGGACAAGGCATTTACTGGAAAACCATCAACCACTTTGTACTCCGTCTGCTTCTACTGCTTCATGTTCGGGGCAGGTCACGACAGGTTCGCTCCCTGTTCCTGTTTACGAGCCCCACCTGGCACTTGGAGGCGTTTCCTACTCGGGATGCACGCACGGCACTCTGTTAGCCGTGAAGAGTTAGCACACAGCAGGCTAAAGGCGCTCTGTTGCTAGGACCAGCCACGCACAGGTACAGGCAGGGCATCGCGCCGGTGGCATCGCGCCGGTGGCATCGCGCCGGTGGCATCGCGCCGGTGGCATCGAACCGTAGGAATTCGCAGCCGGGACCGGACCGGACCGAGACGACGCACGGAGGCGACGCACCGGAGGCAACGCACCGGTGGCATCGAACCGGGATCGCACCGGACCGGACGGACCGGAGGCAACGCACCGAGGCACCGGCACGCACCGGAGGCATCGACGCACCGGCATCGGCAACGCACCGGACCGGGGCGACGGCACCGGACGACGACCGGACCGGACCGGAGGCGACGCGGACCGGACCGGACCGGACCGGACCGGACCGCACCGGACCGGAGGCGACGGACCGACGCACCGGAGGCAGCGTTCCAGCAATATTTTATATATCACAGAAAATGTATTGTTATTTTATACATTTATTTTAGTTGTGTATTTAAACGGGGACAATGCACAGTACATAGTTACAAAACAAAGCTTGTAGCCGATGTGACGCATACAGTTTTTATCCAGTGCTAATTTTCAACTCCAGTCTACACTTTTTCAGATATTAAAGGCATTAAAACACATTTCCATTTTATAAATAAATCAGTGGTAAATGTACATATCTACACAGCTCATTCTTCCTCACTCATACATTTCCACTCGTGCGCGTTCACTCCACTTACAGATCGGTAGTTTTGATGTTCTCCAGCACTTAAGTCTGGAGGTGAACATTTTTACCTCAGAGATGCATCTTATTTCATTCATAGATAGATAGAAAAGGGGGATATTTCTGCTCAACCAGAACATTTACAGGCACATTTTAGCACAGTCTGATGCATTGTTAAAATATTTCTGAATATCGTAATATTCAATAATATTGTCACTTGTTTTTTGTCACTTTTGTCACTTGTAGACTTTCTCACAGAGGGAAGAGGAATCAAAAGTTAAGAGTACTATAATACTAGGGCTACAATGATGAATGCGCTAATCTTAAAAATGATAGCCATAGTAATTTGATAACCGTAATCCTGATGTGGACTATAAGAAAGACAGCGGCATTTCAACCAATTGAAAAAAGAATCGCTGACCAATTAACTGAAAAAATAATCATAAGTTGCAGGCCTATGTAAGACTGTCAAATATACGGAAAAGTAGAAGGACAAGTATCCCTCTAAAATGATCAGGGTGGAAAAATTCTATACAACAATGCATTTGAAAAAAAAAGTAAATGTAAGCGAGTACAACCAACCCCTGCTTTCTGAACATTTGAATGAGACCCACTGGTACACAAAGTGTCCAGAATTACTTTGCATTTTCACAATATAAAAAAATGTCAAATCCTGTTACAACCAATCCAAACCCAGTCTGGACCAGTCTGGACACGTCTGGACCCAGCCTCGACCTGTCCGAAGCCAGGGCAGAACAGTCAAACCTAGTCAGAACAAATTCAAACCAATTCTAGACCTGCCAAAACCGAGTGAGTGCCAGTCCAAGTCTGAGGCAGTCTGGATTCAGTCCGTCTATACCTAGTCTGGACCAGGTCAGAACCAGTGTTGACAACTGTCCAAACCAGAACACACCAGTTGAGACCTGTCAGAACCAGTCCAAACAAAGTCGGGACCGGTCAAGCGGTCCAAACCCAGTCCGAACCAGTCTGAACCAAAGTGTCAAAATGTTCAGTATCTTTTTGTTTCTTGTTTAAAAAGAAAGATTTCTGAAAAAGGCAGCTGTTCCAACATTTCCAGAGGTCAAAGGTAATAAGTATGTTTTGGGCTGCAGTGTCAAAAATGATACAAACAAAACATAACCTATGAGCAAGTTAGTTTTGTCTGGTTTCTTTATGTATTCTGTTAAAAAAGGGTCATAAAAAGACCTCAGATTCAAAAAAATCTCAATTTTCTGCCCAGGCTTTCATGGGTACGGCCTTATAGGGTTTGCATATAGCTGGAATTGGACACGACACCAGCATGAACTTGGGCAACGCCAATCTCTGACAAGATAAAACGTTTACATATGACCTTAATCTAAATCTAATCTTTAAGAAATTGCAATAAGTCAGCAGAAATGATAGATCCTGGCATAAAAAGAAGCCGCTTGGTATTGTCGACTCCAAGCTCCCGAACACGTTACACACGTACAGACTATTGGAACGAGGGCCCAGCACAAGTGAGGCCCATGACACAGGAACCCATCATAACGAGGATGTTGAACATTTTCATCATTTTTGATAACCAGATTGCACCGGATTAGCAGAATGGCCCTTTTGCTGAGCAACTATGGCGTGGGTTCCGTTCTATCATGTTTCATTTTAGTGTCGCCCACTGTAGGCTACAAGGAACTTTCCAAAGTCTGTTATCTGCGGCGTAACCCCAGATAACAGGATGAAATCAAGACTACAAGTGAAATATGACAACATCGTGTAGACAGAACGGTGGCAAACTCCTGCTGCTCCTGCCAACTGTAGCCTACTGCAGGCCTACTGCAGACCCACTTCCACTAAACTACTCCTGAAATAAAACCCTTCAACTCGGCAGGGCACAACACATGTCCACAGACCCCTGCGCAGCCACAAGAATGCGTCCTCAACGGCAACGTCCCGGACCAAAACCAGCACCTGAACATTCCCCACGGCTCGGACACTGCCAGGAGGTGCCAGGAGGTGCCAGGAGGTGCCAGGAGGTGCCAGGAGGTGCCAGGAGGTGCCAGGAGGAGGTGCCAGGAGGTGCCAGGAGTGCCAGGAGGCGGCAGGAGGCCAGGTGCCAGGAGGTGCCAGGAGGCGGCAGGAGGCGGCAGGAGGTGCCAGGAGGCGGCAGGAGGCGGCAGGAGGTGCCAGGAGGCGGCAGGAGGCGGCAGGAGAGACTTGCCGCAGCAGCTTGACTTTCTGCAGTCTCCTCTCTCTCGCCCTCTCCGAAAACCGCAGGCTTTCCCTTAACCTCCGCTAACACAGCCGCTATTTAAAGTAAAAAACAAATGAGCCCGTTTACCTTCAGCGGATCCACGAACAAGTCCGAGAACACTGCGGTAAAAATCCACAACTTTTACGGGATTCGCGTTTGCCGCAAGATCCAACACGGGCCGAAGCGCAGCGACGACTCTGCCCCGTTCCGAAAGCGTCTTCTCCGCCGCTGCTATTTCCCCGTCCAAATCCGGAACATCAAACTTAACACATTCCTCCGCGTTCTTAACAATGAAAAAAAGGTGGGTTTTTCCTTCGCTGCTGCTGCCGGAGGAGGAGCACCCACCCCTCGGGATGACTCTGGCCGGTGTGACCGCAAAGAGAACGCCCTTCCCGGCTGCGAGGGCCCGCCTCTCTGCCCCGCTCGCTCGCTCTCTCTCTTGGTCCGTGTGGAAGTGAAGTGAAGGCGGCCTGGTCCTGGACGTCGAGAAGGGCAAAGGGTTTTTTCGAGCTGAATTTCAATGAGACAGGTCCAAATATAGCGCCGGTCTGACTCTGAGAATAGTGTGGCCACATGAAGCCTGGAACACGCTCTCCAACAGGGACCTGCACGTTAAAGTCACACCAAGTTTAAAGTGCTGATGATTCTTCTCATGGTTTCTACATTCTGTGGTAGGATGGTCCACGTGGTAAATATGTATCAGTCAAGTGGCAATTTGTGAAGAAAATTGAAAAATAAAAGTTTAAAATGAAGGTAATGGAGGCGAGTTCTAAAATGGGATTCCTGTGTCTAAAACAACGTCAATAAGCAAAATGCAGCATTTTTCCACGCACGTTTTTAGTACAATCTTAAATATAATCATGTTTAGTACGTTGTAGTGAAATGTGCAGTCTAAATAACCTTTAAGTAACCAAATAGGTTGTGTTCACGTGACATCACAACATAATATTTAATACAGATGGTGGGCAGCTCCAATGAGTATTGTTAAAATGCAGAGTTTTGTTGTAATACAATTGGATTGATTTGATTTGAGGGGGCAGTGCACATTATACCCCCTAACAGGAGAGGTGCAGTGGAGTCGCTGGGCAGCTGACGTGATTCAGTCTCACAGAGGGGAGGAGCCTATTATACATGTTTACAGTGGGCGGGGTTATGACATCATCATATTCTAAACGTGAATGCAGCCTACTTTGCCCCAGGACCCCTTTGGCTCTTTCTCTCGCTCTCTCTCCTTTATTTCTTTATTTTTTTTCCGGTGGAGCGTAAAACACATACTTTGAAGACGGACAACTCCAGTAGGTGGCGGTAAATGCACCTTTTCAGTTGGCTGCCAACCGCCATTAAAAGTAACACACCAACAAGGTCCCCCTTGAAAAAGTTCTTGATCTCAACGGGTTCTTACCTGGTTAAATAAAGTTTAATAAATAAATAACCTACTGAGTACTTCTTCCACCACTGCGTATTTGATTACTGCTGCTTTGCCGTGGGAGGCCTGGGTCAATGTTATGAATTTGGGAAGTCTGGTTTAATTGTGCACAGTTATTGTTCACTCAACATTATCTTACATAAATGTGTATTTCAGTTGATTTCTGCATGTTTGAGTAATCCTGTGTTGTCCTTGCCTGGGATCCAGAATACACACATCTAACATTCGTTACTCAGAGTGAGTCTGGTCACCACGTCGTCCATCGCGCCTTGAGTCGAATTCAGACAATACCATCAGATTTGTTTATTTATGTGACACATGTGAAACGAATGAGCTCATTGGTTATCAAACAACTAGTACAAAATCTAACTTCCCCTCAGATTAACTGTGTTTTATGATTCACTCATGATTTGCGATGTTTTTCACTCCACTGTGATATGGATTTTTTTGGATATGACAAACCCTGGATGTACCTGATTGGCTAATCTGCCAGTTAATACCGCTCATCTGAACTCGGGGGAGATTAACTCAGTGACCAGACTGATGTTGATCTGTATAAATATACAGATATCAGTCTGGATTTTCCAGGCAAGAATTGTCCTGCACTCAATCCTTTATTGTTCAGAAAATGATAATTTCAGTAAAAAGCCCTTAAACTGTCACGAAGCCTTTTTTAACAATATAAAGACATACATAAATAGTAGCTGCTTGCTACAGTGAAATACAAATTTGAAGAAGAGTCACTTATTATTTAGCCATTTTCAAATCAATATTGTGGCATACGGTGACCGAAAGGTAAATCTTCTGTTATTGTCCAAAATGACTCCTGATGTCCCCCGCCCAGATCTCTCATAAAGTGGGAACAGAATAATAACTGCAGAATTGAGTTTTGATAACTAGCAACAAGCCAGCAAGAACCTTTAAATCTGTGCTGTGGTCTGTGTGCCTTTTGAATGGGGACCACAACATTTTGTTCTTCCAACATTTATACAATTTTGCACAAAATTCTATTTTGGCATACCGATCAAAAAATCCAATTGGACCCATGTCATATTTCTTACGGAGTAGCCGTAGGGATGACAGAAACCTCCCTTGTTATTCCAATGGGAAAATTGCCAAATTTCTGAAATTTGAATATGTTTACACTTCATACTTTTACGAACTTCACCTAGGGCGTTAGTATTACAGCCTTTGTGCGGCTCAGCTGCATTCTTTTCCCAAAATATTGAAATTTTCAGTACACAATAATACCCCTATCTGTAAAGCAAAGGGAAGAAAGCACATTAACACCAAAAATTAGGCAGTAGGTGTAATAAAAGGAGGAGGAATTGGGGATTGGGGCTCATTTGCGAGGGCCGGTCATTGCCACTTGCGGCTGTATATATATATATTTATTATTATTATTATTTTTATTATTATTAAGTTCTGTTACTGCAAAACACACACACACACACACACACACACTCAAAAACATGCACCCAAAATAGTAAACATGCACCCAAACTCCAAAACACGCACCCAAATTCAGCAAAGCAGATTACAGAAAGGGTAGGTCCAGAGTGTTTCACTGTGATTGGACCGATGGGCCGTTTCCTTCAGACAGAATTGGCTGAATGAAAAGAACTATCAGGAAGATAAACATCCTTTTTATTTTTAACGCTGCGAAATATTGCGAAATAAGTTTAAACCTTTTTAAATGAATGTACTACTACTACTACTACTACTACTGCTACGACTACTGCTACGACTACTGCTACGACTACTGCTACTACTACTACTACTACTACTACTACTACTACTACTACTACTACTACTACTACTACTACTACAACTACTACTGCTGCTACTGCTACTACTGCGACTACTGCTACTACTACTACTACTACTGCTACTACTGCTACTACTACTACTACTGCTACTACTGCTACTACTACTACTACTACTACTACTACTTGATGATTTTATTTCTTTTTTACCAGAGAACTGTGTCTTGGCCCTGGCCGTGTCCCAGGACAGGATGCTTTGCGGCGGGGGTAGAGGAGCTAACACGGAGTGGTAAGTTTAAAATTGTAATATTATTGTTCTGAATAAACAAAAGAAACTTTTAATATTATCTGAGAGAGAAATAGAGAAATAGCCCATTTTACTGAATCGACGGTGCATTTAACGGTGAAGGATCAAATAAAAAAGTTGGTTCTGACATTTCTCAGCTCTAAGCTAACCACCCTGGGTTTATAGAGTGCTAACATGTGGCTAAATGTTTTTTGATCTGCAGCTGATACTCACTGTTTTTATTACAATAACTATTGTAATCTGATTAGAAGTCTTTCTAACACACTTTCCCTGTCACAATGTTGTTATTAGCAATAAATATTTGCAAGAATATAGCTGAAAATAGAACCATTTTAGATCCCTTTATGAGGTACATATTTTTTATTTTATGGCAATATTATTGAACACTTTAGTTTTCATCAACGTGTTGAATGTAAAAGTAGACAAATTATAATATATATATATATTTAATATTATTTGAAGAAAAAAACAGATAACTAACAAAATAAGACCAGAGTGTGAAAGATTTAAAAAATAATAATAATAATTGAAATAATTGAATAATTGACCTACTCAGATCCCTGAGTAGTGAGCACTTTGACATGGTGTTATAATGAAACTTGACACATTTTTCCAAATGAATTCCTTCCAAACATGTGACTTTGTTTTCCTCCATTGAGGTCTATGTATATTTTCCTATTCATTCTTCTCTTTCCTATTTATTTTTCATATATTTAGGACAACGGTTGCCCAGATTATTAATGCATTTATTTAAATGAGATATTATTTCCCTTGTGATTTACAATAAATGTCTTAAGGACAAACTGGAGACGGCTGGTGTGGACGACGACCTGGCGGAGTGGATCCTGGACTACCTCACAAACCGACCCCAGTTTGTGAGAGACTGTGTGTCTGACACTCGGACCTGCAGTGTGGGGGCGCCCCAGGGCACCGTCCTCGCACCCTTTCTCTTCAACCTCTACACTGCAGACCTCAGACACGACACTGATAGCTGTGTCCTGCAGAAGTTCTCTGGTGACTCTGCCATCATCGGACTCATCACGGACGACGACGATGCGGAGTACAGAGGACTCGCGCAGGACTTTGTGGACAAGCAGAACCAAAGAGGGTAAACCCCAGCCTCCTTTTTCTTTTAATAATTATAAGGATTTGAATCGGATACTTTTCTATTTATCTTGCCATATGAATCTTGAGATTGAGTAACAGCCCTTGAGAAACAGCCCGTTGGGGATGGAAATCGGAACAGATAGAGAAACCTGGAGTTTCAATCCTCTGACTTAGACTTAAGTATGGGATAAGATTCAATTTTTAAAGATATTTATTTATACTCGTAGAAAAGGGGGTATAATTTTTCTCCAGAATAGTTGATAGGTCTCAATGGAGTACCACACCTAAATATCTAAGAGATTCCGTTTACCATTTAAATGGGTCTTTTTAAAAGGTCAAAGGGGGATGCCAGTAACAGTTTTTTGTACATTAAATTTGTATCCAGACATTGGACCCACTTCTTGAAGAAAACGCATTACGGATAATTGTTCCTGATTGTCTAATGAATTGGGCCAAAGTTTCCAAATACAAAGCAAACAGGAGGGGAGACCAGGCACAGCCCTGCCTAACCCCCTTTTCCAGAGTCAGTGGATATGTCAGGTGACCGTTGATTTTAAGTTTTGATGTTGGACCATTGTAAAGAGCCCTAATATTTTGTATAATTAAATTGGCTATTTTAATTTTTTTTAGCACTTTAAATAAATATGGCCAGCTAACAGAATCAAAAGCATTCTCAGCGTCCAAACTTATTATTACGGCTTTGTTTTGTTGTTTTTGTATTTGGCCCATTATGTGTAAGGCTTGTCTTATGTTGTCTTGTGTTTGTCGATTGGTAATGAATCCTGTTTGATCGTTGTGGATTTAGTTTTGGAGTATTTGTTCCATTCTTTTGGACATAATTGAGGTAAATATATGATAGTCCACATTCAGCATAGAAATGGGTCTATATGAGGCACAATCCAATTGGTCCGTCCCTTCTTTTGGTTTCAGCGCTATGATGGCCTATTTCCAACTGGTTGGGGTCTGAGTTTTTTTAAGTGCCCAGTTAAAAGTTGCCAAAAGGAAAGTGTGTCTTTTAAAGATTTATACCACTCTGATGTGAACCCATCGCTCCCAGGAGATGTATTGTTCTTTAATCTTTTGAATGTGCCTTGTATTTCCCAAATTTTTATTTCAGCTCCTAATTTTGTATTTTGTTCTTCTGTGATAACAGACAAATTGAGGGCGTCCAGAAATAAATTTATATCATCTTCTTTATCGTCTGTAATTTATGAAAAAAAAAAATTATAAAAGGATTCAAATGCTGATTGGATTTGGTCTTGTTTGGTTAAGATTACATAATTTTGCCTGTTCTTTATTTAAAAAAATGTTCTTTTAGCTTGTTGTTTTTTAAGTTTCCAAGATAGTAATTGATTTTGATCCACCCTCATAATATCTTTGTTTGGTAAAGAGAATCAGAAAAGGTTTATTGCCATTGTCAATTAAATAAAATTCAGAAACAGGCACTCGTTTCGGCATTAAGGTGAAAAAAATTAGGTTAGTTTTGGATGTTCAATGTTATTCAAATGGGTCTATTGTAAAAATATAATGTCTATTCTTTCTTTTCTCAATTTTGTTAAAATGTTTGAACGTTTGATGCTTTACTACCTGTAAGAAATCTGATGCCATTGGATTGATCGTATTGATTTTAGCATTGATAGATTCTGAATGCTTTTAGATTCTCTGGTCAAACACAACAAAAAAAACACAAGAACCATAGGAACAGGAATCCGATAAAATTATAACATGCTGAAAAACATGCACCAAACCCAAAACCTGATTATACAGATGATCAAAAACTGGAGGGAAGTCCATTCCATATGAAGGGCATCCGGAAGCTCCCAGGCCGCTCCTGGCAAATAAACTAATAAATCAATAGTATAAATCAATAGTATTGTATCACCATGCGACTATAATCTGAACTCACATGCCCCATGCTGGTGGCGCCATCTCTTGTCACTGTTCAGTTCTCTGTGTTTTGCATCTTCCTGATGAGTACCCCTGCTTCTCCTGGTGTTCTGAGCAAGTGCGTTTTACCTTCGTATGTCACCAGAAGAGTCGGAAATGAGAAACCATGTCTCAGTTTTCTCCTCCTGAGCTCCTCTCAGATGTGGCGGAACTTCCCTCGCTGTTGACGCACCTCATATGGGATATCTGGGGCAAAAAAGACACGCTTGCCTTTGTACTGGAGGTCTCCTTTAGTTTTCGCTGCCTTCATGACACATTCCGGCACACAATCGTTAAGAAACCTCATAATCAGACCTCGTGGTTTATCAGAAGCTGGTCTTGGTTTGTCCAGGCAATGTGCTCTTTCAATTGTGATGGGAGGGACTTCAACTCCTGAGCCTTCAAGGCGCTCAGGGATTATCTTCTTCAAAAAGAAGATAATCTGTATCCTGTCCCTCTTCTTTCCAGGTTAGATCGATGTGATCTGGACTCCAAATTCAGGATCTTATTTTTCATATAATTGTTCTCCTATCCAATTGAGCTAACTTCTCATATCATGAGCGAGCTAAATGGATAAATAACCTGACTTCATTGACCAATTGTTGCACAATGTTGTTACATGGCTGCCTTTATTTCTTACTAACATCTAATCATTATGTAGCTACAAACAAAGACTTGTCTCTAAGAGATCATTTTTAAGTCCGTTTGTTGAAACTTGGTGCTGCTGTTGCTTCGCTTCTCCTCGCACATGCTCAGTTAGGGCAAAATCTGCAAACATCCTTAGTTCCCACACAGGTTTATTAAACATGGTTTGAGCATAGATCCACGGGTTTGAGGCTGTGTGGTCCTCAGAGCACATGTGCAGCCCTCTAAAAGAAGCTGCTGTCTGCTCTGGTTCTAAAAGCTCATGTTAGAGGGCGGAGCATTGAACGGGCCTCTGAACACGGCCACAGACTGCGCCGCTGTGGTAAAAGCAAAACCATGCTTCCTGCGCAGTAATACTCAGCGGCCTGCAGAGGCCACTAAAAGACACCGTAACTTCAGCCAAGCTTCAGCAGCAGAAGTGAGGGGTAAGCATATAATTTCAACAATTCATATATAGTTGTGACACATGGTCATTTTAGATTTTATTGGCCAATAACTGATGGCCTTGATTGCCTTGACCGCATGCCACTGATATAAATGCATTAATGACTTGGACAGCCAATCTACTATGTTAAAATAAAGGAAATTTGTTTTTGACGGACGAGGAGTGGGAAGGTGTATGCACATCACAATGGATGACCACAGGTTCCCTTGTTTGGAGGGAGTTCTGTTGGAAGAATGTGACCCATTTTTTCATAACACCATGACAAAGTGCCCATTATTCACAGAGAGGGGCTGAATGTTGTAGAAACTGTGGATGCCAGGAGGAAAACCATTATCATGTGTTTTGGGACTGTCATATTGTACAAAAATACTGGATGGAAATCAAAGCAAAGCAAATCGTTTTTTGACATGTATTTGGGCCTCAAAACCCCCGCTATGGACACAGTGGATGGCTATCTTTGGAACATACTCCTGGCAGATAGGAAGAAGGCCCTCATATAAAAATGTATTACACAAACCGCTCCAATGATTAAGGACTGGACTAATATCATAACAGACATACGCACAATGCAAAAAAAGGGTACAATGGCAAGGCAAGGCAAGTTTATTTGTAGAGCACAATTCGTACACAAGGCAATTCAAAGTGCTTCACACAACAGGAAAAAATGCATTAAAATCACAAATCACAAAATAATAGTTCAAGACATAAAAGAGAAGAGTGCAGAGAAAAGCATTTCAGTCATATGCACAGCCAAACAAAACAGTTTTTAGTTTAGATTTGAACATTGCCAGAGTAGCGGCCTGTCTCACATTCTCAGGAAGACTTCCAGATTTTAGCTGCATAAAACTGAAATGCAGATTCCCCCTGTTTAGCCCTGACTCTGGGCACCAGCAGGAGGCCGGTCCCTGAGGTCCTCAAGAGTCCGAGATGGTTCATATGGCACTAATATGTCCGAGATGTACTTTGGTGCTAGGCCATGGTGAGACTTGTATACAAGCAGAGCTGCTTTGAAGTCTATTCTCTGAGCCACAGGGAGCCAGTGCAGAGACCTGAGCACAGGACTAATGTGTGATCGTACTTCCTGATTCTAGTCAGGACCCGAGCAGCAGCGTTCTGGATGTACTGCAGCTGTTTTACAGCTGCTCGTTTGGAGAGGCCAGTGAGCAGGCCGTTACAGTAGTCTAATCTACTAGAGACAAACGCATGGATAAGTCTCTCCAGGTCTGGTTTAGACACTATACTTTTGATTTTGGCAAATGTTTTTTAGATGGTAAAAAGCTGCTGATGTTCATTGATTTGACATGGCTGTTAAAATTCAAATCTGAGTCCATTATTACCCCCAGATTTCTAACTTGATTTGTAGGTTTTAGAGCGAGACTCTGGAGGTGACTGTTAACACTTTCTCTTTGTTTCTGTGGGCCAAAGACGATGATTTCAGTCTTGTCTGAGTTCAGCTGGAGAAAGTTGTTTTGCATCCACACACTGATCTGTTAGATGCAGTGACAGAGTGAATCCACTGGTCCATATTCACCTGCCGTCATGGAAACATAGATCTGAGTGTCGTCTGCATAATTGTGATAGGACACAATGCCTATTTCTATTTTTATTTATACTATAGTAATTTTAAATTGTCCCTTAAATGCATGCCCTTTTGTTTGATTGAATATATGTTGTTTTATTATTGCTCAGTGTTTTGTGTTGCACCTTAATGCCGAGACAAGTTCCTATGTCTGTGAAGTTTGTTCATTGACAATGGCAATAAACCTTTCTGATTCTGATTCTGATTCTGATTCTCGCTGCGTATCAACTGACCTAACGGCAGCATGTAGAGGTTGAACAGAAGGGGTCCCAGGATTGACCCTTGGGGCACCCCACAGGTCAGGGGCATCTGGTCGGAGACACAGTTACCAATTTCGACAAAGAATTTCCTGTCTTTCAGATAGGACTTTAACCAGTTTAGGGCAGTGCCAGTGATGCCCATCCAGTCCTCTAGTCTCTGTAAGAGGGTCCCATGATCGACAGTGTCAAACGCAGCACTCAGATCTAACAGAATTAAGACTAATGAGGCTAATGAGGCTTTGCCCGCGTCAGTGTTCAGGTGGATGTCATTTGTCACCTTGACAACAGCAGTCTCAGTGCTGTGATGAGGTCTAAAACCTGACTGGAAAACATCAAATGAGTTGTTCATTAAGAGGAAATCAGTGAGCTGTTGGTAAACAACCTTTTCAAGGACTTTGCCCCAAAATGGCAGATTAGAGATGGGCCGGTAATGACTCAGTACTGCGGCATCAAGACTGCTCTTCTTTAGGAGAGGCTTTATGACCGCAGTTTTCAAAGACATTGGGAATGTTCCAGATTGAAGCGACATGTTAACTATTTGAGTGAGTGGTGCTAACAAACTGTTCAGCACAGACTTCAGAAATCTGGAGGTCACACATGGAGGCAGCATGTAGATGAACTCAGACTGGTGATGATCTCCTGGACAGTTTTGTCAGTTACAGGTGCAAAGTGAGTCAGCTCTAAGTGTGTAGGTGGTTTTAGGGTTATTTTTTGCATTGTAGAATTTATAGCATTTTTAATGCCCTGAACTTTGTCATTAAAGAATAATGCAAACTCATTACACTTGGATGTGGAAATGAGTTCTAACGGCAGCTGAGCTGGAGGGTTTGTTCATCTGTTTACTGTGGCAAACAGGACACGCAAGTTTTACTGCATCTTCCAATTATTTCAGAAAAATATCCTTCCCTAGTTCTACATAAAATGAGGTTGTACATGTACAACTTCTCACTGTAAATCTCTTTCTGAACCTGGAGCTTCGACTTGTGCCATTTTCGTTCGGCCCGGCGGCACTCCCTTTTCTGTGCCCTGACCGAATCATCATTTCTCCATGGCGCCTTCTGCTTATTTTTAACAGTTTTAGCCTTCATAGGGGCAATGGTGTTGAGAACATTCAAAACACTAGATGTAACAGAGTTCAACAAATCATTTACATTAGAACATGAGACATTTTCAAAGTTTATCATTTCCATAAACAGTTTTCCCGTGCTGTCATTTATGTGTCTCCTCCGGACAATTGCAGGACCAGCCGGTGGTTTGGGAAAAACAGACAGGTCAAAGAAGACACAGAAATGATCAGACAGAGCAACATGGACCACATTGACGTTTGAAATATTAACCCCTTTTGTAATTAGAAGATCTATAGTGTGCCCTCTGCTGTGGGTGGGGCCACTCACGTGCTGAGTAAGACCGAAAGTTTCAAGAACAGCATGAAGCTCTTTAGCGTTTCTGTCACAAATATTATCAACATGAACATTGAAAATGGACAAGATGGGACAATTATTCAGAACTTAAAAACTAAACTTTCTTTAATTTCATGGCACATCCTCATCAGAATAAAAAAAAAAGTTTTATTTCCATTCTCAGTGAACAAAATTCACAAACAGGAAATTGTTTCGGCATTAAGGTGCAACATACAATGAATAATAGTAGTGTATATAAGTATATCAAATCACACAGGCATGCATCAATTAAGAATTAAACTTAAATTTGTTAAAATTAACTTGGTCTCATTATGTAAATAAAATGTACAAAAAGGGCAAAAAATGATCCCCTTTTGGACTTTTGGACCGTTAACGGAGAACTGATTGTCTGATTGAAGTGTCTGTGGCAGCTAGTGGAGCGCAGAGCTGTTGATTCCTAGCATATTTTAACATTTGTTCTGTAGTTGTAAATGCATAGAACATTTTTTGTTTACTATTAATAAACTTGATTGTATTTCAAGGCGCCGTGAATGTTTATGCATAAAGGAGCTAGAACCTGTACCAATTTAATTTCATATATATATATATATATATATATATATATATATATATATATATATATATATATATATATATATATATATATATATATATATATATATATATATATATAAAAGCTCTATATACACCATAATTGTATTCTAGGAGTTCTGACAATTGAACAGCTCAAATTGATTTGCTCAATAAATACAGTGAGGAAAGTACACCCTTGTATTTGCACTTAGAAAGGAGCGGTCTGAAATTTTCCTCGTAGGTGCATTTCTACTGTGAGAGACAGAATCTAAAAAAGAAAAATCCGGAAATCATATTGTATGATTTTTTAAATAATTTATTTGTATGTTATTGCTGCAAATAAGTATTTGAACACCTGCCAATCATCAAGAATTCTGGCTCTCAAAGACCTGTTTGTCTGCCTTTAAAAAGTCCACCTCTCATCCACTTATTCATCTAAATTAGTAGCACCTGTTTGAGCCTGTTAGCTGCATAAAAACACCTGTCCACCCCACAATCAATTCAATTAATTGATTGTAGACTTCCGCAAGCCTGGCAAGCAGCTTGGTGAAAAAAGATCAATGGTTGGTGCAATTGTCATTTCACCCTCAGACTGGGGCTCCATGCAAGATCTCACCTTGTGGGGTATCAATGATGATAAGATGAGGGACTACAGGAAACGTTTGACCTCTGTAACTGTAAACAAAGGCTTCTGTACCAAATATTAACACTGAAATTCTCAGGCGTTCAAATACTAAACCTTAGATATTTTAGAATTTCTAAGTGGGAGAGCTTGCAAAATCGCAGGGTGTTCAAATGCTGTCTTTCCTCACCATAACCGTAACAATTTCACAATATTCAATATATAAAAGCATTTCACACAAAAACACATCAAATCATTAGAACTCTTGTCACTGAGGAAAAGTTTGCCGCTTCCAAATATAGGACTTCATATTCCTCTTCAAGGAGCCTTCATGATGAGCCTTGACCCTCCTTAGCGTTTTTCTGGTGTTCCTTCGACCTCTTCAACACCCGCTTGCTTCATCAGATCAGCAATGTTTTTCTCCAAGTAATCAATGCGAGTACTCATCTCATCAATCCTTCCTATGATCTGGTCTGACATAGTCTTGAACTTGTCTTGCATTTGTTGCAGCAGAGTCTGAACCACATTGGTAAGATCCTGCACAGACTTGGGATCAAGCTCAGCCATGTCTTTGAACTACTATACGTCTTGTTGTAAGGAACGTATGTCCAAGATTTAACCACCAAGCTTGTAAACAAAATGTACCTGCTGGTTCTTAGCCTATGGTCAGCTGCTCCTCTACATCTGTATTTCAATGAAAGGGAGTTTGGTTTTAGTTTTTTCTGTAACAGACAAATGAATACCAAACCAACACACTGGAATAAGTATGTGTGATACCTACCTGAAAGTAGAGTCTTTATAGGAACTTTTTTGCTTTCGTTAACCTCACTGAAAAAGTCTTTCACTTGGGACTTCTCTATATTCCCAATGACCGTTTCACCATTCCTTAAAATGGAAAGAAATAATAATACTATTAGAGGGTTGTTAAGTCATGACATCCTTATTGTTCTTTTTCTACTTTTTGATGCAGCCTAATTCCAGTCATGTTCATTATAATGGCATTTTGACAGATTTTAACCTGCACAGGGCTTTTTACAATTAGGTTAAATTAAATCAAATATATAATTCAAGGCTTAAAATAAAACAATCCGTTTGGTTGAAAAAATAGGTAGACCCACTGATATATGAAAAAGTTTCTGGCCCAATAAGTATTTTTATCAGGAAGTCCAGACAAAGTCCCCATTTCTTCTGTTTGAGTAGAACTGCTTTAAAACGCTTTTGTTTCTGAGTCTCCAGACACTTTTCTTTAAGCCTTTCTAAATCATATTCCTCCAAGTCATTCACTTTGCTCAGCTCTGCATCTACCTGCTCCTCTAAATTTCCCCAAACTTTTGTTATCACATCCATTGGTTGATTTTCCATGGCTGGATGATTTCAATATAATCTAAAAGTTAAAAGAAACATGGGAAAGAGATTGGGTTAATTACCCTAAATCTGGGATTTCAAGGAGAAGACGCACTCACGTTACTTCTCGTCACTGTGGATCACGTTTGCCACTGCAGGTCCACAACCATCACACACAGATTGGCGGCCGAAAGGTGCATTTACTGCCACCTACTGTAGTTGTACGTTGTACGTCTTGTACTCTATACCGTGAAAAAAAAAAGCGAGAAAGCGAGTCAAAAAGAGAAAAAAAGAGAAAAAGCCACTGCGTTTATTTTTCTTTGTCTTCAAAGCCCATGAGATCAAAGCGGAAAGGAATCGAATGGACACGCATGCTTTTCGCATATGCTTTATGATATCACATGACCGGTCAAAGCGGAAAGGAACTGACTGCACACGGATTCTTTTCGCATATGCTTTATATCATCAAATGAGCGGTCAATTGCAGAGCAAGTTCAAAAGTTAGATTCTAAAAGGGGATTGTAGTGCCCAGTCAAATTGATAAGGCCAGAACTGATGGTTAAATTAGTTTTTATTGGTTCCATTCAGTGTCATTCAACCAATGTCAGCGCTAGGCAAGAACAAAAAAAGAATAATTACCATTTTGTCTGTATAATCACTGTTACCAGCTCATTACATTAATGTAACTGTTTTTCATACATTTGTAAAATATATATTTTTTAGATGTTCAATACATTCATTCATATTAAAAACCTTCTTCCCCTCTCGACTGTAACTTGATCTTTGTGTTTTTATAACTTTCACCTGTTTTCACCGTTAACTGCTGCCAGTTAGCCTTTAGCAGCTAGTACACAGTAGCCCGGAAGTTACGTAGGCTTGCGAACCATGTGATGGCGCTGACTGGTCGTAGAACTAATAGTGACTGCGTCATTACATTGTGTCATTACATTGTGTCATTACACAGTCACTCAATTAGGAGAGCGTATAGTGTCAGAAAATGACTCCAAGAAGTACAATTTCTTCAAAAAGTGACTCATGCCGTGCTTCACCGTAGTGTCGTGGGTTCAAGTCATGATAATATCAGATCCATGGTTCGAGTCCAGCCCCTTTGGACAGAGGTCATTCTTCTACATCTGCACCAAACTCTGGATTAATATCCTCCTCAATTTGAGGACAAGCCGATCTGATGCCCATTAAAAAAAAATAAAAAAATACGGAAAAACAACGAGGGATACCGAAAGCAATAGCAAGAATTAGACAAAGATTATCTACGACACGAACTTTGAATGATGAAAATCGAACAAGAGATACGACCTGTGATACGTGCCAAAAAATTGGTTGGTTTAGTAAAATATAAAGAAAAAAAGATACGGTAACTAATAGTCAATAATAATAATAGTCAATAATAATAATAATAATAATATGAAAAATGAGATCCTGGATTGTGAGTCCAGATCACGTAGACCTAATCTCTGATTTGTGGGGCTACCAGAAGGAGAAGGAGGATACGATACTGAAAGTTATCAGGAGAAGATCATCCTAGAGCTCCTTGTAGGCTCCGGAGTTGAGGTCCCTCCCATCACAATAGAAAGAGCACATCGCCTGGGCAAACCAAGACCAGCATATGATAAACCACAAGGTCTAATAATGAGGTTTCTTTACGATCGTGTGAAGGAACGTGCCGTGAAAGCTGCCAAAATCAAAGGAGACCCCCAGTACAAAGGCAAGTGCATCATTTTCTTTGATAATCCATATGAGGTTCATCAACAATGAGGAAAGTTCCATCACAATCTGTGAGGAGTCTTTCTCTGCGATTATTCTGGTGAGATACGAAGGTAAAAATCATTGTAATGGTCAGTTTAGCATTAGCTCGGCATTAGCTGCTAACAATGTATTTCTATGTGTGCTGATAGCTTCATGCAATGCTAATACTAGCTTTTGGCTCCTCCTTGGTTTAAAGAACAGAATAGCGTAACTCAAACAATTACGGATGTAACCACATTTCTTTTAACCACACTGTTTATTCTTTGAAATATAATTGAATTATTGTGATAATAACAGTACACTGTCAATGCCAATATGTATTTTAAACATTTTGAGCATTCTTACTGATTTATTGTTAGTTGAGCACTAGCAGCTAATTCAGTGGTCCGGTTTTCTTTTCCGTTCCTAATTTAAACCCAATGAACTCTTGATGGTGAGCTTACAGTTTACATCTTACAGCTCCAGATAATTTCCTCTGTTTCCTGTTTCTGTGGTTCTTGTGTTTATTTGTTGTGTTCGACCAGAGAATTTAAAAACGTTCTGAAATTATCAATAGCAAAATCAATACTTTCAATCCAATGGCATCGGAAGTTTTACAAGTAGCATCCTTTAGCGTTAATGGCATATTTATATTTATCCAATTAAACAATCAAACATTTTCAAACATCAAAAACTAGCAAAATGTTGTTATTAAAAATCATACTATTCATCATACAGAGGCAAACACAGGAGGGGAGTTGCAGTGATGTTTCCAAGCCAAATAGCGTTTGAACACAGTTTTGAATGTAAAGACAAGGAAGGCAGATATGTATTAGTTAAAGGAACTGTTAATGGAAAGGTTTTTACTCTGCTGAAGGTGTATGCTCCACCAGGGAGTGATATCACCTTTTATACAGATATTATGGACCGATTGGAATTTTCACATCCAAGTATCCAGTATACCCCTTTTTGTAATCCACATGCAATCGGTTCCAGAATGGACTATTTATTTTCAGTAAAGACTAAGGCAGATATAGGTGCAATAGACTTAAGTGACCATGCTCCTTTCTACATTTCTGTGGAATTGGAGGAAAGACGAAATAACACACTATGGAGGTTCAACGCCAGCATTCTTAATGACCCTTTGTTTAAGGACTTGAGGAACATGATACTGGGAAAACGTCCTTGCGAGAAAAAGCAGCAAAGGGAGAAAAAGACTAAATTATCTACAAGAAAAATTTAAATTGTTGGAGAAAAACCATGCCAAAAAAGGGTGTTCTAAAATGCTACAGGAAATTAAAAAGAAAAGAGGAGAAATTAATTATCTGACCTCACAGGAAATAGTTAAGAAAATGCCATTTACCAGATAGATGGATAAACATTTTGAAAATAACTACCTTGGAATCTTAAAAAACAACAAGCTGAACGGAAAAAAAAAATTAAATATAGGACAGGCAAAATGTTGTAATCTTAACTAAACAAGACCAAATTCAATCAGCATTTGAATCCTTCTATAACAATATTTTTTCAAAAATTCCAGTTGATTAAGAAGACTATATAAATTCCTTTTTGAACACCTCAATTTGCCTGTTATGTCAGAAGAACAAGTAACCGTCTCTCCTGTTTGCTTTGTATTTGGAACCATTGGCCCAATTTATTAGACCATCAAAAACAATTCATGGTGTTACAAATGATGGGATGGAACATAAAATTGCCTGCTATGCAGATGATGTTCTACTGTATTTGACCAAACCAGAAATTTCCATACCCAATGTGATGCATTTTCTTCAAGAAGTTGGTCCAATGTCTGGATACAAATTAAATGTACAAAAAAACTTAAATTCTCACCCTATGACCTTTAAAAAGACAATGGGTAAGTTTTTTTTTTTTTAATGGCAAATGGTATCACTTAGATATTTAGGTGTGGTACTCCATAGAGACCTATCAACAATTATGGAGAAAAATGATATCCCTCTTTTTAAGACCATAAGATCTTGAAAAATTGACTCTTATCCCATACTTGAGTCTAAGCCAAAGGATTGAGACTCTAGAAATTAATGTTTTGCCCATGTTTCTCTATCTATTCCAGACTCTCCTGATAACCATCCCCAAAAGGTGGTTTGATAAGAATCAGAATCAGAATCAGAAAGAGTTTATTGCCATTGTCAATGAACAAAATTCAAAAACGTAGGAACTTGTCTCGGCCTTAAGGTGCAACATAAAACACTGAGTAATAATAAAACAACATAAGTGTGATTTGTGTGGCAAGGCAGGAAACCCCGATTCCGAGTCAAAACGCTGCAATTATCAAAAGGAAATGGAGGTTGGGGTTTGCCTTGTCTGAGAAATTACTTTATTTCAGCTCAAGATCAGAGCCTTTCTCTATGTCCAGGGTGAGAAGGGTCGGCCGTGATCCGACCTGCTCGTCCCAGAGCCCTGGAGACGTGCAGGTCCTGCAGAGATGGAAGTCTGCATCCAATCACCTTCTCAGCAGAACGCACAATGCGATGAAGTCTCTGTTTGTCCCTGGCTGTGGCTCCAGCGTACCACACGGTGATGGGATGGAGGAGGTGAGGATGGACTCAATGATGGCCGTGTAAAACTGCACCATCATCTGCACTGGCAGCTTGGCTTTCTTCAGCTGCGCGCATGGAAGTACATCATCTTGATGAGGGAGCTGATGGTGGGCTCCCACATGAGGTCCTGGTGGTGGTGTCGAGGAAGCGGAAGGAGTTCACGGTGGTGATGGGGGAGTCTGTCTTGGCGAGGGGGCTGTGACTTTCCTGAAGTCCACGATCATCTCCACTGTATTCTGGGCGTTGAACTCCAGGTTGTTACTGCTGCATCAGGACACCAGCCGGTCCACCTCCCTCCTGTAGACGGACTCATCCCCGTCCGAGATGAGCCCGATGAGGGTGGTGTCGTCCGCAAACTTGATCCATTTTACGGAGTCGTGGCTGGAGGTTCAGCAGTTTGTGTACAGGGAGAAGAGCAGAGGAGAAAGTACACAGCCCTGTGGAGCTCCTGTGCTGGTAGTCCGAGTGTCTGAGACATTCTTCCCCAGCCGCACACACTGCCTCCGATCCATCAGGAAGTCAGTGATCCACCTGCAGGTGGAGTCGGGCACGTTTAGCTGGGAGCAGGGAGGATGGTGTTGAATGCAGAGCTGAAGTCCACAACCAGGATCCTGGCGTTGGTTCCCGGGGAGTCCAGATGACGCAGGATGAAGTGAAGTGCCAGGTTGATGGCGTCGTCTACAGACCTGTTGGCTCTGTAGGCGAACTGTAGAGGGTCCAGCAGGGAGGAGGTGAGGGACTTGAGGTGGGGCAAGACCAGGCGTCCAAATTACTTCAGCGCCACAGGCCTGTAGCCGGAGAGAAGCCGGAGCCCCCTTCACACAGAGGCGGGGTTGTTGTCATAGAACTGCTGCTTCAGACGCGTATTGTACTGTGATCTCGCTGGAGACACCTCTTTGCTAAATCCATACTTTGCAGCGCTTTTCAAGATATTTTTTTATCATAAAAAAAAAGACGGATATCATTTTTCTCCAGAACATGGTCTCTATGGAGTACCATGCCTAAATATCTAAGTGATTCCGTTGGCCAAAGGTCAGAGGGGAACGCCAGAATGAGAGAACTTCAGTTTTTTGTACATTAATTTTGTATCGAGACATTGGAACAATTTCTTGGAGAAAATAAATCACATCGGGTATGGAAATTTCTGGTTTGGTCAAATACAATAGAACATCATCTGCATAGCAGGCAATTTTATGTTGTGTCCTATCAATTGTAACACCATTGTCTAATAAATATGGCCAATGGTTCCAAATACAAAGCAAATAGGAGGGGAGACCAGGCACAGCCCTGCCTGACCCCCTTTCCAGAGTCAGTGGATCAGTCATATGACCACTGATTTTAATTCTTGATGTTGGACCATCATAAAGAGCCCCAATATTTTTTATAAATAACTCGTCAATTTGAAATTTGTTTAGCACTTTAATAAATATGGCCAACTAACAGAATCAAAAGCCTTCTCAGCGTCCAAACGAATTATTATGGTTTTGTTTTCCTGTTTTTGTATAGGATTCATTATGTGTAAGGATCGTCTTATTTTGTCTTGTGTTTGTCGTTTGGTAATAAATCCTGTCTGATCATTGTGGATCAAGTTTGGGAGTATTTGTTCCATTCGTTTGGACATTATTGACATGTATATACGATTCAGAATAGAAATAGGTCTATATGAGGCACAATCCAATCGAGCCCTTCTTTTGGTATCAAGGATATGATGGCTTCTTTCCAACTCTGAGGGGTTTGTTTTCTTAAGTGCCCAGTTAAAAGTTGCCAGGAGGAAAGGAGTAAGTGTGTCTTTTAGAGCTTTATACCACTCTGAGGTGAACCCATCGCTCCTGGAGATGTATTGTTCTTTAATCTTTTGATTGCGCCTTGTATTTCCAAAACTGTAATACATTTTTATTTTGTTCTTCTGACATAACAGGCAAATTGAGGGTGTCCAGAAAGGAATTTATATCATCTTCTTTATCGTTTAAAAGAGTTTTTTATTAAAGGATTCAAATGCTGATTTAATTTGGTCTTGTTTGGTTAAGATTACATCATTTTGCCTGTCCCTTATTTTAAAAATTGTTCTTTCAGCTTGTCGTTTTTTAGGTTTCCAAGATAGTAATAATTTATAATAATAAATAATAAATAATAATTTTGTTTGGTAAAGAGCATTTTCTTAACTATTTCCTGTGAATACGGATCATTAATTTCTCCTCTTATCTTTTTAATTTCTTGTATTATTTTAGAACACCCTCTTTTGGCATGGTTTTCCTTCAACAATTTGAATTTTTCTTGCAGATCATTTAGCGTTTTCTCCCTTTGTTTCTTTTTTCGGAGGCTATGGCTATAATTTGTCCTCTCAAGATCACTTTGGAAGCATCCCAAAGGATGGGTGGAGAAATTTCGTCTCACTGTTGTTGGGACATTTTTTTCTTAAACAAAGGGTCGTTAAGCAGGCTGGCTTTGTGTTTTTTCGTGTTTTTTCGTCTTTCCTCTAAGTCTACAGAAATGTAGATAGGAACATGGTCACTTCTCATGAACATGGTCTATTGTGCCTATATCTGCTTGAGTGATTTAAGATCTGTCTTTATTGAGAATAAAAAAGTAATCGATTCTGGAATAGATTGGATGAGAGTTAGAAAAATGGGTATAGTTTCGCGCTCTAGGATTAATTTCCTTCCATGTGTCAATCCATCATATATTCTTCAATAAGATACAGAACTTCTTACTTATTAGTCCTCCAGTGCCTCTCGAGTTTGACACGTCTAATATAGGCTGAATGCGAAGATTCCAATTGCCGCCACAAATTATGGCTCCCTCAGTGTGGTTTACTATCAGGTCCATGACATCAGTATAGAAAACAATATCACTCTCTGGTGGTGCATACACATTCAAAAGAGTGAAAACCTTTCCATTGATATTCCCTTTAACCTGGACAAAATGGCCCCTCTTTATCCTTTCATTCAAAGCTCTGTTAAAAAACAATTCGGTTTGATATCAAAATTGCAACTCCCCTTCTATGTTTGTCTTTGTATGATGAATAGTAGGAGTTTATATAACAGAATTGTGTTAGTTTTTTATGTTCAGTGTCATTCAAATGTGTCTCTTGTAAATATACAATGTATATTCTTTTTTCATTTTTGTTAACATTAATGTTTGTTTAATTGGATTCAGTATGCCATTCACATTGAAGGATGCTACTTGTAAACACTTCCGATGCCATAGGGTCGATTGTATTGATCCCACCGTTGATAATGGTTTTTAATCTCTCAGGTCGAAAACAACAAATGTACACAAGAAACGTAGGAACACAAAACCTGATCAAGGGAAAAAAAGAAAACTAAGGGTTCATGCTGGGAACAGACATCGAACCCAAAACCTGACCAAAAAAAGATCGTAAAAGTTAGGGAAGTCCAATCCTAATGAACTGCCCCCCAAAAAATCTCCCCGCACTCCTAACACCAATCCTCTGAAGGAACTGGATATTTGACCTCATTAACTCACCACACCCCTGCTGCATTCTGCAAGAATTTTCCAATTTCCCACAAATCCAATCTCCCACATTTGACACATTGATGAGTAGATGTGTGTAGTCACAGAGTTTATGTCCTAAAGCAGACAGCCAACATGGAGCATAAAGTCTGATGTTCTGAGCACGTGTTTTTTTACCTTCAAAAGTCACCAGAAGAGTCACAGGGGAAGAGAATCCATGTCCTAGTGTTCTCTTCGTGAGCTCCTCAGAGATGTCGTGGAACCTTTGCCGTTGTTAACGAACCTCGTATGGAATATCTGGAGCAAAGAAGACATGCTTGCCTTTGTACTGGAGGTCTCCTTTAGCTTTTGCTGCCTTTAAGACACGTTCCTTCACACGATCGTTAAGAAACCTCATAATCAGGCCTCGTGGGTTATCAGAAGCCCTTACTGTCTGCAGATCGTCAGTATTATCTGAAACACGCTGCTCGACTTGCTCCATGTGTGCTCCAGTTAGTCCCGCTGCCTTTAGCTCATCGGCTACCGCAGCAGAGAGTGCAACAGGTACTGCGGGAGCAAAGGCCTCTATCATTTCCGCTCTAAGAGTCAGCATATCACGCGGCATTTCGCGTCTTATCTCGGACATCATGAAGAAGGAAGAACTGCATTTCTCTGCGTCAGGTTTGCCAGCCACGTTAGCCATGTTAGCCTCGTTAGCTTTGTTAGCTTGTGGTGTGGGCTTCTTTCCAATGGGATCGTGGGCCGTCAGCTTTGTTTGTTTCGGTCCCGTAGTGTTACCAGGCTTGTTTCTTCCTTGTTCACTCATCTTTTGTTCGTCAGTCCCTAAATAAAGTAGATTTTTTTCATACCACCATGTCAAAGTGCTCATTACTCACAGGGAAATGCTAACTGTTGGAGAAACTGTGACAGCCAGGAGGCAAACCACTATCATGTGTTTTGGGACTGTCCTGTCACTCTTAAATATTGGACTAAAGTTACCAATGCACTGGAGACTGTTTTTGACATCGCCATCCCTCTCAACTTTGGAACTTTGTACTTGGGCGTCAAAACTTCTGCTATGGACACAATGAAGGGATACCTTAGGAATGTACTTTTGGCATCAGGAAAAAAAGGTTGACACAAACATAACCAACGATCAAGGACTGGACTGACATTGTAACGGACATCAGAAAAATGGAAAAAAACATTGAGACTCAATTTGGAAATGGACAAATTGGACCAACTCTGGACTCAATGGGTCTCATATTTAAATTAATTTGTGTCATGATTGTGTTTTCCTTTGTTTTCTAATTTGTAATTTTATCTGTAATTTCGTTCTCCGGTCTTGTTTTGTGTTCAATTCACCAATTCATTACATAAATTAATGCTCTGTGCTATTAAATGACTGCCTTTGTTTCTAACTAACATCTAATCATTATAAACGTGAACAGAGCGTGAACAGACGTCTCTTAAAGATAGTTTTTAGTCCGTTTGTTGAAACTCGCCGCTGCTGTTGCTTCGCTTCTTCTCGCACATACTCAGGGCAGAACCTGCAAATATCCAAGATTCCCACAAAGGTTTATTCAGCCTGGTTTGTGTTTGTCCTCAAAGCGCATGTGCAGACCTATAAAAGAAGCTGCTGTCCACTGTGGTTCTAAACGCTCATGTTAGAGAGCGAAGCTTGAACGGGCCTCTGAACACAGAGAGTGCGTAGCTGTTGAAAAAGCAGAATCAAGCTTCCCACGCAGTACTGTTCAGCGACCTGTAGAGGCCACTAAAAGACACCATGACTTCAGCCAAGCTTCAGGAGCAGACGTGAGGGGAAAACAGGCTTATTTGGATATATTTTAGAACAATGTGTATATAGTTGTGAAACACGATAACTTTAGAATTTATTGGTCAATTACTGCTTGCCTTGTGTAGGAGCCATATGTGGGTTTGTGCACGTGCATAGATACGAGCACAACTCTGCGGTGTCTGGGGGCGGCACTGTGGGTGCGAAGCGGCCAACATCTGCCTCTTGCCTATGGCTATATCCAAGCAAAGTGTCTGCTTCAAGAACATTTCGGAGACCCAAGTAGCCTCCGCCAACATGGAAAATTTGCTGTCAGGGCCAGTGGTTAAGGGTGAAGGCATCAAGGCACTTCAGGCATACAGTTTATTGCTTTGTGAATGCTGCAATTCAATGGGAGACTGTGTAGGTGATTTATATACCCACCAACATGCAAGCAATCGTAAAAAAGCTGCCCTACAAACTTAGGGATAGTTGGTGAAGTGTTGCCTGTGATCTACAGGAAAAGCTTAATCGAAGAGCAACATTTCACGATATGGTGAACTTTGTGGAAAAGCAAGTCAAGATCCTAAGTGATCCTTTGTTTGGAGACATACAAGATTCATCAGGAACTGGAAGAAAGGAGTTCAAACCTGTCACGCCTCGGATTGGTCCAAAGCCCAAAAGCAGTAGTTTCGCCACAACAATAGCACCCGTTGAAAGGTGAGTGGCGCCCGTAAATAAGAGAACTGGCCTTCAGAGGTGTTTGTTTTGTGGAGCTTGTCATGCATTGTATGTTTGCCTTCTGTAGTATTAGAAGACACAAGATGAAAAGATGTCCTTTTTTGAAGGAAAACAGAATGTGCTTTGGTTGTTTGTGCATTGGGCACAGAGGTAGAGATTGCATACTCTACAAGTTAGACGCTTCTTGCAATCTAAAGCACCACACGTTGTTGCATATCCACTGTAATGACGAATGCATTCTTTGATCCTGGGAGCACTGCTTCATTTTGCACTGAAAGGCTATTGAACCAGCTTAATCTCTCAGGCAAAAAAGTGGGAATTCTCCTCCGAACAATGGGGTAAGAGAATGTGGTAGACAGTTATGTGTTAGCTGACTTGGAAGTAGCTGGATTGGACTCTAACAACTGTGTTTTACATGAGATCTTCACCCAAAAGAGCATGCCTGTTCACAGGGGAAACAATCCGCAAACAAAGGACCTCAGACGGTGGCCGCACCTTAGACACATTAACATTCCAGAGATTGATGCAGGAGTGGATCTTATGATTGGAACCAATGTGCCACAGGCACTGGAACCATGGGAAGTGGGGCGTGCGGTAGATGGAGGTCCATATGCCATCAAGACTATCCTTGGTTGGACTGTGAAGGGTACCCTTAATAGGAGATTGTTTTCTCAGTGAAAAGAGTCAGTAACCTGTCATCACAGTGAATTGGATTTCTGTGGCAAGATTGGATGATCTGTGGAAAAATAGATAAAAGGTCGATTTCCCTGAATCTCAAGAGAATGAAGCATTAATTGAGTCGGTTTCAGAGTCAGCCAATCTGGTGGATGGTCACCATACTATTGGTTTGCCAGTAAGAAATAGATATCTCATCATGCCAAACAATAAGCCTGTGGCAGAACAGTATGTGTTGAGTCTCAAAAAACGCTGGAGCAAAGATCCATCTTTTTGCTCCGATTATGTCACATTCATGACTGGGATGACCACCAATGGTTACGCAGAGTGAGTTCCACCTGAGCAGCTGACCTGATGTGATGGGAGGGTGTGGTACATACCTCGCCATGGTGTGTATCACCCTCGCCATGGTGTGTATCACCCTCAAAAGAAAAAGCTGTGGTTTTGGACTGTGGAAAAGTTAAACCACAATCTCATAAATGTTGCAAAAGAAGTGGGGTTTCAGTACCCCAGCTGCATCACACCATTGATTCGGTCTGTTCGTAAAGTTTTGAACTCCATCCTGAAGACACAGACTTTATCACGCAGGTAACCTGAACTCAAATGCAACACAAGGAATGAGCTAAACGTAATGCAAGTTACGTTTGCGAAAACAGAAAGTGAATGCAGGTAAGTAACTCAGGTAAAAACGTCTTTATTGACACAACTTAAATATCATCCAAAATTGGGAAAATCTCTTAACAGAAAATCAGACAGGAAACAAACTCAGAAACGAGTGATGCTGAATCAGATTTCAGAAACGAGAGCAGAAGATCAGACACAAATGTAGACCTTTAGTGTCTCTCGTGTCAATCTAGCAAGGACTGAATGAACAGAAGCTGAAAGGTCAGTCACTTGCAGGATGAACAGTCGGAGAACCATCACCAGCAACTGACCCGTCATCCTCTGATGGCTTATCTGGAGTTGCACAAGGAAGAGCAGAGCGAGCCTCAGAGATGGATCTGTTGGAGACCCTAGGGCAGGGGTGTCCAAACTTTTTTCAGCGAGGGCCGCATTTTGAAACTCATACAGAGCAGAGGGCCACAGACAACCCAACAATGAAGTGAATCATTCGAAATTTTGGTTTTGACATAGTTTCGATGAGCCTCCACACCTTTTAATAAGACTTGGAACATTAATATTAGGTTGGTATAACATCAAAATGCTTGAATCTTTCCAATTATACAGTAAAAGTACTACTTTTTGTTGTTTGAACTAACTTGGCAGGAAGCCGGAGGGCCAACAAAAATTCGTTTGAGGGCCGCATTTGGCCCCCGGGCCGTAGTTTGCACATGCCTGCCCTAGGGGGTTGGTCCGGATGTTGCTGATGAAAAGCTTTGATGAGAAGAGGGTCCAAGACAAAGCTTGCAGGCACCCACGAATGCTCCTCCGGACCATAGCCCTCCCAATCAACCAAGTACTGGAGGCCTCTACTACGGCGTCTGGAACGCTGGAGGTGCCGCACCGTATACGCAAGTCCCACCAATCAGACGTGTCGGTGGCGGAGGAGACAAAACAGGAGAAAGGGGGCTTTCACAAACAGGCTTCAGCTTAGAGACATGGAAGGTGGGATTGATTCGCATAGCCCTTGGTAACTTGAGGTGCACAGCCACTGGGTTGACCATCCTCTCCACTTCAAAAGGCCGATGAATTTAGGGGCCAGTTTCTTTGAGTCAACCCGGAGTGTAAGATCCTTAGTCGAGAGCCAGACCATATTACCGACATTGTACGCAGGGGCCTTCGCTGAGCGACGGAGTGCGGTTCGGGCCTCTTTCCAGGTTCTGTAGCAGCACTTGATGAAGGCCTGGACAGATGGACAAAGAAGCCTCCTTCTCTTGGGACTGAAACAAGGGAGGCTGGTACCCATAAGCACATTGGAAAGGGGAAAAACCAGTGGCAGAACTTTTCAGGATATTGTGAGAGTACTCTACCCACAGTAGCTGGCGGGACCAGGCGGACGGGTTCCTAAAGGCCATGCAAGGCAATACTGTTTCCATCTGCTGTTTGACTCTTTCGGTTTGGCCGTTGGACTGAGGATGGTAGCCTGATGACAGGCTAACGGTGGCCCCTAAAAGAGAACAGAACTCATGCCAGAAGATGGAGGTGAACTATGGGCCCCATTCTGAGACAATGTCAGTGGGAAGACCGTGCAGCCGAAAAACATGCTGCAACATGAGCTCGGCCGTCTCCTTGGCAGATGGACGTTTGGTTAGAGAAATGAAATGAGACATCTTGCTAAAGCGGTCAACTACTGAAAGGATGATGGTGTGTCCATTAGAAGTAGATAAGCCTGTAACAAAGTCCTGGGATGTATGGGACCAAGGACGTTGGGGAACCGGGAGGGGAAGCCGGCAAGTGCTTTGTGAGTAGGTTTAGACTGATTGCAGATCTGACAAGCTTTGAACAATTCTTGGGTGTCTTCATCCAGAGAAGACCACAAGAACCTCTGTCGCAGGACCTCCTTAGTTCTCTGGATGCCAGGATGACAGGCAAATTTAGAGCTGTGAGCCCACTGAAAAACATCCAACCTGAGATGCTGTGGAACATACAGGAGCTCATTGGGGCAAGCGCTGGTGCCAGGTTGATCTTCCAGAGCGGCCTTGACTCGCTCCTCCACCTCCCAGTTGAGACTGGCAACCATATGGGAATTAGAAAGAATGGTATCTGGACCAGCAGCCATGCCATCCGAAGAGAACTGGCGAGACAGAGAATCAGGCTTAGTGTTACGAGAACCAGGACAGTAGGACAGAGTAAAATTGAACCTTGTGAGGAACAGGGCCCACCTAGCTTGACGAGAGTTGAGCCGTTTAGCTGATTGAAGATATTCAAGATTCTTGTGATCTTTCCAGACCAGGAATGTAGTCTTGCTGCCTTCGAGCCAGTGTCGCCATTCTTCTAAGGCCAACTTCACAGCTAGTAATTCTCTGTTGCCAATATCATAGTTTCTTTCAGCAGGCGTAAGGCGTCAAGAAAAGAAGACACAGGGGTGTAGCTTGAGATCACCTGGTGCTTTTTGTGACAGGACGGCCCCTACTCCCACATCTGAAGTATCAACCTCAACCAGAAACTGTCTCTCGGGATCAGGAACTCTGAGAATAGGAGCTGTGGTGAAGCGGGTTGTCAGAGTCTTAAAAAGGCATCATCTGCCTCTGGAGACCACCTGTTAGGCACCTTGGAAGAGGTAAGAGCTATGAGAAGAGCCGCAACAGAACTGTAGCCCCGGATGAATAATCGGTAGAAGTTAGCAAAGCCTAGGAAGCGCTGTAACATCTTCCGGGACTCGGGAACAGGCAAAGTCTTAACCGCCTCTACCTTAGAAGGATCCATAGAAATACTTTCCAGACCAATAACAACACCCCAGAAAGGACACTGATGGGGATTGAAACTCACATTTCTCTGCAAAGAGTGAGTTGGCCAACAAGCGTTGTAGGACAGTCTGTATGATGAACGTGTTCCTCCTTGCACCTTGAGAAGATAAAGGATGTCGTCAAGATACACAAAGATACACAAAGACATGTTCAACATGTCCCGGAGGACGTCGTTGACCTGGGCCTGGAAGACGGCGGGGGCATTGGTAAGACCGAACGGCATGACAAGGTACTCATAGTGCCCTGTGGGCGCGTGTTAAAAGGCAGTCTACCACTTATCTCCCTCCCGGATCCAGACCAAATGGTAAGCATTTCGTAGGTCGAGTTTAGTGAAAATGACAGCATCTTGCAGGAGTTCAAAGGCTGATGAGATGAGTGGCAGGGGGTATCGATTCTTCACAGTAATGTCATTAAGGCCTCTGTAGTCAATACATTGCCTGAGGGTAGTGTCCTTCTCAAAGAAAAACCCTGCTCCTGCAGGAGACGAAGATGGTCTGATGATACCTGCAGAGAGAGATTCATTGACACACTTTTCCATTGCATCTCTTTCGGATAGAGAGTAAATACGACCACGAGGGGGAGACGTTTCAGGCAGAAGTTCAATGGCGCAGTCATAAGGACAATGAGGGGGGAGTGATGTTGCCTTGGACTTACTGAAAACCTCCTTGAGATCATGATACTCTTCAGGAACACCTGCCAGGTCTGGTTGAGGGCCATATTTATCTGTAGGTAGTACAGCTGAAATAGCTTGCTTGAGGCAGATTTGATGACATGATGGGCTCCAGCCAGTGATAGATAGATTAGTCTACGAGCTCTGAGGGTTGTGACAGAGAAGCCATGGAAAACCAAGAACAACAGGGTGCAGTGGAGTCTTCAGAATGTGAAACTGGATAGTCTCATGATGGCAGCAGGTGAACAGGAACCGCGCGATGTGTTATGGAGCCTAGAAGTCTGCCATCCAGGGCACTGGCAGGAACAGGTGCCGGAAGAGGAACACAATCTCCAGCTGCCGGGCCAAGTTAGCATCAATAAGACAAATGTCAGAACCAGAGTCAGTGCGTTTACGGCGTAAGTACCTCTCTTCAGCAAAACACGGACAGGAAACTGAGGACGTTTAAGAGGGGATGGCATAAAAGAAAAAAAATCAGTAATCCCCTCTCTACTGAAGAGCTTGCCCCTTTTACTGGACATTTAGAGACAAAATGGCCAGGCCTTCCACAGTAGAGACAGAGATTACCCTGATGGCGGCGTTCACGCTCTTCGGGAGAAAGGCTGGTCCTTCCCACCTGCATGGGCTGCGGAGCTGGGGTGTGGCCTACTGAAGCTGAAGGATGTGGATGAAGACGTAGTGTAGGTCGTCGTTCAAAAATTTAAGTTTCTTCTCTTGATGGCGAGCTTGAATACGCCCGTCCAGTTTGGTTGCCAGTTCAAACAAACTATCAAGGGCAGAGGGGAGATCATGTGAAACTAGCTCATCTTTAATGTAGTTGTTCAAACCCAAGAGAAAGGCATCAGCTTGAGCTGCAACATTCCACGGGCTTTGATGGGCCTTGTCGCAGTCCCATTACCCCCCCAGTGGCATCAGGTCCAGAAGATGTGACCAAACACCTTGCGGAGTTCTCTTGCAAATGCGCCAAGAGAGGCACAAGCAGTCGTTTGGCGCTCCCATTCTACGGTTCCCCACAACCGAGCCTTTTCTGGAAGATGATTGACGGCAAATGCCTCTCAGTGGCAAATGTGTGAGGTTGTAGGGCAAAGAGAATGGAGAAGTCAAAAATGGATTGCAGTCTTCAGGGTCACCGCCATAGCGTTCTAGTGTGGCTACTCGAGGTTCTGACAAAGGTCCAGGTGCAATCACTTTAACTAAAGGTTGTGGTGCGGGATTGGTTGGAGTGGGTGTGACAGCAATGACTAACGGGGTTACAGTGGCAGCCAGTTGTTGGATCTGAGCTGTCAAATCAGCAATGCTTTGCGCCCTAGTGGCAGCTGACTGACAATCTGCAGTAGTAGCCGAAGCTAACTCAGCCTGATGCTGCATCATACTCCTTTCCAGTCTTTCTAGGTACTCCATTGGGCTCTCCTTATGTGCTGAGTCCATACTTGGCTAGATTGTACTATCACGCAGGTAACCTGAACTCAAATTCAACACAAGGAATGAGCCAACGTTCCTTGTTAAGTGAAAACAGAAAGTGTTTTTTAAAAATGAAGAAGGCCGGTAAGTAACTTCTTTATTGACACAACTTAGATATCATCGAAAATTGGGAAAATCTCTTAACAGAAAATCAGACGGGAAACAAACTCAGAAACAAGGAGTGATGCTGAATCAGATTTCAGAAACGAGAGCAGAAGATCAGATATAAATGCCGAGCTTGAGTGTCTCTCTTGGCTAGTCAATCAAGGACTGAATGAACAGAGGGGGCATGTATAGGTCACCCTGGGCTGATTAGGGAATGAGAGGCAACTGTGGAGAGCAGGAACACAAGAGAGGTAGCAAAAGATGGTCCGGATCGTGCAGAAAAATGGAACTGGACTGAGGATAAACAAAAAAGCAAAATACAGAACTGTGACAGACTTTGGATGAAGAAAATCTGGTGACGGTGTTTTGTGAAGCTGAGGCAATTGTTAACAGCCGTCCTATAACAAAAGCATCTGCAGATCCTAATGATCTGGAGGCGTTAACTCCCAACCATCAACTGCTCCTCAAATCACAGTCATCGTTTCCGCCACATATAGGCCGACATATATGCTCGTCGCCGTTGGAGGCAGGTGAGTATATGTTGGAACTATTTTGGAAGCGTGTTGGATAGAACTTTATTCCTGGAGATATTGTGATGCTCATGGATGATATGTCCCCGCTCAGTTCATTGATTACTTTTTAGTTTTGGACTAAAACTAAAACTAATGTTCTGGAGAGACCAATCACTAAAGTCAGCCTTCTGCAGGAAGCATATTATTATGACCAATGAACTTTCAATCATTTGGATTATATGAAGTTTGTTGATGGACATTTGTTCAGAAGTTTAAGACTGTGTTTTTTGCTCATTGTAAGTTGTTGGTGGGTAATTATTATTGGATAGAGCCAAATATCGGACTATATTAGAAGAAAACTTGTTGGGATCTGCAAAAGACTTGAGTCTGGGGAGGAGCTTCACCTTCAACACTAAACATAAAGCCAGAGCTACAATGGAATGGTTTAAACAAAAACATATTCATGCGTTAGAATGGCCCAGTCAAAGTCCAGACTTAAATCCAATCCAGAATCTGTGGCAAGATCTGAAAACTGGAATGGGCAAAAATGACAGAGACAAACCCCAAAAGACTTACAGCTGTAATTGCAGAGAAAGGCGGCTCTATAAATGATTGACACAGGGGACTGAATACTTTTGCATGCTGCTCTTTTTGTGTGTGCAGTTTTCTATTTCAAAACAAATCTCAGAAGTCATGTATAATTTTCCTTCCACTTTTTGTTGCTCTTTCACATAATAACAATAAAATGTATTTAAATTCGCGGTCATGTTGTGACAAAATGTGGAAACGTATGAATACTATTCAAGCCACTGTATTTTTTCCAGAGAATGTCCCTAAAGGACAACCATACATACAGTTGCTTCGCCGAATCTGACAATGGTTCATTGTTCTGCAGTTTATTGTTGTACTATTACTCATCTTAAAAGTGAAAATGATTTGGTTTTATGATCAAGATAAGCACCATGCAAGAGCAATGGGTCCAATGTGTGTGTTTGAATAGCCCTCCATTCACAGCTCTGTGGACATAAGGAGGAAGGGGAACCACACGTGCCTTACAGCGTTTACCTTTGACATTTGGATAGAAATAGAATCTGAATTATAAAACCTAAAAAAGTGTGCAAATATATTGCGCACTTTAACCACTGTTAGTAACCCAGAGGGAAAGTGGAAGTTGGGAGGTGGTGGAAACCTATCATTGATGCATGGCGATGCTTGTGTCGGAAAGTTAATGGCCCTATGAGCTATAGATATAAACAATTTAAGTCGTTTTTTAATCTTACACAGAGGCTGAAAATGAGCAAAACAGATGTGATTAACAGCAATCTGGTGTTAGTACTACAAAGCCTCAATGATTAAGCCAAGTGCTTTCTGAAACATGACCGTCTTAAAAATTGTTACCACTCAAATATGGTTATATTTAGTGTGTGTGTGTGTGTGTTATTTTTGTATTTGCGTTAGTTTTACATTACATAAAACAAGAAACTTTTTTTTTTTTTTTCACATTTCAAGGTTTTTATTCAAAAATATAATTTTGCTGTGGATGGATTTAGCCTATTTATCACTTCCTGCCTTAGAAAAAAGTCTCTCACATGGTACACTTGTGTGGGGATACAGCACAGCTCTCTCCTTCCAATAGAGTAAAGGGTCCTCTGCCCGGGAAACAGTGGTAATGTTTGGGTACTGCCCAGTGGTTGAGTGGTTAAGTTACAGCCCACTATCTGCAGTGTTGTGAGTTCAAACTAGACTAATTTTAAGGTTTGTTTAAAGACTGAAAATAAACAACAAAAATTTAAGTTTCATTTTAAAAATCGGCTAAAAACTGTGTAGAGGTGCTGCCTACTGTCTAAATAATACATTTTGCCGTTTTACGGTTTAACAGTGGCTGAAAGTTATGATTTGGACAGCACAATGCTTGGGCTTGGTTAACTTACCGCTTCACTTAATTTTATATAGCCTAGTAATAAATCCCTGTCAGAAAATCGCTGCTATATGTCGCCTCTCACAAAACAGTGACCTTTTTAAACTTTGATGGCAGTAAGTTGAGAGAGGTGTGCTGTTTTGTGATTTGCTGAAACCCCTGTCAATCAAACACAGACTTGAAACAGATGCCCCCTTGTGAAACACTTGTGAAACAACAGGGGTTCATGAACCCTTGTTTAGCCAAAGTCACACGACATGCGTGTTTTGAATCGTGTTTTGGAGCAGTGTTTCAACACGCATACGCTTCGGGGTTTCGAAACACTGTCGAATCGCCTGTTTCAAAACGGCCAACCCTATGCACCACTGGAACTTATCTCAGGACTCTGCTCTGTCCTCATCACAACCGCTAAAGTTGCTCTCCGGGCGTTACATTATGTTTTGGGGATTTCAGCAGCTCACATAGCGGAGATCTGCCCTGTGTATAGCTTGCAGCTCTGCTTGTATACAATTCTCTCCATGGCCTAGCACCAAGGTACATCTCGGACATGTGTGTGCCATATGAACCATCTCGGACTCTGAGGACCTCAGGGACCAGCATTCTGCTGGTTCCCAGAGTCAGGACTAAACGTGGACCGGCCTCAATTCAATTCAATTCAATTTATTTTTGTAATGCTCAAAATCACAGCAGCAGTTGCCTTGAGGGGCGACAGTGAAAAACAGAATAAAAACAGAATAAACAGTGTTCATAAGGACTTGGTCATGTCCCAGCATCCTGTGTCCTTAGACAGATGTCCCAAGCTCCCCTGTCCTTAGACCCCCCTTCTCGGCCAGGATAAACTACCAAACCTCTTTGAGAAAAAGTAGAAACCTGTAGGAGTTCCACAGTGAAGGAGAGATCCGACTCCCTCGGACGGACAAGCGGACGCGCCTCAATTTGGAGATAGACGGTGGAGCTAGACCCACTCAGGAGGAGAACCAATTCTTCGAGGCCGATGAAGAACAGTTCATATGGACTAGAGACCGTTTCTCCAGGCATTTGGCCTCCTGCTGGTGCCCAGAGTCAGGACTAAACATGGGGAATCAGTTTCAGTTTTATGCAGCTAAAATCTGGAACAGTCTCCCTGAGGATGTGAGACTGGTTCTACTCTGGCAATGTTCAAATCTAAGCTAAAAACAATTTAGTTTAGCTGTGCATATGACTGAAATGATTCTATTTGCACTCTTCTCTTTTATGTTTTAAACTGTTTTGTGATTTCTGCCATGTCTTTGTGATTTTAAAGCATTTTTTCCTGTTGTGTACAAATTGTGCTCTACAAATAAACTTGCCTTGCCAGACACACTATAACCATTTGGTTGTGCACATTTTGAAAAATGTATTACAAACTTATAAAATGTCTGATTTTACATTAAACGGTATCATTCATCAGTTAATGTTAAGTGATTTCTTAGCTAAATAGTATCTACAATATATACTCGTATTCTACAAGTATTTTCCAATTGACAGCTTCCTGTGACAATAATCAATTTAAAAGGCTCATTGTTAGAAAGCAGAGGCCCCCTAGTGGATTTTTCTAACAGAGTACCAAATGGGACAGAAGGCTGAATTAGGTTGGGTTCAGTCCGAGACATTTTTCACTGAAAGGCAGTGACTTAAAATGTGCTCTACCAAATGGTAGAGAAAAACATTAAATAGTTAACAGAAGCATTCCAAGATGCTCAAAGTGAACTAGTCCAGGGCCAGTCAAAATGTGGCTTATGACACTCGAAGATCATTATTTAATATGTTTTATTGCTATATATTGATATATTGCGATTTCATCAAAGAAAGGTCCGCTAACTTCTGGGTGAAAACTGCAGCACAGTTGCAATATATATCCAAAAGTCCACATTTGCTCTTGTAGTTGTTGAACCGTGGGTGACAGAGCAGCTCTTCTACATTAAAAAGAATGGATTGCATGCCATACAGGTATCGGTTTGTGAGCGTTCGCTTCGATGCCGAATGTATCCATTAGTTAAAATCAAGCCGATGTCAAAGTCATTTCAGCAGTAGATATTTGTAGTGTCAAAACATTCAAGTTAATTCATAATGTCTTTGTAGCCACATCCTAATCCTCATGTGAGCCCAAAGGGCTTCCCACACTCAGCTATTGTTCCACATCATTGACCATGTTTTCTAAGTGTAGAACAGGCTGGACCAGATACATGGTTTTGGGTTTTACTTGGTAGAAAAGTGATGAAGACAGAGAGAAATGAAAGCTGTGTGCAGTCAAAGCCAGACATGTCCAGACACAGTACAAATGGGACACTGTGTCGACATGCTTGCCTCATATTGACATATAACTTTGCCCTAAATGGCTTGAAATATCAATCTTATTGTAGAGTACTTTTTACTAGTTTAGATTTAGATGCATGTAACAGGCCTTTTCACTATAACATAGTTAACAGAAACATATTTAAGCTTGTACTAGAAATCGTGTCTTGTGAAGTGTTTAAGTGTACTTCCTGCTTGGACATGGGCAGCAGACAGTTTCCACGTCCTAGGACTGATGTCATTTACACATATAACAAATGACGATACCTTTTGTTAAATGAAGAAATGATGATTCGGTCAGGGCACAGAAAAGGGAGTGCCGTCAGGCCGAACGAAAATGGCGCAAGTCGAAGCTCCAGGTTCAGAAAGAGATTGACAGAGAGAAGTTGTACATGTACAACCTCATTTTATGTAGAACTAGGGAAGGATATTTTTCTGAAATAATTGGAAGCTGCAGTAACAACTCGCGTGTCCTGTTTGCCACAGTAAACAGATTAACAAACCCTCCAGCTCAGCTGCCGTTAGAACTCATTTCCACGTCCAAGTGTAATGAGTTTGCATTATTCTTTAATGACAAAGTTCAGGGCATTAAAAATGCTATCAATTCTACAATGCAAAAAATAACCCTCAAACCACCTACACACTTAGAGCTGACTCACTTTGCACCTGTAACTGACAAAACTGTCCAGGAGATCATCACCAGTCTGAGTTCATCTACATGCTGCCTCCATGTGTGACCTCCAGATTTCTAAAGTCTGTGCTGAACAGTTTGTTAGCACCACTCACTCACATAGTTAACATGTCGCTTCAATCTGGAACATTCCCAATGTCTTTGAAAACTGCGGTCATAAAGCCTCTCCTAAAGAAGAGCAGTCTTGATGCCGCAGTACTGAGTCATTACCGGCCCATCTCTAATCTGCCATTTTGGGGCAAAGTCCTTGAAAAGGTTGTTTACCAACAGCTCACTGATTTCCTCTTAATAAACAACTCATTTGATGTTTTCCAGTCAGGTTTTAGACCTCATCACAGCACTGAGACTGCTGTTGTCAAGGTGACAAATGACATCCACCTGAACACTGACGCGGGCAAAGCCTCAGTCTTAATTCTGTTAGATCTGAGTGCTGCTTTTGACACTGTCGATCATGGGACCCTCTTACAGAGACTAGAGGACTGGGTGGGCATCACTGGCACTGCCCTAAACTGGTTACAGTCCTATCTGGAAGACAGGAAAGTTCTTTATCGAAATTGGTAACTGTGTCTCAGACCAGATGCCCCTGACCTGTGGGGTGCCCCAAGGGTCAATCCTGGGACCCCTTCTGTTCAACCTCTACATGCTGCCGTTAGGTCAGTTGATACGCAGCGAGAATGTGTCTTATCACAATTACGCAGACGACACTCAGATCTATGTTTCACTGACGGCAGGTGAATATGGACCAGTGGATTCACTCTGTCACTGCATCCAACAGATCAGTGTGTGGATGCAAAAACAACTTTCTCCAGCTGAACTCAGACAAGACTGAAATCATCGTCTTTGGCCCACAGAAACAAAGAGAAAGTGTTAGCAGTCACCTCCAGAGTCTCGCTCTAAAACCTACACATCAAGTTAGAAATCTGGGGGTAATAATGGACTCAGATTTGAATTTTAACAGCCACGTCAGATCAATCACATCAGCAGCTTTTTACCATCTAAAAAAACATTGCCAAAATCAAAAGTATAGTGTCTAAACCAGACCTGGAGAGACTTATCCATGCGTTTGTCTCTAGTAGATTAGACTACTGTAACGGCCTGCTCACTGGCCTCTCCAAACGAGCTGTAAAACAGCTGCAGTACATCCAGAACGCTGCTGCTCGGGTCCTGACTAGAACCAGGAAGTACGATCACATTAGTCCTGTGCTCAGGTCTCTGCACTGCCCCCTGTGGCTCAGAGAATAGACTTCAAAGCAGCTCTGCTTGTATACAAGTCTCTCCATGGCCTAGCACCAAAGTACATCTCGGACATGTTAGTGCCATATGAACCATCTCGGACTCTGAGGACCTCAGGGACCGGCCTCCTGCTGGTGCCCAGAGTCAGGACTAAACATGGGGAATCTGCGTTTCAGTTTTATGCAGCTAAAATCTGGAACAGTCTTCCTGAGGATGTGAGACAGGTTCTACTCTGGCAATGTTCAAATCTAAACTAAAAAACTGTTTTGTTTGGCTGTGCATATGACTGAAATACTTTTCTTTGCACTCTTCTCTTTTATGTCTTGAACTAAGATTGTGATTTCTGCCATGTCTTTGTGATTTGAATGCATTTTTTCCTGTTGTGTGAAGCACTTTGAATTGCCTTGTGTACGAATTGTGCTCTACAAATAAACTTGCCTTGCCTTAAATGAATGTCAGAAAATGTGTTCCTTGTTCCTTGTTTCTGCACTTTGGATTTTCATTTTATGTATTAATGACATAGATAGTGCTACTTCTGTAATTTTCAATCTTTCCTGACAAACCACTTGAATGGTGTAGGCCATTTACCACAGGTGCTATCCCAACAAACAAAGCAATTGAAAAATATGCACTTAATTTCGCTTCAGTGTGTTCGCCTATATGCTATTTGGATTTCCAGCTTGTCTATATATTGACAAATAAATAGAAAAGCCTTCTTTAAATATAAATTAGGATTTGAGATACAACCTCCCCTCAGTCTACAATAGCCTAAGTAAAAGAAGAGTAAGTGCAGGCATCTGCACTTTCTCCCATTACACTTTAGAACTGGACTGAAAAGTAGAAAGTACTTTTTATGACCCAGGTAAATGCGAATTAGTTGTTAATGTTTTGCCTGTTGAAATAGAGGTGTTTTTTATTTTCTATTTTTGAAATATTGCCATATACAAAACAAAGAAGACGACCTGAGAGTAAGAGCTACAAGAAGATAAGAATATAAATAATGTTAGTGACGAATAATAACAGCAACCCCAGATATAATAATGATGGCACAGTCTGTCCTACATTTATGTCCCATTTAATCCAAAGTCGGTCAACTTTGTCCATTTTCAAATTAAGTCCGAATGTCATTTTTTCAATGTTTCTGATGTCTGTCGCCTCGTCAGTCCAGTCCTTGATCATCGGTAAGGTCTGTGTCAACCACCGCTTCATGATGACCTTCTTTCCCGCCACTGCCATTCTGAAGGTATCAATTCATTGTGTCCATGGCAGGAGTTTTGAGGCCCAAGTACATAGTTCTAAAATTCAGGGATGGAAATGTCAAAAACAGTCTGCAGTGTTTTTTGAACTTCAGTCTAATAGTTCTAAACAACAGGACAGTCCCAGAACACATGATAGCGGTTTGCCTCGTGGTGGCGCTGTTTCTCCAGCGGTTAGTATTTCCCTGTGAGTAATGGGCACTTTGACATGATGTTATGAAGAAATGTGACACTTTTTTCCAGCAATATTCCCTCCAGACGTGTGATTTTGAAGTCCTCCACTGGGATGTACACATATCTTCCCACTCTTTGTATGTCAAAACAAGGCTACTGTCACTTTCCCATTTGTTTTGGTACAATTTAGATATTATTCCACTTAAAAATTCTGATTTATAAGTCTTGATAAAAATTTCAAGGGTCATTACTTTCCTGGTTATAATAACTCCTTATTTGTAAATACCTATAAAAGTCCCGTTTCTCCAAGCCAAAGGATTCTCTCAACATATCATAGCTTTTCTTTTTTTATATTTAAATGTTTAAGTTTAAGAACACATAAAAACAAAAAATAAACACAATGAAAAAAAAAACATGACCATAGAGAGAACAGGCATAAATCAAAAACAGTGGACATCCAACAAACGAAGCCTGTCTATTAATATCTCCTTTATCCTATACATATCTGCCCTCTTTGTCTTCACATTCAAGACTCTGTTCAAAAGCACTCGGCCTGAGGTCAACACTGCAACTCTCCTCCTGTGTTTTCCTCTATATGATGAATGACACGACTTTCCATAGCAACGTTTGGTTAGTTTTTGGTGTTCAATGTCGTTCAGATGGGGCTCTAGAAAATATACAAAGTCTGTTTCTACTTTTCTCATTTTGGTTACCTAATTGGGTTCAATATGCCGTTAAGGTCAAAGGAGCACACTTGGAAGACCTCCTTGTGTTAATTGTATTGATTTTGCCATTAGTAATTTTTGATTGACTTTAAACTCTCTGGTCAAACACAACAAACAAACAAACAAACAAACACAGGAAGTACAAAAACAGGTAACAGCTAAATGGATAAAATAGAAAACTATGTGCCTCTTAGAAATAAATTGCCACTATATCTGTACTTTTACTTAAGTAACAAAACTGAGTACTATTTCCACCACTGGCTAATGAAGTACTTGACATTTCTGAAGGAAATAAATGTACGTCAACCTTACATCCTCTTTGTCCAACAATCTGCTGACGGCACAATCCCCACTCATGCTCAACACTAGCTCCAACTTGTCTTATCATCACATAGACAATCCTATGATTCCGGGATCTGGCACTGAATCTGTTTTTCACACCAACTGTTACTTCATGAAATGTCTCTTCAAGTACCTCCAGCAAAACAAAGCTAGCACGCGTTAGCATCAGCTGTTTCCTGTTTATCGACGCAGCACTTGCATCAAGACTCAAACTACTACTCCATGGATAATGCATCAAACAGTATTCAAAGACAATGCACCACATGAAGAGAGGTTAGAGGAGACTTAAGATAAGATAACAACCTTTCTTTGTCCCACAATGGGGAAATTTCACTGTTGCAACATAGATTAGGTGGAGAAACACAGATTAGATGCAGAAGTGGAATAATAAAAACATCCTTGAAAATACACTTAAATCTAGTATAAATGTAAATACAAATCATGGCTAAGTGGCTGTTATATGGACAGAAAATATTGCACTAGGAATGATTGACATTATATCACAGTATTGCACATGATTATAACAGTATTGCACATGATTATTGTGCAAAAAGACCTTTTAGGAGCTTTTAACCATATTAGAATTGTTGCCCATTCTCATTTAAACAGTAAAAGTTGTACATTGAATGATTTTTGTATGTTTGAGCAAGCCATTCATCTGACAGTCTCGATGTCATCGCTCCCCAGATTGCCCACTGATACACATTCACAGGCAGCAGCACTTTTCTGTGATGACGTTTACGGTGATGTACCGTAAAGGGGCAGCGTGAAAATAGTTTCAGCCCAGAAGCCAGGAGTTTATTTTCATTAAATCATTTTAGATCAATATTGCGAATTAAGATCCAAGTCCAAAATATAACATAATGATTCCCGGGTGTCATACATTATAATTATATAGCAGACAAAAGCATAATTGGTCTTAGAGGCTTTGCAGAGAAGTTACATATTTAAAAAAACAAACAGTTCCTGTTTACTCTTGCTTTAGCCACGTCTCACACACACAAATTTGGAATTACTATTTGCCTTCGGGATTAAAAAGTATAATTCAGTATGTTCAGGCTTGTGGCATCTTATAAAGTAAGAGCGGTCAGAGAGCTCCAACCAATGCATACTGTCGATGTGTCCTTGGGCCAGACACTTCACTCATCTTGTCAGTGTATGTGTGAGTGTGTGATTGGTGCAGGGGCTGAGACAGTTTTTGAAGAAGGAAATGTTATGGAGGGAGTAATGCTAATACTAAATTGCATGCACTAGAATGCAGATTCATATTTCCAGGTCTGAATATACTTGAGTGTTGTTAGAATATTGTGCCATTCTGCTCATGTACAATGGCTTCAGTGAAGGTTAATCCCATAATCCTGTGCAACATTACAAAGCCAATAGTCCCAGAGCACAGGGCAGGTCAGCAGCCACAAATGTGGGGTAGGAATATTTCACAATAATAAAGCAACTAAATGTGGCAGCCTTCAGAGCAGGACATGGCAGATGTGATAGAACCATGTGTAAAATTCAGATTTTACATTTCAAAAACATAAGCTCTCCGTTTCCTCTCATACAAACTAAACATGTTATAGCTTTCACTGAGAAAATGTGTAATGTTGATTGATTGATTTATTTGGTGTTGTGGGTCACGTCCACTGCCCCCATATTCAGGGTTTTTAAGTTTAGAACTTAAGTTGATTCAAAAGCAAAAACATCTAAAATGATCATGGTGCATTATGGTAATTTCACCAGTTCAAGGCAGCAAAGGCTACACTGAAGTATCTTTGGTAGATTAACCACATGCTAACCAAACGGAGGATACATGCCTGTGAATGACCCAGATGCCCTGCCATGCCCAGATAACATATGGACAATCATATGGACATATGTCCTCTATGTGCCTCCATGTATTTTCTCCCGCAGTCTGAGCAGGGATGTCGTCTATATGAAAGTAAAGGCAACCCAGACAAGCTTCCAACTTGTGATTGTAGGACCACCTTTATCTTATTATTGAAAACTTGACTGCAGTAATATATACAAAGCTTGTGGAATGAGTGTCTAGATGACAACCCTTGAATCCCTTTCTGCAAAGTAATATATACTGTGTATATGTTTAAATATCTTGTTGGATCTTAATAAGCTAACATAAATGAGTGTGATTGTATAACGATGTTACCACGCTGTGTCTGGTGCATGTGTGGGCTTTACATGACTGGGATTAAGGCCCTGAGCTCAAAGACAGCAGAGCAGATGTGAGGATCAGGATGTAGGCCAGTGTTCACTACAGTTTAATACATGTCAGCACATAACCTCAATCCAACGAGCTGTGGACTAGTGATGGGTTCAGCTTTACGGCTCTAAGAATCGATCATTTGAAGTGAATTTATGTGAGCCGAATCTTATGCTGATCCTCCTCATACCTGCTTCAGTCCACAACAGAGCAGAAATGTGGTGCACTTCATTGTGTATTTGACCACCACAATGCAGATTCATGTGGATTCACTCGAGAACACTTGTCTAATGACCTGAAAACTGCTTCAGATCGCTGTGAGAAAAATAGACTTCTTGTGGGTTTTATCCACAGACCCGCAAGCAGTGGTTTTAATCACTTTGTAAGTCTTGCGCGGGAGCCACACGAATCCTGAATTACACTCCCTTCACATTTCTCACATTTGTGTATATGTGGCCATTGATAGATCCATATTGCACTGAATGCCCTTTATATCTGCCTGAGTTTATATCAGGCCCAAAGAAATCCTTTATAATACCTTTAAGCCCGAGCCCAAGTGCCCCGACCAATTAACTGTCAATAACAGGCCCGAGCCCAAAGTAAAAGTTGTTGTTGTTGTTATTTTACTTGAAAATTGTAAAACACGTCGTAAATGATAAGACTAAAAAGAATAAAAATAAACAATGTGTTGTTTTTTTAAATGAACTTGTCAAGTCAAAAAACAATCAGAACAAATAATTAGACAAGCAAAAGAGCAAAAATATTTTTTATAATGAAATATGTATGTATAAAGTCTTTGGATGTTGTGCAAAATTAAAACAACTATAAAACATGCAAGCCATGCCCATGGCGTGAGTATCCAATGACTGTTAACTTGTCAGGAAATATACCAGTTAAAATAAATACATTCAAATAAAAAAAGGCGAGGCAAGGCAAGTTTATTTGTAGAGCACAATTGGGACACAAGGCAATTCAAAGTGCTTCACACAACAGAAATAAATGTGTCAAACTCACAAAAAACATAACGGAAATCACCATTTAAGACTTAAAAGAGAAGAGTGCAAAGAAAAGCATTTAAGTCATATGCACAGCTAAACAAAACGCGGGCCGGTCCGAAGGTCAGCACAGAGGCACTCATCGTGGCTGCACAGGAACAGGCCCTGAGCACCAGAGCAACAGAGGCCCAGATCTACCACACCAGACAAGACCCAAGGTGTAGGCTGTGCAAAGGGGCCCCTGAGACAATCCAGCCCATAACTGTAGGGTGTAAGATGCTGCCAGGGAAAGCATAAATGGCGCGCCATAACCAAGTGGCTGGCATAGTGTGCAGGAACATCTGTGCAGAGTATGGACTGGAAACCCCAAGGTCAAAGTGGGAAACACCCCCAAAGGTGGTAGAGAATGACCGAGCCAAGATCCTGTGCGACTTCCAGATACAGACCAAACCAACCAGACATAGTGGTGGTGGATAAACAGCAGAAGAAAGTTGTTGTGGTTGACGTGGCGATACCAAGTGATGGCAACATCAGGAAGAAGGAACACGAGAAACTGGAGAAATACCAAGGGCACAGAGAAGAGCTGGAGAAGGCGTGGAAGGTGAAGGCGAAAGTAGTGCCCATGGTCAACGGAGTACTCGGGGCAGTGACCCCAAACTGGAGGAGGGGCTAAAACGGATCCCTGGAAAAACATCCGACATCTCAGTCCAGAAAAGTGCAGTACTAGGAACAGCAAAGATACTGCGCAAAACCCTCAAGCTATATCCATCCATCCATCTTCTTACGCTTTATCCGAGGCCGGGTCGCGGGGCAGCAGTCTAAGCAGGGACTCTCAGACTTACTTATCCCCAGACACTTCCTCCAACTCCTCCGGGAGGATCCCGAGGTGTTCCCAGGCCAGCCGAGAGACATAGTCCCTCCCGCTTGTCCTGGGTCTTCCCCGGGGCCTCCTCCCGGTGGGACATGTCCGAAACACCTCCCTAGGGAGACGCCCAGGAGGCATCCGGAACAGATCACCGAGCCACCTCAACTGGCTCCTCTCGACGTGGAGGGGCAGCGGCTCTACTTTGAGCTCCTCCCGTATGGGCGCGCCCAGCCACCCTGCGGAGGAAACTCATTTTGACCGCTTGTATCCGCAATCTTGTCCTTTCGATCACTACCCACAGCTCATGACCATAGGTGAGGGTAGGAACGTAGATTGACCGTCTTTCGACTCAGCTTCTTCTTTACCACAACGGTCCGATGCAGCGACCGCATCACTGCAGACGCTGCACCGATCCGCCTGTCAATCTCATGCCCAATCCTTCCCTCACTTGTGAACAAGACCCCGAGATACTTGAACTCCTTCACTTGGGGCAGGGACTCCCCACCCACCCGGAGAGGGCAAGCCACCTTTTTCCGGTCGAGAACCATGGCCTCAGATTTGGAGGTGCTGATTCTCATCCCAGCTGCTTCACACTCGGCTGCAAACCGTCCCAGTGCCTGTTGCAGGTCCAGGTTTGATGGAGTCATCAGGACAACATCATCTGCAAACAGCAGAGATGAGATCCTGTGGTCCCCAAACCGGACACCCACCGACCCCTGACTGCGCCTAGAAATTCTGTCCATAAAAACAATGAACAGAACCGGTAACAAAGGGCAGCCCTGGTGGAGTCCAACACGCACTGGAAACAGGGCTGACTTACTGCCGGCAATGCGAACACAGCTCCTGCTCCGGTCATACAGGGACCGGACAGCCCTGAGCAAAGGGCCCCGGACCCCGTACTCCCAGCAGCACCCCCCAAAGGGCACCCCGTGGGACACTGTCGAAAGCTTTCTCCAGATCCACAAAGCACATGTGGACTGGTTGGGCAAACTCCCATGAACCCTCGAGTACCCGATGTAGAGTATAGAGCTGGTCCAGTGTTCCACGACCAGGACACGACCAGGACACCTTAACATGGTGGAGGGGTTTGAGCGCCTGAATGATCCCAGGAGCTATGTTGTCGGGGGCTTCAAGCCCCTGGTAGGGTCTCCCAAGGCAAACAGGTCCTGGGTGACGGGTCAGACCAAGATAAGATAAGATCACCTTTAGTTGTCCCACAATGGGGACATTTGAATGTTGCAACAAAGGGTACAGAAGCAGATTAGGCACAGTATAATAATAAAAACAGATAACTTAGAAAAAAAAGAAAACAAAAAAAAAGGAAGAAAGAGCGGTTCAGAAGCCCCCTATGAACAGTCAAAAATCAAGGCCAGTTACGTTGCCCGGATTGGCGTTACGGAGCCCCATCCTGGAGCCAGGCCTGGGATGGGTGCTCGATGGCCAGCGCCTGGTGGCAGGGCCTTTTTCCTTGGGGCCCGGGTAGGCACAGCCCAAACAAGTGACATGGGGCCATCCTCCCATGGACCCACCACCTGCAGGATGATCCGTAAGGGGCTGGTGCAGAGATATCTGTGCGGTAGTCGACGGCAGGGGCCTTGACGACTAGATCTCCGGATACAGAAACCAACTCTGGGGACATGGAACGTCACCTCGCTGGGGGGGGAAAGAGCCGGAGCTTTTGCAGGAGGTTGACCGGTACCGACTAGATTTAGTCGGCCTCACCTCCATGCACAGTTTGGGCTCTGGAACCCATCTCCTCGAGAAGGGCTGGACGCTCCACTTCTCTGGTGTTGCCCGTGGGGAGAGGAGGCGGGCTGGCGTGGGCTTGCTTATTGCCCCACAGCTCAGCTCTCAAATGTTGGAGTTCACCCCAGTGAACGAGAGGGTCGCGAGGGTCCCTACGCCTTCGGGTTGGGGACAAGTCTCTCACTGCTGTGTTGGCCTACGGTGCGAACAGCAGTGCAGAGTACCTGGCCTTATTGGAGTCCCTGGGAGTGGTACTGGACAGTGCACCGACCGGGACCTCCGTTGTTCTACTGGGGGACTTCAACGCCCACGTGGGCAACAACAGTGACACGTGAAGAGGGGTGATCGGGAGGAACGGTTTCCCTGATCTGAACCCGAGTGGTGTTCAGTTATTGGACTTCTGTGCTAGCCGCGGATTATCCATAAAAAAACCCATGTTCAAGCAAAAGGGTGTCGTGTGCCACATCAGTGCACGTGGCACCAGCACACCCTAGGCCAGAGATCAATGATCGACTTTGTTGTCGTGTCATCTGACCTCCGGCCACGTGTCTTAGACACTCGGGTGAAGAGAGGGGCAGAGCCGTCAACCGATCACCACCTGGTGGTGAGTTGGATCCGCTGGTGGAGGAGGAAGCCGGACAGACTTGGCAACCCCAAGCGCATTGTGAGGGTCTGTTTGGCTTGTGGGACTCCTGAGGCTGTTGATGGGTATTGGCGGGCCAGGTGTGCAGAGGCAAAAACCCGGGGCTGGGAGGAGTTTTGGGAGGCTATGGAGGAGGACTATCGGTTGGCCCCAAAGAAATTCTGGCAAACCGTCCGGCGTCTCAGGAGGGGGAAGTAGTGCTATCTGCAAATTCAGGCGCGTCCGCCTGTCCGTCCGAGGGAGTCGGATCTCTCCTTCACTGTGGAACTCCTACAGGTTTCTTTTTCCCAAAGAGGTTTGGTAGTTTTTCCTGACCTAGAAGGCCAACAATGTAATGTTGGGACATTACAAAGTCCTATGAACCCTTTTTATTCAGTTTTTATTCCGTTTTTTTTCAGTTTTTATTCCGTTTTTATTCAGTTTTTATTCAGTTTTTATTCAGTTTTTCACTGTTTTTACTACAGGAAGTTAATGCTATGTTTTCTGATAATGTTACCTAATGGCAGCATATAAAGAGTAAACAGAATTGGACCGAGAACTGAACCCTGTGGCACACCGTAGGTTACTTTAGAACAGGGTGAGGAGCTCTGGTTTACATTAACAAACTTGGTAACCTATCCGATAGGTAGGATTTAAACCAGCTGAGGGCGGGGCCTCTGACACTTACATCAGATTCTAACCTCTGCAGTAGAATGTTGTGGTTGATGGTGTCGAACGCTGCACTGAGGTCCAATAGAACCAGGATTGAGACCAGTCCATCGTCAGCAGCTAATAACAAATCATTTGTGACTTTAACTAGTGCAGTTTCAGTGTGTGGGGGGCTCTGGACCCTGACTGGAAAACTTTGAATAAGTTATAGTTCTGTAGATGGCGACTAAGCTGTTTAACTACAACTCTTTCAAGGATTTCATGACAAAGGACTAAAAGGTGATCAATGCAGGAAAGCCTCCGATAAGGCTTCAGAGCTTTAATAATGTTGATCCTTGATCTGTCACCCACATTATTTTGAGAAGTGCTGAAAGGTCCAGGCCAAATTTACTGATAAGTATGCGCAGCAGCTCCTTCCAGATATTTTTTCCAGTTTTTGCCTCCTCCGCTGGAAAAACAGCTGTTGGGAGAGTTTTTTCAACGCGTTGGAAATGATCAACAATGAAATGGCATGTTATTGCTATGTAACACATTTTTCTGTATTTGTCGTTCCACATGTCTGCGCTCATTCCAACATCACCATTCAATCAGGCTTGTTTAAGCCTTTCAATAAATTCATGCATTTCCTCCGCCTTTTCAATGCACTGATACACAGCCGTAGGTTGCACCAACATTGATTAACTCTGGCACGAGTTTCTGGAAGCCTTCCTCGCTAACCGCATAAAAAGGCTGTATGTCCTTGCAACAAAAGTTAACTCATTTATCATTATATGAACATGAACCATGGCCGGTCCATAAACTGAAAAGGACAAACATGTGTGTCTCTATGTGCAGTTTAAGGCTCTGAACACAGGCTGGACACACATCAGAGTGATTGATTGTGATGTTGTCTTGTCTGGACCAAAAGCACCCACTGCGCATCAATAATAGTCTGGGACGGTAGTTTGAACTCTCACTCACGTAACAAACTCCAGCGTATTGTCTTACAAAGTACTCTTCCCTCTACAGACACATTGTATCACAGATTCATCCCACAGCCTGCAAGAACCATCACCTCTGACCTCACGCACTCTGCTTATCACCTGCTCACACTCTGCCCTCTGGGAGGCGCAACAAGTCCATCATGTCCAAATCAGTCAGATTCTTTCCCATTTCCTTTCCCATAGCCATTCAGACTCGAACTCAATCACTGATGTTCATGTTTGTTTACCTGTGTTGCGTTTTGTGTTGTGTTGTACATGTGTATTGTTTGCTGTTTGTTCTGTAACTGACACCGAAGATGTGAGCATTTCCGGATACAAATTCCACTTGTTATGTGGCCATTAATACATGATTCTGATCCAGGATGCTGTGTCTCTGCTCTTGATCCTGTTTTAAGTCTCTGCTGCCATCTTGTGTTTAGATCACAGTAATGCAGCAGTTGGATAACTTTTTTAAATCTTTTTTAATCTTGGCCTAAGTCTCAATGAAAGTCAAACTATGATATGATATTTTGTTCACTCTAGGCCATTTTTCTGATAGAAGGTCCATTCCATCTGATTGTCTCAAAGAATATGTGCTTTGTTTGGAATTTCCCACAGTATGGCATTAAACTTGTATATCTATATTGCATCTATTTAGATACAGATGTTTTATGGGTTAAAAAAAATTGTACATATCATTAATTCAGTTTTCAGTTCAATTCAATTGAAATCACAACAGCGGTTGCCTCAAAGAGCGACAGTGAAAAGCTAATTAAACAATGTTCCATTCAATTGATTTCCAATCTAAAATTAGAAACAAAATTAATAAAGCATGCCATGCAAGAGTTCAGTTCCAAGGAGGTTAAGGTCCTTGACCAGTGCTTTAATTTAAAAAGTCTATGTTTTGTTCCACAGGAGGGAGCAAAGTGTCTGAAAGCCTTTTTTCCTGTCTCTGTGTTAAAACGATGGGATTGTAAGATAAAAATGTCCTGAGACCTCAAACTGTGAATACCTGATCTGAGGTGCAATAAACTTAATCAATAATCAGGCAAAATGCAAACTAGAGCTTTAGACACAAGCAAAAGGCAGAGCTGTTCTCTTCACATCCAATGATCACATTCTACTTTAGAACATAGTTCACAGTGGTGAGTTCTGTCTCCTTCTCCTGTAATGAACCTTAGAGCTGGACCTTAGAGCTGAACCTTAGAGCTGGACCTTAGAGCTGAATGAAAAACCGAGTTCAGAGGTTCTAACACTGTTGCTGTAGAATGCATATATATAATGTCCCATAATCTAGAACTGAGAGAAATGTAGCCTGGATTGAACTGTTTTCTACAATTAAGAGGAAAACATTCTGTATTTCTAAAGAAGAATGACAATCTGGCTTTAAGATGATTTGTCAGCTCTTGTATGTGTTTTGTTGAAGGAGAGTTTATCATCGATCCAGATGCCCAAGTATTTGTAATGGGGTACTTGTTCAATCATATTACCATCAAGCGTAAGAATAGATATATTTTTTGGGTCAATAGAGTGTCTTTTGGAGAACAGCATACATTTTGTTTTATTTTAATCCATTAATAATTTTAAATGAACACAGTTGTGTTGGATGGAGTGAAAATCCTCTTGAATATTTTGAATCACTTGGGCACAAGAAGGTGCATTAAATTAAAAAGCATAATTTGGATCCTAATGTTCTTACAAACTAAAGGCCAATATCTAAACTTCTCTTCCTTTCTAAAGTTTTAGAAAAGGTTGTCTATCGCCAACTGCAGACACACAATGCTTGTAATGACATTTCTGAAAAATGTAACTTCAAACAACAACATAGCACAGAAACTACAGAAAACATAGCACTTCTTTTAACACTTGATTCAGGAAATCCTGCTGCCCTTCTGCTTTTAGATATGTTCTCAGCTTCTGACAGTTGACCACAGTTGTCTCGTTTAGAACTGTCTGTTGGTGTGAAAGGCCGTGCACTTAACTGGTTCGGATCATATTTGTCAGAACGAACCTTCTCTGTTTACCTCGGCCCACATCAGTCTAAAACTGCCCCTTTGAACTGGGGTTTACCTCAGGGTTCCATCCTAGGTCAAATTCTCTTCAGCATTTATTTGTTGCCATTAGGATCACTCTTTAAAAAATATGATATCTCCATCCATGCTTTGCATTGCTTTATATTCCCCTGCACTAACGACTGGATGACTCTTAAGCTTCCACATTTAAATGAGAAGAAAACTGAAATTGTTGTTTTTGGTGATTCAGATGTCTTAAGAGGGGTGGATAGTGTTCTTGGTCCTCTGTCTTCTTTTAACCTCCCATTTGTGAGAAGGTGTTCTGCTGGAGTGTTCTCTTAGGCTAGACAAACAAGTCAGTGCAGTGGTCAAAACCAGCTTTGTTCAGCTGAGGTTACTGGCTAAAGTTAAACCGTACTTACCTGCCAAGGACCTTGAAAGAGTGATTCACTTACGCCTAGATTACTGCAACTCTTTTTATTATGGTCAATCTGACCTCTCAGAATCAGAATCAGAAAGGTTTATTGCCATTGTCGATGAACAAAATTCACAGACATTGGAACTTGTCTCGGCCTTAAGGTGCAACATAAAACACTGAGCAATAATAAAACAACATGTATTCAATCCAAAGGGCATGCATTAAGAAACAATTTAAAATTACTATAGTATAAAATAAAAATAAAAATAGGCATTACTATGTACACAAGTTTACAGTTAAACGCTTGCAGTTAGTGCAAAACGCAGCGGCCCAGCTGCTCACAGGTACAAGGGGCCACCAACACATGACTCCAGCCCTGGCATCACTGCAGTGGCACAGGTACAGGCGTCGCCCACACATGACTCCAGCCCTGGCATCACTGCAGTGGCACAGGTACAAGGCGTCGCCCACACATGACTCCAGCCTGGCATCACTGCAGTGGCACAGGTACAGGCGTCGCCCACACATGACTCCAGCCCTGGCATCACTGCAGTGGCACAGGTACAAGGCGTCGCCCACACATGACTCCAGCCCTGGCATCACTGCAGTGGCACAGGTACAAGGCGTCGCCCACATATGACTCCAGCCCTGGCATCACTGGCTTCCAGTTCGCCAGAGAATCCAATTTAAAATGTTGCTCATGGTTTTTAAGTCATTAAATGGTCTGCCTTTTAAATGCGAACTGAGTTAAGTCATTATTTTATTCATGACTTTTTTATTGTTTGTATTTATGTATTATTGCACTTCACTGTACAGCAGTTTGGGCTTTTAAAGTTGTAAGTGTGATTTATAAATAAACCTTGATATTGATATTAGTGTTCACATCTTTAAATACTATTAACTGTATAAGAGTTTCACTCTTTGAATAGAATACGTTTGATGACTGAAAAGTGGAAGTTAGTCTATTACAGTGTACACGGCTCTGGCTTTTCAAAGTCAAAGGTGGTCCTGAGGAAAAGAGATGGATCGTAATCATTGGCATAACGTTTTAGAAAAAGATTCAGTTGTAGTCATCTGGACATAACATGAACCCCCCCCCAAAAAAAACATTTCAACTCACATCCAAGAATCATTCTATTTTCAAAAGTAATTTACAAAACACACGCAAAGAACATCGAACAAGACCAGAGAGCAATATACAAAACAATAAGAATATACAAGTAGCACAGGACAGAAACAGAAACAAAAACAAGACACACCGAACATCGAATAGTTTTCCCAAAGGTGGTCCAAAGTTCCATATTCCGTCAGTCCAGTCCTTGATTGTCGTTGCAGTTTGTGTCATACATTTGTTTGGGATGGGATTTTTTTCCCTGCCATCAAATGTATGCACCAATTATATCCACTGATTGTGTCCATGGCAGGAGTTTTAAGGCCCAAATGCACAGTTCTCTAATCAAACGGAATGGCGACGTCAAAGCAGCTCTCGCCTTGTGAATGGGCACTTTGACATGGTGTTATGAAAACACGTTTTTTTTTTTTTAAACCAAGTAGAACATAAGGGAAGTAAAGAAGTAAAAGTAGAAAATAAGGGAGTGGCATCCAAAGAAGAAGAAGAAGAAAATATTTTAAAATATTTATAAAATATAAATAGCAGGGGTGGGCAATTATTTTTCCCCAAGGGCCATATTCTAATCCAGGCACGTGGCGACGGGCCAGGCCGTAATCATTGGGGTAACAAATTTGTATAATTATAAGCCTTTTTCTGCCAAATAGAAGCTATTTGATCTATTGTTTCGTTCATTTCATGTAATCTTTATTAAGGACATGTGCTGTCACTAAAACAAATGGAAAGAGTATTAATTATTTTTAAAACTTGAGGGGGGCCGGATTTAAACAGGCCGAGGATCTGATCCGGCCCCTGGGGCCGCGTTTGCCCAGGTCTGGATTAGAGCATACTATGTTCTGAATAATTGTCCCATTTTGTCCATTGTTTTTTAAAATGTGTCTAGTTTCAAGTTGAGTCCTGAGGTTACCCTTTTTTTGCATTGTGCGTATGTCTGTTATGATCTTAGTCCAGTCCTTAATCGTTGGAGCGGTTTGAGTAATACATTTTTTTGTGAGGGCCTTCTTCCCATCTGCCAAGAGTATGTTCCAAAGATAGCCATCTACTGTGTCCATAGTGGGTGTTTTGAGGCCCAATTACATTATTCCAAAATTGAATGGGATGGTGGTGTCAAAAACGATTTGCTTTGCCATGTTAATTTCTGTCCAGTATTTTTGTACAATATGACAAAAACATGATAATGGTTTTCCTCCTGGCATCCACAGTTTTGTGAATTTGTGAATTACAGTGATCCCTCGTTTATCGCGGGAGAAAAATAAAACGCGAAAAGTGAAATCTGTGAAGTAGTCAGCTATATATTTTTTTATTTTACAATGCAATACTGAACTATAGAATGAAACCAAAAATCAAAACCTGTTTTAAAGCCCAAAATTTGTTTAAAACAATAATTTTAATATAGTAATACAAGGTTGGAAACATTGTCATACTCGCGTATTTTCACAGTCCCAGCTGTGCCTCTTCGTCCTGACTCCGCCCCTTCGTCCTGACTCCGCCCTTCGTCCTGACTCCGCCCCGCTGTAGCGTCTGTTTCTACTGAAGGCGCAGGGGTCTTTCTCCGAGAGAAGAACATTGTTATGGGTCGTTGTTGGCGCTCTTTCTTTTTCTGAGCAAGAAGATTTTTATAAACGGATATGCCTTCGATTATCCGTGAAGCCGTGAAAGATGAAACGCGATATAGCGAGGGATCACTGTACATGTTTATATGCACGGAATGTGCACGAGTTGAGGAACGCATTAGTGAGCACATTAGTGAGCACATTACATGGCGGTCGTCATCCCCATGTAAAGCGCTCATTTAGTGCGCACTTTTGTAGCACAGCTTTACGGAACTAATCGGCCCGAGTGCCACAAGCTGGCGAGAGGCCTATCTGCCTACTGCATGAGACTACATTTAGAGACACCGTTTAGGTAGAACTTAAGTCAAAAAGGTTGGAAATCAAAAATCACAAGCAATATGTTTTGTTTTTGAAGTGTTTAGTTGTAAAATTTCGAATTCTGTGTTTGAAATATTAAACATTTGAAAATAATAAAATGATGAAGACTCAACTACTCAACAGTGGTGCTGTAAGTGTCTACTTTTAAACCAGAGGTTTGCTTGTGTCCCGGGGTAACAATTATCTCTGATTCACTGAGGCAACAACTCACACACAGGAGCATTAAGATCTAAAGAAGACGTTCTCATATTTCACAACAACCTAACTGAACCTACACACTTTCAGATCTTTTGCAGTGTGTTTTTTGTTTGTTCTGGAAATAAAGACACAAAAATTGTGCAATCGGAGTTTTGTAATCAAGTGCACTTAAAGAATACTGCAGACTTTGTGTCACAGGCGTTACAACACTTCTGCTTCTGTTTGTCACAAGCAAGAAAATGGAGAAATGACACTGAAGGGTGGGGGAAGTCTGGGAGTCCCTGCTTTGACTGCTGCCCTCGCGACCCGGCCCCAGAAAAGAGGAAGAAGATGGATGGATTCATTTGACTGAGAGCAAAAATGTTACACTGGTGTTACATTTTGTTTTTCTTATAACTCTGCTATAAAAGAATATTTTCTCATAATTTTGGGTTCTATGGTTAGTCTGACTTCAGACTAATGCACTATAACAATGAAATGACATGAATGATTTAGAACATGGGAGTGTTCTAAATTAGTGTGGGTTCTGTTATTTGGAATTTTTGAATGAGAGCAAAAAGTGACACTTGTGGTCCTGGTGTCCTTTTGACCATTTATTTCAATTCACACAATCCTGCTTAGAGTTACAGTATGTGTTTCAACTTTTAAAAGTCAAGAATGAGAACTTTTATCAAATATACATCTCTTCGGACGTCATTACATGAATATTTAGCCATTTTGCCCGACCCAAGACACCCTCAAGTCAAACTGTTAAATGGCACTCAAATAGACACAACAGGGGACTTCATTGTGCTGTCTATTATATATATATATATATATGTATATATATATATATACATATATATACATATACATACACACACACACACACACACACACACGTACACTATTGTGTCTGTGTAATGAGATTTTTTTTTTACCTTGAGTTGGCTTTGCATATCTATATATTTATACATCTAAACATTCCCCAACCACCTTCATTCACACACCACATTCATACAAGTCAAGGTGCGTGGTGTGTCTTGCTCAAGGACGAACAGCATGGACTGGGATATGCAAATACAAAAAGGCAAACATTTTATTGAAAAAAGTAATACTTGTAAAATGCTACATAGTACATTAGTTAATCAAACATATCGAAAAGGAATAAATACAAACATTACAGTACAAAAACATGTTTTATGTTTTAATCCGTCAGTATTATTACTGTAACTTCAAAATGTGCAGTTTTGTTTTTTTTATACACATGAAACACAAAAGAGCGCAGTTGTCCAAAAAATTGACGTTTTACTTTTTGTCAAACAGATTAAGAATTATAATAATCTTAAATCAACAGTTCAACAACAACACTTTAACTGCACTTTGGCAAAACAGTAAGCAACCATATGTGTTCACGTTCTAGAATTTGATTATAACATAATTTGCCAGGGTGGGCAAGGGCCTTTAGGTGAGATTTACTGTTTATGGAAGAAATATCAAAATTTGTGATACACAAATGTTGAACATTATCTTTACATTTTAAGGATTAGCGCCACAAACTTTTACTATTTCTCTTATGGTTTAAGTAAATTATATTGATTGATATATTGCAGATTTCTTATAAAAGGGCAAGGCAGTTGTCTCCACATATGCCACATATATAGTTGATATCGTCCACACCTCATTGGCACTGCTCCATCTCTTGAAGCTGTACCTGATGTTTGCTGTCCATGGAGATCTGTGTGGGGGTTGTGTGGGAGCAGCCTTCTCCTTTAGCGAACCTCTTTAGATGTGCCATGATGAACCTCCGGAACTTCCTTGTGGCAAAATAGTACACCACAGGATCCAGGATACAGTTCAAGCCCATTAGAACCAGAGTCACCTGATGTGCATTGTTGAGGTCTTGCAGTGTCTTCACCGACCAAGCCACGTTCCCCCAGCCATCTTGAATTTGCAACACCGCCAACACCCACGGCCCTTGGATGATATGATGGGGCAGAAAGCAAAAAATAAATACGCCAACGACGGCTAGCAACATTTGCGTAGCTCTTCGCTTGACACCTCTCGGCCGTTTCGCATTGGACAAACTTCTGGTAGACTTCCTGGATAGAATTGTAGCAGATCTTATCTCAGATTGGGGTGGAGTTTGTGTGAGGAGGTTTAGCACGATCAGCAGGTTGCAAACAACAACGAGGAAAAAGATGACAAAAAACATCCCGATAATGGCGAAATGAGTAGCAGCGACAACTTCTTTTTGCGAATCCGTAGTATTCTGGTATCCTTCGAAGCAGTGCGTCTTACCATCAGGTTCCACATTGGTTCCTGGTGATATCAGAAACGGAATGGACATGGCGACGACAGTTAACCAAATCATAATGCAAATTACAATACCGCGACATCTACGGTCCGAAGATACAGCGTCAAGTGGTCGCGCAACAGCCCAGTACCGGTTGACACTAATGGCACCCAAGAAAAGAATTGAAGAATAGGTGTTAATAAAAAAAAGAGATCCGGTTAGACGGCACATGAAGTCGGAATATATCCAATCGCCACGGCGACTGTAGTAGTCGATCCAAAATGGAAGTGCGCTCACAAACAGCAGGTCAGCAATTGTGAGGTTGGTCATATAGATTCGGATTTCGCCCATCGCTCGAGCTTCGCGAAGGCAGCGGATGACGAAGAGGACATAGATGTTGGCAAAAAGTCCCACGATGAATATCAAGCCATAGATGGGTGGGAAGAGAGCGTAGCGGAACTCCGAGTCCAGGAAAGAGGAGTCATTGGTGGGCAGAGTGGTGACTGCTGGGGTCTCAGTGGGTTGGATGGTGGAGGGCAGCATTGTGGCTCAAACTGGAAAAAGAAATGAGACATGTTGGACAGGTTTAAAGAGTTGAGTCAAATCTAAGTTATCCTTCTTTTCTAAAACATATATGCAGAAAATGTATGTCATAGTATACTTTTGTTGTATACTATGTTGTTCACATAGACACTTTAAAAGTTCAAAAACATTATACATTTCAGAATGGCAAATGTTAAGTGGAATCTAATGTGATTTAAGTGGAGAAACTGGATTTATCCACAGACTATCACAAAACATGTTTTTGGCAAAGCAAAGGAAAACCACATGAATGATATCAGAGCCTTGATAAACATGTGTACTATTATGTATTTCTGTAATAGGAGATTATGACAGACATTTAGCCTTTTTGATTAAGGCAAAATACTGATTTTTGAGTTTCACTGAACAAATACTTAAAAACAAATCTTTTTACCGACAGATTTATTACATACCAGAAATCATACTTTTTGTGAAGCTCAAAATAATTGAGTCTGGAAAATAGTATAATTCCATCATTTGTTATCGAAACACAAACTAACTGACATTTCTACCCTGGAAATGATATGTTTTAATTCTTTTTATTTACTATGGATCCCCATTAGTTATTACTGCAGCAATAACTGTTGCACCTGGGAGCCACTTAGAACACAAGTGTCATTGAAAATGTGTTGTGGTTTACTTTATTTTGCCTCTATTCTGGAATTTTGAACATAAAGGGTCTATTGCAATGATCTATCATGTCTTGATTTCAGGAGGTAGCACACACACAGAAAACCCGGAGGGCTCTGGGAACTCCACAGGAGGTAAGACCAAGGAAGTGACAAGGAATCGGCAAATTTGCTGACAAACTGACATCACATTCAAATCACATCCATTTGAGCTTCTCAAAAAGTATCATTTGTAATATGTAATATAATGTAAGCATAGTATATGAGTTGAAACCAGGTTCCACTTCACTTTTGCTCTATTTTAGAATTAAGAATGCTTTGTTGACTCACTTTTAAAGCATCTATAAATGGTGTCTAAGACACACAACAGGCCGTCACTCATCACATTCCTTCAGGTCCTGTGTAAAACGACATTATACTGGTGACACTGGTGAGGGTAGAAACCATCAACCTTTGGGTTTGTAAACGTCCCCTTTGAATTTTAGGATTCTGTCTGATGTCTTATTCAAAATGTAATTCCATTCTTGTCACTGAACACTTTCTGTTCACTGTAGTAACATTTATTAGGGGTTGTTGCATATTTTGTGCGATACATTCTTATTCTATATCTACCAGGCATGTCTTGTCCTGCTTTTCCATCTTTTACGATTCCTGATTAATATAATGAATGCTTCAGAGTTGAAGTCACAACTATCAGAGGCAGTAGCAGCGTTGAAACAGTAGCGGTAGAATTAGAAGTATCGCCATATAAGTAGTAGTAATAAATGAAAGTATCAGTGCCCTCAAGAAGACATGGTAGAAGTGATATTTTTATAATATTATGAATTAGTTAATATGCCAATAGTAAAACAAACATTCATTTCATTTGACTATGTCAATACATTTAACGTAATAACTTTGTATAATCAGATTTCCATACATGGAAAAATAGAAAATTAATATAATTGATTACTTAAATTAAGAATGTTAATCTTAATACATTTTGATTTTGCTGATATAATTCTTAATTTGTGGGAAAGTTGTTGCTGTTTTCTCCCTTAATAATGAAGTATCAGAGGATAAGAGAAGTGAAACACAAACATTTATCATTTTGTTTGTCGCCGATTTGACAGTTTCCTCAGTGTGTCTTACCTGCGCAGCGTGCTCTCGGTTGCGGTGCAGAAAACAGACTGACTGCGTGTGTGAAGGAATGGTCGTAGTAACTACAAGGGGTGGAGTCACAAAATCCCCTCATTGTGCAACTCTCCACATTTCAGACAGTGCAATACCGGAAAGTTGACGCCATAAAACACCATTCTTTTTCCTGATAAATATGTACATATGGGACTCATGAAAAACTGAAGGGAGTGCATCTGTAGACAGGCCATGGGCGTGGCTGTCATCAGAGAATTCCATGGATTCCTCACACTATAAAAAATATATAACACTAACTGGGTTTTAGCTCTGTTCCTGAGAGCCATGTGGGTGATGCCCTTTCAAATGAATGCTCCTCTGAATGTAGCCTACTCAAGGAACTTCAAAAATATGCTGTGAGTTAGTGATAGTATGTCACTTTTAGCCTGAATATGAGAGGTATTTCGAGTTGTTTTGGTGTGTTTTGGCACTGGACACCCCAATAAATCTTATGTGAGTGGAAAGTTACGTGACAATGCAGGGCACGCAACACTGAAATGGATAAATTACCAGATAATGTCAAGCCTTGGTGAGTTCGTAATATTTTATTCGTTTGGGGAATTGGATTTGACATAGAACATTTTAAGAAATAAGTACTGAGCCGTCCTTTGTTTATTAGTGTAATAAGAGTTTCACCTATTCGTTCTGCCTTGAATGTCACGTGACTTATAGCTCTTCAAAAAAACATTGTTCAGAAAATTCTGACATACCTTCAAAAATACAAACTGTATTCATTAAAACATGCTTTTATTTTTTAAAAGGATTCTTTGGCCCATACGCTTTATTAGACAGAACAGCTGAGCGTGAAATTGGGATGAGCGCGAAGGGAGGACATGCAGTAAATTGTTAGAACACTGCAGCTGGCTGCACGTGGAGCCAGGCGTGTGTGCTGTCACCTTAATCACTCGCTCACCGAGCAGTAAAACCATTATTTTTAACGCGTGCGTGCTCCAACTAGTTACTTGCCATGCACACTCAAGTTTGAGGTCATGTAGGAAAGAGCATTTTGCTTTACAGTACACTCTCCACTCGAATTTTTTATTTTACCCTTCTTTTTGTTTTATTTGTCATGCCAGAAAATAATGAAGAGGCTTTGGAGTGAAAATGATGGCGGGACATGAGCATGCACATGCTCCTTCTTTTCAAAAGGTGAAGTTATATGATAAGGTTTTAGCATAGTTACTTTGATCTACTTAAACAGGCTTGTAATTATTATTACTAAGCCATGTCTGTGTGATAAAAATCACAATTTCACCCAAAAAAAGGATGCTGAGAGTTGTTTCTGAAAAAAAGTCTTCAAAATACATTAGCATGGAAATAATCTAAGATGACAGATTGTAAAACTAGTAACAAAACTGCCTCACAAACTAGCATTAACATGTGGATGCGGGCCTCCGCAGTACGGGCTTGGAAAATGGAGGAGACCGGCATAGGGACAAAACACTTGGTTTGTGGAGCTGCTGGTTGCAAGACAGCTTGAGATAGGAGAACGGTCAAAGGTAAAGCTTGCAGCACATTTGAATAAGATAGAAGAGGACATTGTAATCCAGAGAGCTGACCTTGGAGGTGTGGATAGAGCAGTGCATCTCAGACAATACGGATGAGCGGAATGAGAGCAGAGGTGGGGAAACAGCGGGCGGAACAAGCAGCGGAAGAACAAGCTGCTGGTTTTGAAATCCAGGTCTCCCAGAAAAATGTAAGACTAGGAAAATCCCTGAGGGTGAGAAGAAGGACATCATTGAAGGCTTCCTTGAGTCTGTGACCCCAGACTTGTTTTCCTGGACTTCAGTTGCGATCCCCAGCTTTACTTTGGAGTGGGCGCACCAACACACGACCTGAGAATGTGGTTCCTGAAACACTGAGATAAGGAACAAGTACCGCAAGCAGCAAGGCTCAAAGACATCCAGTACCACAGCAAGAGGGGGTTCAGCAACAAGCAAATTTGGTGAGGAATTTCATTGGAGAAACCTAGCATGGTTTCGCTTTTCCGGCCACTCTGTTGGTGACATATGAAGGTAAAAAACAAATATTCAAAACACCAGCGGAGGCAGAAATGAACAGTAGCTTAATGACCCACAGTTTAAAAAAAAAAATTGTCCAACAACATTGGAACTTGTGTAGAGGGAAACAACAATAGTGAAACAAAGGCAGAAGAAGCTAAATTATCTGCAGGACGAACTAAACCTGCTGGACATTGAACACACCAAGAATAAGAATCCTCAAGTGCTAGAAATTAAAAAGATAAGAGAAACTAATGATGTGATCTCACAGGAAATAGTTAAGAAAATGCTCGTCACTAAACAAAGATATTATGAGAGTGGATCACAAGTTTCAATTAGCCTGGCAACTAAGAAAAACAAGACGAAAAAGTCATTTTCAAAATCAAGACAGGCAGCATAATGTAATTTTAATTAACATGACTAAATTCAATCTTCATTAAAATCCTTGTACAAAACCAATTTTCTCTAAAATTTCAGGAGACAATGAAGATTAAATTAATTCTCGCAATATGACCGAAGAGCAAAATTAAAAAAAACTGGGAGCTGAAATAATGGAAATACAGGGTGTAATTAAGAGATTAAAAAAAAATAAAAAATCTCTGGAGCGATGGGTTCACCTCAAAGTGTCCTAAAGCTTTAAAAGAAATATGTACTCTCCTTTTAACTGGGAACTTAAAAAAAATCAGAATCCTCTGAGTTGGAAAGAAGACAATCATGTATATACACCTAAAATATATCCAAGACAACAAATACTTACAAATACTACAGATTTAATTCACAATGATCAGACAGGATTTATTAATAAACAACAAGCACAAGATACTATAAGACAACCTTTAAACAGCCATTCATCTTCTTCTGCTTATCTGGGGCTGGTTCGTGGGGGCAGCAGCCTATGCAGGGACTCCCAGACTTCTCTCATTCTCTCACCCCAGACAATTCCTCCAGCTTCTCCAGGGGGATCACAATGTGTTCCCAGGCCAGCCAAGGACACACCGGAAGGTCCTTCCTGGGTCTTCCCTGGTGGGACATGCCTAAGGACAGTGTCCAGGAGGCATCCAAGACAGATGCCCGAGCCACCTCAGCTAGCTCTTCTTGATGTGGAGGAGCAGCAGCTCCTTCCGTGTTACTGAGCTTCTCTAAGGGAGCGCCCAGCCACCTTGCGGAGGAAACTTATTTCGACCGCTTGTATTCGCGATCTTGCCCTTTCGGTCAATACCCAAAGTGACTATAGGTGAGGGTAGAAACACAGATTGGTCGGTAAATCAAGAGCTTGGCTTTTGGACTCAGCTCCTTCACCACAAAAGTCAGATACAGCGACCGCATCATTGCAGACGCTGGACCGATCCAGCCAGCAATCTTACGCTGTGTCCTTCCCTCATTCATGAACAAGACATTGATATACTTGAACCCACACTTGGCTGTAAACCGTCCCAGTGCATGATGCTGGTCCAGGTTTGACGGAATGGCTCCATCACATTATCCCTCCCCTCTGGAAGGTTTGGCACTGTGGGGCTTGTCTTGCTGACACGGTGACGGATGGAGAATCTGCAGGGCTGAAGAGCAAGGTACCACCATGAAACTTTGGAGTTACCTGCCATTCATAAGCCCTTCATTCAGAATGAGCAGTTAAATATGTAGGTGTGGTCCTCCATAAAGAACAGTAACCAATCTTGGAGAAAAAATATACTGCTCTTTTCTCCACTATAAAGAAAGATTCTCAAATCCCATACTTAAGTCTAAGTATGTAAGTAAGGATTTAAATTAATATTTTGCCCAGATTTCTCTATTCCAGACTCTCCCAATTTCCATTCCCAATCGGCTGTTTGATGAGTGGAATAAAACAATCGCTAGATTTGTATGGCAAGGCAAAAAACCTTGTATCCGGTTCAAAATGCTACAACAATCAAAACAAAAAGGAGGAGGGGGTTTACCTTGTCTGAAGAATTACATTATTACAGCTCAAATCAGAGCTTTGCAGGTGTGACCCAGAATATGAAGCTCAAAACATTGAGAGTAATGTTGTGCAGGTGGTTCCTGTACTAGCAGCATAACAAACGGTTGAGTCATTTGGAGGAAGTTCACAATCCCTGGGTAAAATCTGTGCTTACAACATGGAACAAGCTAATTAAAACACATACATTAAATTAAGATGTAAAATCTTAAACTAGTTGGCCTTTGACCAAAGTTTTAAGACAAACAGCATTGACATGAGATTCAAAATATGGACAATGCTGTGGCATTTCTGTGGAAAAGTACCAAGAAATAAAGAGGTAAACAGAGTTTGTCGTTCTCAATAGGCAGAGCTTTATTTACTTGTACACAGTAAATAAAACACTTTCCCTGAAAAGATCAGCTCTCCCTTCCTGACTCCAGAACAAGGACAGTAAACATCCTTTTACAGACAGTCACATACATTGACACGTACGCACATTGTCACAACCAAATCAGCTCTAGTCAAAATGAAAACAACCCTCAAGGTTTTGACCCTCTACTGGGCCAGAGCTAAGATAATATTATATGATACGTAGACATGACATTATTTGCAACCTTGATAGAAAGACATTTTCCCATTACAATCCCCTCTACTGATAATTATGAAACCCTGTTTTATTATAAATCACATTAACAAAAAAAATCATCATCATCAGTCAATTAATAACTTCAAACCCAAAGAGATATATATATATATATATATATATATATATATATATTATATATATATATATATATATCTAAATATATATATATTAACTGAAGCAAAACCTTTCAGAGGAGAAACCTTGAACCACAAATGTACAGGGTATAAATTCCAATTTTCCCTGGTCCTTTTGACCACTGAGTATCTCATCCTCACATTACCGCAAAATTAGCATTAGCGTTAGCATTTGGCATTTAGCATAATAAGCATAATATAAATGTAAAAAGTAATAATAAGTAAAAGTAAGTAATAAGTATATAATAAAAAATAGTAATAATAAAAATAGTGATAATAAAAATAGTGATAATATAAATAGTGATAATAAAAATAGTAATAATAAAAATTTAATAAAAAATGTAATAATAAAAAGTAAAGAGTAGTATTAAGTAATAAAAAAAGTAGTAAATAATAAAATAGTAATAATAAAAAATAGTAATGATAAAAAATAGTAATAATAAAAATAGTAATAAGTATTGCTCCCCTGTCCTTAGACCCTCCTTCTCGGCCAGGAAAACTACAAAACCTCTTTTAGAAAAGGTAGAAACCTGGAGGAGTTCCACAGTGAAGGAGAGACCAGACTCCCTCGGACGGACAGACAGACACATAATCTAGAATTTTTCTCACAGATCTCACAGATCTTAGTCAGTTTTGTTTTGATCATCCCGTTACTCCTTTCGACGAGCTCTGATGATTCAGGATGATAAGATGTATGTTTACGGAGATCAGTGCCCAGAAATTGACTCACCTCCTCCACCACCTTAGCTACAAAATGGCTGCCATTGTCACTAGACATTTTTTCAGGAATGCCCCAGCGTGGCGCAATCTCTGTGATCAGAGCTTTGACCACTGCGTTACTAGAAGCATGTTTAGATGGAAAAGCTTCCACAGACCGGGACCAAACATCAACAAACCAGACAGAATTTCTTGCCCTCGCATGGTGTTAGTTCAATGAAATCCATCTGCATGTGCCCAAACGGCCTTTGTGGCGGTGGGTGCGCTGCCTGTTGGGACTTGTTTTGCTCTACCTGGATTGTTGTTCAAAGAAATAGCACAAGATTGACAAAACTTTTGGGCATACATTGAAAAACCTTTTGTGAACCAATTTTGTCCCACAGCAGTCACCATCCCCCTTTTGATGCATGGTCATTGGCCATGTGAGATCAACGCCATCTGCCAATTTTTTTTTTTAGGTAAGCAAGGTTTGTTATTTGGTCCAAGCCATGTGCCATCACACTTCACCGCCCCAGCCTCAGTCCACACAGAGATTTCCTCTGACGTGGCAAACTCCTGCATTGCTGATAAGGACTCTGTAAGAGAAGTGTTATGAGACACAAAACATTCATTTTGTTTTGGCCTGCAGAGATAAGACGCGGCCTTGGCGGCTGAGTCTGCTCTGCTATTACCATGTGAGATTTGGTCATCTCGGTTTGTGTGAGCTTTGCATTTGCATACAGCAATCTCAGATGGCAACAAGATAGCCTCCAGGAGCCCTGCAACCTGTGTCGAGTTCAGAAGCAAGGGCAAGAGTGTGGCAGGGTTAAGCTGTGTACACCGTTTCACTGTGACATTAGACAACTCAAGAGAGATAGTGTTATATCTAAGCCATCGTGAAGCAGAAGGTGAGAAGTTTTCTGTTCCAATAAAATCAAAGAGACCGCATGTGGTACCAACTGTGTGAGCTCAGCATGACCCACTCCAAATGTATTAGACATGACGAGCGTCACTGGAGTCTCGGGGATCTGAGCATCATTCTTGGATTGACTTTTCCCCATTTTACGACCACACGTTTTCTCGCCAATTCACACGTCTGTGTTGCGCAAACATACCTCCCACTCCTCTAGTTTAGGGTACACAACTCGCTAAACTGATCGCCCCAGGCAACCCCCAGCTAAAGCTAATTTTAAATTTTGCTTTTAGTTAAAGGGTGAGTGAGCCAGGTTTGGCCTCGCCAACTTGATAAGCCAAGAATGTGCTGTCAAAACAGACTAAATCCTCCTCAGACTCCAGCTAGACTCGTTTAAGGACCCAGGCAGCAATGTGCAGCACGGATCCCAAAAGTAACTAAATTAATGATTTTAAGATTATTATTATGATTATTTTTTATCCCTTTCTTCTCAGGAGAGAAGAAATTAAAACCCTATCTATCGACACAATTGAGAGACAAACTCACCAAAAAATGTGTTCTTTTGAGTCCCAGCGCCGGCGTCGTCCTCTCGGGCCTGTGATTCAGTCCTGTCGTCTCGAATTTGTGGAGGAATGAGGCTGGAAACAGGTGATGTTCCAGGTGGCCAAACACTGCTTCACACGACCCACGAAGACAGACCGCCAGGCGAAGGAGAAGTTCGTTAGACGCCAAATTGTTGTGGCATTTCTGTGGAAAAGTACCAAGAAATAAAGAGGTAAACCGAGTTTGTCGTTCTCAATAGGCAGATCTTTATTTACTTGTGCACAGTAAATAAAACACTTTCCCTGACAAGATCATCTCTCCCTTCCTGACTCCAGAACAATGACAGTAAACATCCTTTTACAGACAGTCACATACATTGACACGTACGCACATTGTCACAACCAAATCAGCTCTAGTCAAAATGAAAACACCCCTCAAGGTTTTGACCCACGACTGGGCCAGAGCTAAGATATTATATGATACGTAGACATGACATTATTTGCAACCTTGATAGAAAGACATTTTCCCATTACAACAACCAAAGGCATAAGAGTTTTTTACCAGATTGTTAAAGAAGTAACGTTGGATGCCGCAAGCCTGCCGGGGTCCGGACTCTGCACTTCTGACTTGATAAAAAGGGCGCGTCAGCGTGTGTTATCCAAGAACTAAACAAACGGCGACACATTGGACACGGCCAATGCTGTGCATAACCAGTGCAAATCAACACAAACCTCAGTCAACTTTGCGGCTCCGCCACACAGAGACTGTTGCACTTGGAATAAAAACATTAATACATTTTGATGCCCCGCTACTGTAGATGATTGTCAGCAAATTTAAAGTTGGTTGGGCTAACGGCCAAGGAGGAGTTGGTTAAAGTGTCAAGTTTAAAAATTTGGTAATTTGAGAGATTTGGCGATTTTCCCATTGGGATAACATGGGAGGTTTCTGTCATCGCTACGGCTATGCCGTCACAAATGTGGTATAAGTATGATTGGCTTTTTTAATCAGGAGGCCAAAAGTTAATTTTGGGCCAAATTTGGAACATTTTCATAAAACGGTTGTGAGTGTGGGGTCGAGAGAGCAGAGACAACAGGGATAGGCGTGTATAAATTCAATTCAATTCAATTCAATTTATTTTTGTAACGCCCAAAATCACAACAGTTGCCTCGAGGGGCTAAATACGGCTTCTGGGTAATTAGAGGTGTGGTTAAAGAGTGGAGGCGTGATTGCTGGAGGAGTAGGAGGTTGAGGCGTGGTCCCACTCCCGAACCTCAGTCAATGATTAACATCAACAACTACATTTCACTAGCAGGGACCACAACACAAAAAATTGAATATTAGAGAATGTTTCTTAATAATAGTGATGATGGATCGATGATGCGTCGATTATGGATCGATTACAGTTGGCTGGGTAGAGAGACTCTGAATGGGGGCTCCGTCTCGGAAAAATCAGCCCAGCCGATTCAGAATCCTCCTCTCCCTCCAGTGCGAACGTGTTTTCCTCTGCTCCCGCTGCTGTCTGCTACTTTTGCCTCTCTCGTCGTGTTTTTTTGCTCTTTTTCCCTCTAAATCACAGTGCGCTGGATCACCTGTTGTTCTCCGAAATAATGAATCTGATTGATTGGTCTCTGAGTGCATTGGATAAAGTTTTTTTCCCAGAGAAAAGCTTCCCCGGGAGAAGCAACCTGTCCCGACGGGACGTCCCCAGCAGGGTACGTACGGGACTATTGGAAGAACTGGCAGGTTCTATGCATCGAGCACCTGCTCATTGAAGATGTGGAGGACCTATTATTATTTGGATTCATGATAGCAGGATTCCTCCTAATTGGTCTCGGAGTCGCCTTGGTCTATCGCAAAATTTGGAAGACAGAAAAATTCACCCAACAACTGTCTGACTTCAACATGAAAAGGTTTTTGGATTTGAGTGAAAGAATGAAAGGACTCGAACAGAGACTTGAGCACAGCACGGTGCAACTCACTGATTTGAACCGTAACATTCTTATTTTGGACCACGGAGATGCAAAAGACTTTGGGGATTCAATCAAGGAAATGGGAAACTTTTCGCTGTCGGATGTGGAGTAACTCAATGAATCAAGCTGATCGCACACAGAGGACCAGAAATGATTGGATTATTTGATCGTAAATCATTGATCAACAAAATGTATTAAAGTACTTATTTCTCCTTTTGCTGCTGTGCCCTTGTATTCTCTCCCTTTTCTTATCTGGCCCCGGGCTGGAAAGCAGCAGTGCGTCAATGTGGCTGTACTGAGAGTTCAAGGCCGTACTGAAGACACACACAGACACTTACACAAAACAAGATTCGGCCTTCACTCACCGTCTGCACATCCCACATCCTAATCTTTGTGTTATCTTGTTTGTGTCCCTGCCCCATTATCCACTGAAAATATCCATCACGTTGAACCTCGTGTAATGTACTCAATATGTGTTGTTTATCATTGTATGCTTATTGCTGAAACTGTTTTTTAATTTTCCAAGAGTTCAAGTTCCCCGTTAGGCGCTGTGCGAAAGCGAGCCGCCCCGGTGGCTGATGCTCTTTATGCATGTCTCTCATGTTGGTTCTGTCATCAAGTCACATTCCTATGTTGTGAATTTGTTCATTGACAATGGCAATAAATATATCCTGATTCCTGAAAATTAGCAAAGATGGTCTGGATCTCAATGTAAAGCCTGGCTGAAAATGAGGATGTCCACTGAGTGGCACAAGAGAAGAGGAGCTGGATAGTCGAGGACTCTCTGAAGAGTAGCTGGATAGAATCTAAAGCAGTCTGTCCATTACTGGAGAAGAGGATTAACACCGGTGCAGTTGAATAGAGTTTTGAAAGAGTTTTAGTCGATGAATTGGAAGATACGGAGAGCAGGTGAGTGTGATAAAGTTGGCGGTGAAGTAATACAGCCTCAAGTCAAATGGGTGGCATAAGACAATGCGTTTGGGGGTAGCCGATGTAAGTGCATGGATATGAATAAACAACGAATGAACAAAATTCACAAACATAGGAACTTGTCTCGGCATTAAGGTGCAACATAGAACACTGAGCAATAATAAAATAACATATTCAATCGGATGAGCAATCGTTAAACAATATGGATTACATGGTCGTCCCCTTGCTCCGGAGTAGAGAGAAAGGTTGAGGAGAACAGGATACTTATCCTTATAAGGAGTTGACGAACTGCAGATCGTAATGAAATCACTATGAGCGATGGATGAGGGAACTTAATGGAGAGCTGAATGAGATTGAGAGGAATGATAGATGAGAGGGTAGCCTGATTTAGATAGTTCCTGAAGATTGAAGAAGAGGAATTAGGATGATCGTCGACGTTCGGTGCTGAGCATCGGATTTTGGGACAGCAAATTGTTAGTATCAATTAGTTACCTGCATTGCTTGTACTCTAGTCACTATAATTAATCAACTTCTAGAAGAGAGTAGACTAAGAGTCTTGAGAACTATGAGGTGCGGCTTAATAGAATATTCCTTACTGATCTACTAAAGAGGTGTTGTCGAATGAGTGCCTTCTGACTAATCGAACCCCCAAAAGAATGTCTGGAACGATAGTAGGGCATTAGACTAGACAGAACGAGCTTTCTTCCCTTGAAACCTAACCTTGGAACGAGAGAAAGAATCCTTCTAATGAGGAGTTCGATGGTCGCATGAAAATATTAAAATGCGTGAGTCTTCTACTTCTGTTTGCTGACTTGAGGTGCATAAAAGTTACTCATCAGAGAGTAGCAGATTCTTGGTCTGAAATGAAGGGCTCGCCCTGTAGGATGATCTGAATGCCTGGCAGAGAAGACTAAGTGCTTGAGGACCGTCTAGTGCAGGGGTGGCCAACTAGTCAGAGACTAAGAGCCACTTTTTTTTCTGTGTTACTGCAAAGAGCCACATCATACACATGGGTACACATGAACATCATCTTTTAATCATGTATGCACGCATACACAGACCTCTGCTCAGCCAGATCTAATGAAAATAACCACACCAAACATGATAATATCAGTAATTTTCAAACAGTTAACATTGTGTGCACTGTCTCACACACACAGACTCTCAGTTCAAGCAAGTCCACAAACAATAATAGAATAATTTTCAATAACGCATGTCATGGGACAGCTCCTGAAGAGCCGCATGAAACTAGTTAAAGAGCCGCATGAGGCTTGCGAGCCGCGGGTTGGCCACCCCTGGTCTAGTGCGTATGGCAGCTGGAATGAGTAAGAAGGGGCTGGAGTGCGCCGAGTGGTCTTCGATGCATAAATTGATGCACGATGGATTGAGGTGTACGCTGAGAGATGTCTCCTCTGAAAAGGAAACAGGAAACCTGATCGCCGGAGCTATTGAATCGGCAGCTGGAGGAAGAATGATTGAGATTGTCGAGCTACGGTGATGCGCCCTGATGAAAGATGAACCGTACGTCTGCGCCTCTGGAAATGATGATGGAAGGGTGAACAGAGGTAGAACACTGGCTGTGAAGGCCTGTAAGAGAAAAGGTTTGAGGAAGAGCATAGTGGGTCGAAAGAGGGAATGTGCGCTGATTGATAGAGCAGCCTGGTGACAGCTCTGGAGAGAGACGACATCCCGGTGCCTGGCAGCGACCCTAGTGAGGATTTGGGAAAGGCTCGTGTAGGATAAGGGATGAATGAGAAAGAGGTCGAGTGAATAAATGGGGAGGGGGTTGAGTGGAATGTGCGATGACTGAGGGAGGGATGAATGAAGAATCGAAAGGAGATCGAATGTGGTGCGAGAAGAGGATCGAAGGAGAGCCCGGTGGCTCTGGAGCAGGCATCCCTGTGCCCGTTAGCTCTGAGAGAATGACCCTGGGGAATTAATGGATAAGGGGATAGCGGCCGATGATGTGCCGGGGCCGGTATGAGTGGCCGTTGGCTGTGGATCAGAGTGAGCATGGATGTCGGCCGTGGCTCAGAGCGAGCGAGGCTACCATTGGCATGGTTATGACGCGTATTGTACTGTGATCTAGCTCTCCACACCTCTTTGCTAAAGCCATACTTTGCATCTTTGTAACGCTCTCTGTCATCCGCCCTGTGCACTGCCTCCATTTAGGTGTGAACCAGGGTTTGTCATTGTTGAAAGTGACTTTGGTGTATGTTGGTATAATGCTGTCCTCACAGAATCGAATGTATGACGTCCCAGTATGCAGTGTCCAAAGTGTAGCTCTTCCACTGCCTCATTGGTCCACTTCTTAGAGGTCCTCACTGCAGGTTTGGAGAGCTTCAGCCTCTGTCTGTACATGGGGATCAGGTGGACCATGACGTACTCTGAAAAACCCAGAGAAGCGCGGGCCACAGCGCGGAAGGTGTTGCTGACTGTTGTGTAGCAGTGATCCAGCGTGATCTGCTCTCTGGTCGGGACTTCAATAAACTGCCTGTACTTTGGTAGTTCGTGCCCCTTGTTAAAATCACCCAGGATAATACATGAGGAGTCTAGGAAGGTCCGCTCCACACTCAGAATCTGGTCCACGAGCTCTTCATCGTGCACGTTTGCGCTCGGTGGAATGTAAAGAGCGGCCAGAATAAATGAGGCAAACTCACATGGAGAGTAGAATAGTTTGCAGTTAATGAAAAGATGCCTAGAAGATATCATGCAAACTGTACTTTTCCTGTTTTAACCATGTTCTAACATGGTTCCTCATCAAAAACATAGATGGAGTTTTATTTAGCTTCATTCACATGTGTTAGATGGATCCTGTTTACAAGTTCTTCTCTGCTACATACTTGTTCTGACTATTTCTGCCATGTTCAGAAACAGCAGAAATAGTGAAAGCACAACTGTGCCTTCATGTTTTAATTTATTCGAACAGACATTTGGTCAGTTTTACAAATAAAAGGCCATATTTCGATATGAAAACTTTTATGTGAGTAAATTACAGGAGATTCAAATTGATATCTCAAAAGGTAAGATTTTTTTCTGTTCACCTGCAGTGTCTCACCTCAATAAAAAAATAGTAAGCGCCATAAAATCCGCTCAGTAATACACAATATTAGAGGAACATACACTATGTGTATTGTTGTAATAAGTCATGTGATTTATGCACAAAGACATGTGCAGGCTCGTGCAGCACAGAACATAAGACAGACACGTTTTAGCACTATGGGCCCCTATGGCCCTACGTGGATTGGATTTGAGCCAAATTTAAAGTTGTTTTTTAAAAGTATTATACATAGGGTATTCTCTTATATTAGCATGTGGGAGCAAGCTAGCTTTTGCTTATTTCTCCAGGATAATTCCCTCTGCTACCAGTAGATGGAGGGCAAACACCAATCTTGATGAGGGAACACCTGACTGAGAGAAAGACGTGTACTTTTCAGGCAAGTTTAAAGGACAAGAACAAGACAAATATAATATGCAATATATGTCCTATAAGCAGTCACAGCAGTAGCACTAGAATTCTAGTTTTCTAGCTTTTTTGACATTCTCAAATACAAATGAGGAACACACTTTTGGTGTAACTTGAACTACTTCCTCATTCTCTTTTTAGTCATTAGCCAATCAAAGGAAGCACATTCACACTCTAATCGCACATCTGAGTAACTCTACCAAGGACATGTCACAACTCTGTTCACTGTGTACAATCTTATGTTGTCCACGGAGATGGATCAATAACTTGTTTTGGTACACACATCTTTACTTTAAATATAATATGTACATGAACAAACAACATAAACAGTGTCATCAAATTAACGCAAATGTCCACATACCCCATGTTGGATTAACGAGCCACATCTTGCCACTCTTTTTTTACTTCCGCTGATGTTTTGAGTACGTGTTTTTTACCTTCGTGCATAACATTACATAACTGTGCTGGAAAGGCAACCCTGTGTTGAAAGTGTTTTCTGATGAGTTCAAACTCTGCCCGCTGCTGATGAATTCCCTCGGTGAAATAAATCCTCTTGTCACCTTAGTGAATGTTTTGTTTGCGCTTTTAACTGGGTCCTGGACAAGACGTCACGGTAAGGGTCTCTAAAAATCCGCAGTTTATTCATCTTGTCTGTGGTTTCTGAAATGTGTTGTTCCAGCTCTGTAAAAGGCCCTCTTCATTTGCCTCTCAGGACTTACGTGTCCGCCCTCTATTTTGTCAAATCTTGAAATCAGTCTTCATCTCAATTTTTCTTGACTCAATCGGACCCCTCATTGAGATAAGCAGTCAATATTTCGTTACATTAGACATCTTTCAGTCCGTCTTGCTAACCCACAGCATTTTCTATTCTCCCGTCACTGAAATCACCAGAGCAAATATTTCCACGCCATCTGGACTTTCCTCTGTGCACTGCTTCCCTGGTGTGGTGGTAGTCGCCTTGCTGTCTTTAGTTTGGGCTTAGGCTGTTTGGATGTCGATTTACTTTCCTTTTAATGTCTTTTTTTAATCAGCCATCTCTTTAATGAAGTCTCTTAAATGAAGATAAGACTTAATCCAAGTCCAGTCCCTGTTTACTACTTCATGCTTGTTTTTTATTGAAACTGCAGGTGTGTGTGAATGTGGGGCAGGCATACTGCCTGGACTCGAGACGGAACTTGGCAGGGGTCTCGCTATGTACATACAGGGGGGCGGCCCCGCCATCCCTAACATGATAAATCAAATGGCCCGCCATCCTATTTGACATGGGGGGAAAATATAAACCATCCCTAAAACTCAACTTCATCCCATAATTTAGGTCACACCATCATCAAAATACTACTTCTAATAAACAAGTCTTAGTGTTGAGCTTCAAAACGCTGTGGGTTTTATTACAATCAGACTCATATTCACGGAGAAATTAGTTTAATGAGGAAGTGAATGTAGACGCGGCAGAATACAAAGACACACGGAGCGCGCACGTGCGACATACAGCGATAATGGAAATAATGACAGTACATTAAACCATCCTTGGAAGAAAATGCAACCCCATATGAGGCATATTTCCCATCCCTTTAACATATTCTGGGGATATGCGGTTGGGATTCCCGGTCCAGGATTTTGACCTTTTTTAATGGTGCACTACTGTGAGCTGTTTTGTGTTCATGTGGGACCTGGTTTTAGTTCTGTGTCAGATGTGGTTTAGGCCTTTTTTTAAAGTTCTGGTTTGGTCCCCGTTTAGTCTCTAGTTTTGCACATTTGAGCCTTTAATGTTGATGATTTTCAACATTTGTCCTTGGGCAGAGGGGTTTGTTTATATAATATTTCAATGTCCATCCATCCAGCCATCCATCCATTTTCTACCGCTTGTTCCCGTTAGGGGTCGCGGGTGACTGGAGCCTATCCCAGTACCTTTGGGCCTTAGGCAGGGTACACCCTGGACAGTGGCCAACTCGTCGCAGGGCTAACACAGAGACATAGACACACAGACATTCACTCTCACACTCATTCACTAGAAGCCGGAGAACCCGGAGAGAACCCACGGTAACACGGGGAGGACCTGCAGACTCCACCCAGAGAAATCATGTGATGTAATGTTCGCCCAGGAATTGAACCCATGATTTCCTTCTTGGGAGGCGAGAGCTCTAACCGCTCTGCCACCGTGCACCCCATATATTATATGTATATATTAGATATATTTCAATGTATTATATTTTATTTCACAGGATATTAACACGTTCATATCTGTCATAGGTTGTGGTCATGGACTTCCCGACTCGTATCGGTTAGGATGCGACGGTCCAAACTCTTCTGAGGCAGGAGTTTCACCGTGTCTCAGCGGGCTTGAGTAGGTTCATAGTATAATCTCGCTGTCACATTTGCAGCTTTGGTGCAGACGTGAGGTGTGACTCTGCACAAGACTCTGCACACACTTGTATTATCTAATATATTCAACACAAAGTCTTAAGTGATAACATATTTTTTTTCAAAGGAATCCGCTACTTCCCTGTGGCTGAGCACTTCTCGATGAATCGCCTGGAGTTGTGGAGCAAGGATGGCGTGAGTACAAGCATTTGCACAGCTTTGTGGCTGATTTATCAATCCAGTGGCTGCACTTTAGTTCCTCAGCATATTTTAAAATTAAACGAGAAGCCTGTCTTACATTTTGCAAGCACAAACACTGGTGTTTCCTTTTCAAAGACCAGCTCTGAAGATCTTTATGTCCTAAAGTCTTCTCACCAGAAGTCCAGCATTTGAGAGCGAAGTGCTCCGTTTGGATGATAAGGTACTATAGCATCTTTGAGGTAGGATGGGGCCAGGTCATTTATGGCTTTGTAAGTCAGGAGGAGGATTTGGAATTTGATTCTAAACTCGACAGGGAGCCCAGTGAAGAGACTCGAGCACCGGCGTAATGTGCTCTCTTTTTTAGTTCCTGTTAGTAATCTTGCTGCTGCATTTTGAACCAGTTGAAAGTTTTTCAGCATCGCTTTTAGGCTAGATTTGTCTGATTTTGGCTATATTACGCAGATGGAAATAGGCTGTTTTACAGGCTTGATTTATGTGTGCTTTGAATGAGAGCTCTTGGTCAAATAAGAACTCCAAGGTTTCTTACAGTGGAGCTGGAGGCTACACTGACATTGTCCAGTGTGACTATCTGCTCAGATAAAGCGTCTCGTAGATGATTAGGGCCTAGTACGATGAGCTCGGTTTTTTTCAGGGTTAAAAAGCAGATAATTAAGTGTCATCCAGGTTTTTATATCCTTCACACAAGCACCAAGTCTGTCTGCTTGATCGGTCTGATCGTGTTTCATTGATAAATACAGCTGTGTGTCATGCTATTAATGCTATGCTTTCTGATAATGTTACCTAATGGCAGCATATAAAGAGTAAACAGAATTGGGTCGAGTACTGAACCCTGTGGCACACCGTAGGTTACTTTAGAACAGGGTGAGGAGCTCTGGTATATAAAAAAACAAACTGGTACCTATCTGATAGGTAGGATTTAAACAACTGAAGCGGGGCCTCTGACACCTTCATCACATTCTAACCTCTGCAGTACAATGTTGTGGTCGATGGTGTCGAACGCCTGCACTGAGGTCCAATAGAACCAGGATTGAGACCAGTCCATCGTCAGCAGCTAATAACAAATCATTTGTGACTTTAACTAGTGCAGTTTCAGTGTGTGGGGGGCTCTGAACCCTGACTGGAAAACTTCAAATAAGTTATTGTCCTGTAGATGGCGACAAAGCTGTTTAACTACAACTCTTTCAAGGATTTTAGAGACAAAGGGTCGATTTGAAATAGGTCTGTAGTTTATCAACTGGTCAGGATCAAGATGAAGCTTTTTCAGAAGCGGTTTAATGACTGCATGTTTGAAGGACTGTGGAACATAACCACTTTCTAATGCAGTATTTATTATATTAAGAAAATAAACTAATTAGGGGAGAATGTCTTTGAGGAGTCTGCTTGGAATCGGGTCTAGAATACAAGTTGACATTTGAGAGGACATAATGGCTGAAGTTCTCTCTGCTTGATCAACAGCAGCGAACCTTTCTAGTGTCACTGATGGATTTATATGGGACACTAGTTTTACAGCTCGGGCTTGTTCAGGATAATAGTGGAGGAGTTTCATCTAATTTATCTCTGTATTTTATTGTTAAAAAATAGAGGAAAATCATTAGAGCTGAGAGTAGCTGGGAGTGAGGGCTCTACTGCGCTGTGATAGTTTGCTAGCCTGGCTATAGTGCTGAAAATTAATCTAGTGTTATTTTTGTTGACTTCTATTAAATTTGAATAGTATCTGGTTTGGGCCTTACGCAGAGCCTGCTTACAGGACAGTAGGCAGATTTTCCATGCTTTTAGGGATTCCTCCGTGTGGGAGCGACAAAATGGTCTTTCTAATTTTCTAACTCTTTGTTTATGTGAACGCAGTTCTTCATTGTACCATGGGGAGGCACGTTTTGGCCTAATGACCTTCTGCTTTAGCAGAGCTGCAACATCAAGAGCGGACTTCAGAGAGTTCATGGTCAAGTCGACAAATTGATCACTTACACTGGGACTAAGGCCGTTCTCAGAAGGATCACATGACATGTCGCTGAATATTGGCTCTATTATTTCTTTTAACTTTGAGATAGATTTTTCTGATATTGTCCTTTTCATTATGACTTTATTCTGTGGGGCTGGATAATCTTTAAGAACAAACTGAAAAGTAATTAGGAAATGATCTGACAGTATGGGTTTTGAGACAATGAGGTCACTAATCTCTATTCCATATGTTAGAACAAGATCTAGAGTGTGCTTGTTACTGAGTTTGTTTATTTACATTTTGAGAAAAACCAAAGCTATCTAACAGGGCGTTTAAAGAATTACTGAGAGAGTTATCGTTCATGTTCACGTGGATATTGAAACTCCAGCTATCACTACTTTATCCCTGTCTAACACCAAGATTGATATAAACTCTGAGAACTCTGTTAAAAACTCTGAACAGGGACCAGGAGGGTTTCTCCAATTTGGACATGTGATTGATAGCATGAGGCTTTCAAATGAGTGAAATGCATTGTTAATTTTAGGACTCAAGAGTAGGCTTGAGTGTGAGATCACTGCCACACCACCACCTCGGCCTGTGCTCCTGGCAGTCTGAAAGTTAACATGAGTGGGTGGGGTGGACTCATTTAGTCGGACATAATCACCTTCCAAACACGCGGCGCACACGGCCCTTACACATGTTACATTTACACTGAATCATCAGTAAAGCTGTTATTTCTTGTGTCTGCAGCGTCACACTTTTGTGCTTTGACAGAGCAGTGTTTCAGAGGAACTGGCCCGCCAAGACCAGCGGCGCAGAGTGCTAATAATGTATTTTTAATCATGGGAAACTGAGCCACTTGCCAGACCAAATTGCTTCAGGGTCCGAACTGGACCAATATCATGAAGGAATATGCATCAAATTATGTATGGAAATTTATGGTTAAGTTAAATATGGTAAGACACCATAAATTGTTTCCGATTGTCCAATATTTTGGGCCAATCGGTTCCAAGTACAGAGCCAAAAACAGAGTGGACCAAGCACAACCCTGCCTCACCCCTTTCCAAAATCAGTTGTTCCTGTCGCCCTCTTCCTATTATCCTCTTCTTGTCGCTCCATTCCTGTTGTCCTGTTCCTGTTATTCTCTTCTTGTCCCTCCATTCCTGTCAACCTGTTCTTATACTCTTCCTATATTCCTGATCTTGTTGTCCTCTTTCTGTTTTCCTGTTCCTATTGTCCTCTTCTTGTCCCTCTGTTCCGGTCGTCCTCTTCTTGTCCCTCCATTCCTGTCATCCTGTTCCCGCCGCACTGTCCTCTTCCCGTCGCCCTGTTATCCTCTTCCCGTCGCCCTGTTATCCTCTTCCCGTCGCCCTGTTATCCTCTTCCCGTCGCCCTGTTATCCTCTTCTTGTCCCTCCATTCCTGTCGTCCTCCTATCGCCCTCTTCATGTTTTCCTCTTCTTCACGCCGCCCCGGTCACGCCGCCCCGGTCTTGTCGTCCTCTTCCTGTAGTATTATCCTGAGCTTGACAACTATCAATTTGGCAAAAAAAAAATATTTTGTGGCAAAAAAAATAAATTACTATCTAGCAACTGACAACATGTCTACTTTTATAAGGAATGACCCATTTCTAGAGTAAAAATACTGTCCTTCTGTTTGCTCAGAAGCGGTGCATTTTTTAATAAGGTACTTATCCAAATAAACATTTAATTAATATAAATAATCAATACATGAACTGATAAAAATCGATAGCTTTAGCTTTTAGTCATGTTAAATTCTTTGAGATTAATACATATTTCTAATCATAAACTTTACTATATCACTTTATAGAAGTGTGTGTGTAGCCACCCCGGAGATAGGGGTCAGCGGAAGAGGCGCGTGCGGTGGAGATTATGGTGTTTGGAGGCTATGGAATCGCGCCTACCGTGTGTCCGCGCGGCGGAGAGGGGACCTACGTTGTCGAGTCCTCTGAGGAACGTGACTACTGGAGATACAACCGACTGAAAGTTGAGACTGCGACCAGGTCAGAATCTAATAGAAAACGGCTCATGATTCTTGTTCAAACAAACGCGCTGGCTGACTGATTGTCTCTCTGTCGAGAGAGCAAAGACAACAACATAAATAGGGTTTCTGGGTAATTAGGGGTGTGGTTAAAGAGTGGAGGCGTGGTTGCTGGAGAAGTAGGAGGTTGAGGCGTGGTCCCGCTCCCGAACCTCAGTCAATGATACATCATCAACTACATTTAATTCAATAATGTCCGCTCCCGTATCCATAGCTTCCCCATTAAACTCATTAACCCACGCCTCATTAAAATCAATGTCTACACTATATAATACCGATTGTTTTCCTCTAAGAAACGCAATGGCCCTCCTTACATGCTCTGTATCCACATACTGTCCTTTATACGTAAGTTTGAGCTTAAGTTTTACTGGCAACAAACAACCGTCCATATTGCTACTCAGCAAGAGCTTTAATGTGTTGGTATTTCGGGAAGGGACACATGTTGATGGGCCATGCACCCCCCGCTGACCTTTGGCTAGGCTAAAACTTGCATAAAAAAGTATATTAAGTGCAACTAAATGCTGTTCAACAGTGTTCAAGCACGCAAGTTCAGGTGGAATTTTGTCCAATTGTTGACAGAACTTTCAAGTGGCATTTCACCTTTACGGAGTTTGGTGTTACAAGTGTAGCAGATCCATAAACTACCTCTGCAATCCAAGAGGGGGCATCGAGTTGGACAATTATTGTCGCACGCATGTAAATAAGCTTCTGAGATACAGGCATCTGCGACAGCAGCACATTTAGCTTTAGCCATAAAGTCTTCCTTTTTACAAGGTAAGACCTGGTTACTAAATAAGAGCTTCAAAACACACACAAACATATACTGGACCATCTTCAACTTCCTTTAAAAACTGTTCCATGACAAATTTTCCAGTTTTTGTTTCGATTGACTTTTTTTTGTTTTATTTTTAAATTGCTCATTATTGCGGTATTTTTGTTTAACAAGTGCTTTAACTTTTTGTTTATGAAGGGGATTGGCTTTGTACATTTGTTTACTGGCTGCTGTTTGTTTGACTTTATATTTGTTAATTTTGTTTGTGTTGTACATTAGCTTTATATTTGTTAATGCTGGCAGCTTTAAGTTTGCTTTGATAATTTGAATCAATGCTGTATTTATTTTTATATGTTGCTTTAACCGTTTCTCAAGAATGCATATTGGTTTTATATTAATGCGTAATTGCAGTCTTTATTTTTTTTCTATATTCTAAATTCACATAATATTTATGTTTTTTTGCAGCCTTTTTCCTCTCTCTATACTCTACATCATCTTTATATTTTTGATGAAGTCTTTTTTCTTCTTCTTTCTTCTTTAAGCGTTTGTGAACTTAATTTGTATAGTGCCAAATTCCGTTGTTTTACTCGTTCCCGTTTTATACATTTTTGCCTTAGTGTCTCTCTTATCACGTCATGATGTTTGTTGTAGGCGTTTTTCCAAATGCTTTTTCTTTTTCTTTAGCATGTACTTTGATAACGCCGGTTTTATTCTACTTTTGACATCTTTAATTGCTGGATTAACTTTTTTATTGGGCATCTGACTTTTTAAAATCGAATATTGTAGTCTTTCAATGGTAATTCATTCATAACAGCCGTGAGTATTAGGTTTTTTGACGCAAGTTACATTTTCATAATGATTGTTCATATTTGCCAAGTAGACGCCTTTCGTTGACAAAGGCTCAGTAGTACAACTCCATTTCAGACAAGTGGCCTTCGCGCAATAGCGTTTTGTATTTTAGAGGGTGATTTTGAAGCTGTTTAACAATGGCCAGGCTAATTTTTCGATGGTATTTTTGAGTGCCACTAATTGCCTGTGAAACATAGCGAAAGTAACAATTTTGTCTTTTTGACTTCAGTGTTCCCAGTGCCCCTATAGTTTGAGGATCTGCTTCACCAAACTTCTCAACCTTAAAGGAGTTTTCACAAATCCATACAAACGCCTTCACCGATTGGATTGAAGAACAGGGCATTGAACAGCAGTGCACAGCACATCTAAATCCACGTCGGTGCCTTTTGTCCTTTTCAATGCATCTTGGGGTACAGAAGAAATTTCTGCAGACTTTTCTATATACGCTTCTATACGCTTCAAACCCCTCGGACTGGTGGGGGAGGTTACAGGAGAAACTTCTGCTGACGCGTTAGCCTTTAAGTCCCTCACACTAGTGGATGGGGTAACAGAAGGAGTAACTTCTGTGTGCTCTCTGCTCTTTAAACCCCTCACACAATCAGCAACAACAACATTCACTCCAGTAATCTCAAACGGTTTTGAACTGCCTTCAAAACAGGCAGCCAAGGCACAAAAATGACTGAACACAGCGTCAATATCATTAAAATACATGACCGCGCTTTTACCATCATAATGTACCAAACCGTTAGCACTGCGCGAATGAGAGTCGCCAACTGCATATCGCCCATCGTGTTTAATCACTGCACAAGTAGTAGCACAGAGTGTAAAAAGACAGGTGTCATACTGCGCAAACACCTGTTCTAAACCACAATCCAAGGTCACGCACAAACCCATCTCGATCAACTCGCTCTCAACTACAGTCACATCCCAGGCAAGAGAATCACCAAAAGCAAATTTGAAACGGCGACCATCTACAACCCACTCAGTTGGCAACTCTGAGACAAGTGGCAGACCTCTCGTAAAGTTACCATCACGACGGCTCGTGTACAGTGCATCCCCGAGACACAAAACCCTGTCTAAATGCCTCCGTTCCCATGAAAACACACTGGACACTGTGTGCTTAGCTAAAGCTATCAGTGCTATTGCCATATACTGTAGCCCGCCCATACTTGAACTTGGCATTACCCTGATGAAAACGACCCCTAACCGCAGAAGGAACACCAACAGGTAAAACATCAAACTGTGACTTAGCTTTGCTGTCAGCTGGTGGGAAGCTGTGTGCTGATGGGTCACAGGAGGGATGAGGCCTGTGTGTGTGGACACAGGTGTGTGTGGACACAGGTGTGTGTGGACACAGGTGTGTGTGGACACAGGTGTGTGTGGACACAGGTGTGTGTGGACACAGGTGTGTGTGGACACAGGTGTGTGTGGACACAGGTGTGTGTGGACACAGGTGTGTGTGGACACAGTGTGTGTGTGGACACAGTGTGTGTGTGTGTGTGGTCACAGGTGTGTGTGTGTGTGTGGACACAGGTGTGTGTGTGTGTGTGGACACAGGTGTGTGTGTGTGTGTGGTCACAGGTGTGTGTGGTGTGTGTGGACACAGGTGTGTGTGTGTGTGTGGACACAGGTGTGTGTGTGTGTGGTCACAGGTGTGTGTGTGTGTGGTCACAGGTGTGTGTGTGTGTGGTCACAGGTGTGTGTGTGTGTGGTCACAGGTGTGTGTGTGTGGACACAGTGTGTGTGTGTGTGGCAGTGTGTGTGTGGACACAGGTGTGTGTGGGACACAGGTGTGTGTGTGGACACAGTGTGTGTGTGTGGACACAGTGTGTGTGTGTGTGGACACAGGTGTGTGTGTGGACACAGGTGTGTGTGTGGACACAGTGTGTGTGTGGTGTGTGTGTGGTCACAGGTGTGTGTGGTCACAGGTGTGTGTGTGGGTCACAGGTGTGTGTGTGTGGTCACAGGTGTGTGTGTGGTCACAGGTGTGTGTGTGGTCACAGGTGTGTGTGTGGTCACAGTGTGTGTGTGGTCACAGGTGTGTGTGGTCACAGGTGTGTGGGTGTGTGTGGTCACAGTGTGTGTGTGTGTGTGTGGTCACAGGTGTGTGTGTGTGTGTGGTCACAGGTGTGTGTGTGTGTGTGGTCACAGGTGTGTGTGTGTGTGGTCACAGGTGTGTGTGTGTGGTCACAGTGTGTGTGTGTGGTCACAGGTGTGTGTGTGGGTCACAGGTGTGTGTGGGGTCACAGGTGTGTGTGGGGTCACAGGTGTGTGTGGGGTCACAGGTGTGTGTGGGGTCACAGGTGTGTGTGGGTCACAGGTGTGTGTGGTCACAGGTGGAGGGCAGGTCTTCTTGAGAAGGAAAAGATAAGCATCAGTGTGCATTCAAACCATACAGATTACTGCAGTAGAAACCAAACATTTCTATTGCAGTAAGATTTAAATAAATTAGATAATCACATTTAGACTTATTTGCCCATTTTGCAAATTTTGAAAGACTATGGACCAAATGGGATTTGTGTCATGAACAATATGTGGCGAAAATGTATGTCTTTCGTCACCTTTTTACTTTTGTTTTCGCATATTATTTATTAATTGATTTCAGGGGCAGTGCATATTAATAAACACTTCTGTAAATATGCCAGAATGACCCAAAATTCTATATTTTATCTGTAATCCCATAGCTGCTGGGATTACAGTCATCCTAAAAACAGGGAATAAAGAAATACAATAAAGCAATGACTCTGTTTTGCTAGAAGTTATAAAATAAAAACATTAAAAATAAAAAGTTTCATTTAAGTCATTAACTCACCTGGGCCATCAACATCCCCAAAGTCTCCACCACATCTCCAACCTGGAGTCACAAACGACAATTATTACATTATGTATAAACTTAACATATTGGAAAACAAACAAAACACAAAAACAAGCCTTGTCCTCCAAAGTATCCACCAAGACCACACTCGTGGGTGACGTTCCTGGTGTCACGTCTTCTGCAGCTGCCACCGCCTAGAAACAATTTAACATTATGAATAGGAAACAAAACATAGAACATCACCAATATCTTTAAAACCACAAACCTGGTCCTCCTCCATCGCAGATGAGGAGCTGGCAGGTGAGCCGGGTCTCACCTTCAGCGCAGGCGCTGCCTAGGTCTTTGGAAAGAAAAGTTGCAATTAGTTAACATGTTTTCTAATAATTAACATGGCAAACTAGGGCTGTACGATATTGGAAGAATATCTAATTGAGATATTTCTGAAAAGAATAGAGTTAGATTTACAATTTGTTTTTTACGTTTTAACAATAGGAATAGTTAAATGTTCACATTTAACCTTGGAATGACCAAATGACTGAAATAAGACTATGAACTGATGACTATTAGACTCACATGTCAGAGCATGTTTGCACAGATCTAAACTATATTTGGCATTTTTTATGCAGAATAAAAAGAGGAAATTATGGAACTTCAAAAACTGTAGCCTTTGAGATTTGCTAATTGGATCCATTCAAAATTGGGATTGACTGGACTAAACCTGGACTAAAGCCTAATGTAGGACTAAAACAGGAAAAAAGCAGAAGTAACTTTGAACTTAAACAGGACTAAAGTCTAGACTAACAAAGCGCGTAAAGTCTCACCTGCCGCTGACAGCGACGTCGTTTTGCGGCAGCCGGTTTTATTGTCTCTCGCGAGACATCCTCCTCCATCCCGGATGTGGAGCTGGCAGGTGAGTGGCGTCTCACTGCCATCCCAGATGTGGAGGGGAACGGGTGGGTCTGCATAGGAGGGGCGGGTAGGAGAGCGGCCCCTCACCTCCAAAACCGCCTACACAATCGTACACACGTAATGAGCGAGTGGCATCTTCTGGCATATAAATATCAGCACGTGGACACTGACCTGGTCCCCCTCCAATGCGGGTGAGGTGCTGGCAGATGAGCGGGGTCTCACTGCCAGACGGGGAAAGGAGCGTGAACGTGAGCGGCGGTCCCTCACTTCCACAACAGGCTACAGAACAAAAAACACAAGCGAGTTATTACGAGTGTCAGACGCTAGAGAAATGTGTTCATGCTACACCCACCGTCTGCTCCTCTGTCCCCGATGGTCTTGGAGGTGAGCAGGAGGGGCTCACCTCCTCAGCCGTTGCCTCGACCGCTCCCCTGGGCTGGCACTTTCGGGCAACAGCTTTGCGACGTCTCCCGTGAGGATTCGCGCCGCAAAAAGCATTGTCTTTGCAGGTCGCGCGTTACCACGTAGACTGTAAATGTGAAAACTGGCACCGCTTTGCCGCCGACGGATTGTGATAAATAAAACTGCCTCGGCTTTTAGCCACATGGTTGGACTTAATCTTTGGAAAGAAAACTAAACAAATTGCAATAGACAAATTTTAAAAAAAAGGACACACAACTTTCTGCTTTTGGCCACTCAAGAGGGGGTGGGCGTGGCACAGGAATGGGTCCGGTCACCACCACTCTTGGCTTCACCTGGTGGCGGGACGTGATGGGGGAGGAGACACCGGAGGGGTGGGAGCAGGTGTCTCCAGTTGTATGTAGCAAGCCTGCCACAACAACTGAGCCAAGATCTCCATCCCATAATCGTCACTGAGATGAATCTGAGAAAAAAACAATAAGCAAACATTCATTACATATAAACAGGTTTAGGCTAAGTGAGGTGAGCTAAGGTAAGACTTTAGGACATAAAGATCTTCAGCTGGTCTTTGAAAAGGAAACACCAGTGTTTGTGCTTGCAAAATGTAAGACAGGCTTCTCGTTTAATTTTTAAAAATATGCTGAGGAACTAAAGTGCAGCCACTGGATTGATAAATCAGCCACAAAGCTGTGCAAATGCTTGTACTCACGCCATCCTTGCTCCACAACTCCAGGCGATTCATCGAGAAGTGCTCAGCCACAGGGAAGTAGCGGATTCCTTTGAAAAAAAATATGTTATCACTTAAGACTTTGTGTTGAAATATATTAGATAATACAAGTGTGTGCAGAGTCACACCTCACGTCTGCACCAAAGCTGCAAATGTGACAGCGAGATTATACTATGAACCTACTCAAGCCCGCTGAGACACGGTGAAACTCCTGCCTCAGAAGAGTTTTGGACCTCCACATCCTGAGCCCGATACGAGTCGGGAAGTCCATGACCACAACCTGTGTCAGATGTGAACATGCTAACATCCTGTGAAATAAAATATAATAATAATTGAAATATTATAATAAACAAACCCTCTTACCTTCTGAAACCGTGTACAGAGGTAGAGCAGGAGATCTTTTATGTTTCGCCAGCTTTGGTCAACGGTTTGAAAGGCTTTGAAATCGTTGCAGGGAGCGAGGAGACACACCAGATCAGGCTCTGTTAAGAGGGTTTAAGTCGGTATATTTAAGAAAGAAGAGCTAAACTCAATTCGGTTGAACCCTACAGCTCACCTCTGGGCAGGTCGGTCTTCCTGCAGCTCCTTATAGAGATGCTCAGAATCACCTCCAGGTGTCGAACTGAAGCCAAAGGAGAGACATCCCTCTGGCATCTCAACAAACTCATCCACGATGGCGCGCAGATGGGAGTGGCCCACAACAAACACAAACTACAAACAAAAAAGACAATTTAACTAACAACTTTCCACGGCCACTTTAGATGCCAATATTATGGTCACCAACAGAAGAAGGGCACATGCCATAAATCAATAACTCATTTGTTCTTGTTATAGCCAATGACATGTTTTTAATGCTTTAACACTATGTAGCCGGTAATCCAGATTTAGGCCATTTTAGGAGAACGATGCCTGACTAGCACGTAGTAAGTCCTCATGCTAACACATTAGCTCCTTAGCTTCACTTTTATCTCTGACACTTTGTGGAGACACAACGTGGAGTGAGTTTAAAGAAGGCTACTGTGCACGTTCTCTGAAGCTACTCAGCGCGTTGCAAAACTTCAGCAGTAAAAATATAAATAAATCACAAAAAGAGGGGAAGAACAAGAGGTGGTTTAGTTTAAGCCTCAGGTGAGTCCTGGACAGACACAGCTGTCTGTGGGTCACACTTCTAAAAGCACACAGCCGCCAAAAGAGCCAAAGAGTGTTTGAAACCCTTTGGCCGAGGCATCTGAAAACATGGAAATCATCAACATTAAAGACTCAAATGTGCAAAACCAAAAAAAAGAAAAAAAAAGAATAAAAAAGAGGCCTAAACCACAACTGACATAGAAGCACAACCAGGCCCCACACGAACACAAAACAGCTCTCAGTAACGTACCATTAAAGAAGGTCCAAGGCCCGGTTCCAAACCCGACATGGTTAAAGTCCAGGCCCAGGCCAGACCCAAGTCCAGACCAAGACCCGGTCAAAGTCCAGGCCCAGACCAGACCAGACCAGTCCAGTCCAGGCCTAGACAAAATCATCAATATTAAAGGCTCAAATGTGCAAAACTAAAAAGGAATACCTGAGCAAGAGACTAAACAGGGACCGAACCATAATTGACACCCAGTCCATGCCAAGGTGTAAAATAAAATTCTACAGTCTCCACCGAAAATAGCTCTGCAGTTTCAATAAAAACAAGTGTGAAGTAGTAAACCGGGACTAGACTTGGATTAAATCCAAGCCAGGAACAGCACACACACGCACGCGCGCGCACACACACACAGGACTAGGCCAAGTCTGGACCAGGAATAAAACAAAATTTACACAGTCTGCACCGAAAATACAAGCAGCTCTGCAGTTTCAATAAAAACAAGCATGACTAGTAAACCAGGACTGGACTTGGGACTAAACTAAGGATCTTAATCAGGACAAAACAGGGACTAAATCCGGACCGGTACTATGCGTGTTTGAACACATACACGGGGCATAATCTCACAACAACAAATTAACTCAGTTTTGTATTAAAATCTCGTACCTTCAAGTTTAAGAGCAGGAAGATTAGGCACTTGTCTTCAGAGAAAAGTACCGAAACGATGAGCTGATTGAATGAATAGATCCAGTCGAAAGGATGAAGGTAAATCCAATCCAATTGTCCAAAAAATGGTGGTGAAAATGCTACTCAAAGCTGATTCACAAAGTGAGAAACAGAGAGAAGCGCCAAAAGTACCGAGCAGTAGTGTCACAGGAACGAACTGCGCCCAGAGACAGGTGCGCAGAGACCATGTGAAAGACTGGACCAATCAGTTTGAAAGATGCGTCAGGTGGGCCAATCACAAGCATCGGGGGTTGTCCCAAAATGCCCGCGAGGAGCAGAAAACATGGGGCGATGTAGGCGTGGATGTATTATATTAACTGGATAAGGCACGCCCCCTCTGTCCAAGTTGAGTAGTGGCCGCTCCGCGGTACTGCAGCCTCAGGCACCAACCATTTCAACAGTTCGGCCTGTAAAATTACCGAAAGTGCGAAATTCTTTTTAGTCTAAAAATAAAATCGAATGTCACTCTTTTGCCGTTTCTAAAATCCTTAAAAATAAATTTTTTAACGGCACGGCGAACATGTACGTGCGCTGGCCGCGCACGCACTCCTCGTGAACGATCATCAGAAGAGTGCGTGTCGGGCGAAAACCAAACAGAAGACAGAGACGAGACAAGCGAGACACGTACATTGTGTTTTATGTCATTTCACACGTTTTCACACATCATTCAATATGAAGTGTAAATGAACGATTACACAGTTCACACAAGCTAAAAGCTACACAACTAAAAGCTAACGTTTAGCTACACAAAAAGAAGCATTCAGAACGATATTCATGAGTTCATGGCTCATGCTTTCTGCAAAGAAACTATTATTTTCGCCGTCCAAAATATTATAAGAGACAAATTGTTGTATGTGTGGTGTTTTCTTCAGGTTAAATTAAACACAGACCAAGGAAAACTAGAGAAAGAACGGGGAGAGAAAGTTATGTTTTTATTATGTGCAATCAAAAACAATTACCAATAATTAAAATATAATCTGGTGCAATGGGTAAGATCTCACGTATATAAATGTAAATGTATTTAAAAGTGACAGTTGTGTACTCACATGGGCAGCAGAGACTAAATTTGAGGTTGTAAGAGCAATTTAATAATGAAGTGTGCTGTGTTTAAACAGCAAAGCACAAGCTCGTTTTCTATAGGAATGTCAAGGATTTACTTCCATGGAAAATGTACAGAGATTTAGCGAACATGTCAATTATGCGAAAGTAAACAACTTTTGGTACTAGCTATAAAAATGACTGGAAAAAGGTACTTCTGTGTCACAGACCGAAATGTAAATCTGTCAACAACATATTCCAGTTTTTCTCTGTTAAATGTATCTCATCCATCCATTCTCATCCATCTTCTCCAGAGTGAAGCAGCCGTCCAGAGCAGAGCTGACCGTCCGACCAGTGAGTTTGGTCTCTTCCTCCAGTCTGTGCTGTCCAGAACCCTGCAGACCACAGCAGACCACAGCAGACCACAGCAGACCACAGCAGACCACAGCAGACCACAGCAGACCACAGCAGACCACAGCAGACCACAGCAGACCACAGCAGACCACAGCAGACAGTCATCAAGTAAACACTTGAATACTCAAAACAAAATATATATTAATAATAACGTGTGCATTTACTAAAAGTAAACAGTGGTTAGTTTGTTATGATCATAAAAACTAAAGTAAGTGCTCTGAATGCTAACATTTACCCAAATGACTAAACCATTTGTATATTTCACAGCAAATACACACTATACACTTGCATATAATAATAATAACACATTTTATTTAAAAGCACCTTTCAGAACACCCAAGGACACTGTACAAGAGAATAAAACATATATAAAAATATACATATACAAGGTGCAGGCCACGAGTGAAACACAAGACAAGGACAAGGACGCGACAAACAGACAGGACCTCAGGTACACATAAAACATGGAACATGACAATAACACTAACCCCTTTTTTACAATGCCTTTTATTTTCTAAAAAAGTCACTGTGGATTTAAAGTACATACATAACAAAACAGAAAGAGATGTTTTTTTGTTCTGCAAAAACAGCATTTTTGTATTTTTTATTAAGGACACAAGAAAAAACACCACCTGTGACACAAGAAAAAACAAAAAATGTCACCTTCCAAAATAGTTACTTTTACATATACTTTTCTGACAAAGTGACAAAAAATGATCTACATAAGGAAAACAGGTTTAAACAAATGCTAACACAAACAGAACTGAGTTAAATATATATATTTTTGGTTTGGCAGGAAATGCAATTTTTATGTTTAAAACATTTTCAATAAGAAAAAAACCAGAACGTTAACAGTTTCAGTTTCAAGTGTTTTGAGTGTGTGTTTTAATGCTGTCACATCCAAACTTGTGCTCCGTAGATGCAAGCTCCAAATTTTTCAGTGACAGATGTTCCTACATGAGCCACATAATACTAACGTGTTTCAGTCAGTGTGTTGTTGTCCTATTCGTTTTAGAGGGATTTAATAGCTGTTTGTCACCTACAACCGTTCATGCAAGCTCCAAGTTTCAGTGGAATCAATCAGCATTATAAAATAAGATAAATCTGCCTCAGTCGAACTCACATAATGAAGCTTTCCGTTCTGGTATGAAGTGAATAAAACCGATGTGCATTACTGTTGGTGAAAGTGGATCAACTTTGTTAATTTATGTCAATTTCTCTGTTTCTCTCTTAGCCAAATGATGGAGCCGAATGGTGCAGTATATTGAAGTTGCCATTTTCACCAGAAAATGCACGTGGTTGTCTTCAACGGTGGTGTCAAACATGTGACTGTGCAGCCCTGGAAACAAAGTCTTATCTGCACTGTGATGAAGAACTTCTTTTCCAATGGCAGCAGACAGCCCGTGTCCTTGTGGAAGTTTGCCTGAGGTTACTTTCAAGATCCGCTGGAAACAACGCTCTGCTTCTGTGCAAACTGCAATGATTCCCTCTGATGGCTTCTGCAATCCTCCTCGATTCTTCAGGAGAAGAAACGAATGGACGGGGGTCTCCGATGTTATGGCGTCAGTGCATGGTGTGCAAAGATGTTTTTCCTTGGACAAACCCTGCAATGATGGCAGCCTCTTTGTACTCAGAGACAGCATCGACATCCAGACAGAGTGAGTAGTCATGCTCAGACTGGGCTTCCAGAACAGGCTCCAGGTTGAACCTACGTGTGGTGTTAATTGACGCAGATGTCACCCCTAAGATGTCTGTGTTGTCCAACATTAGACAGTTGCCTGTGCCCGTCTTCACCTGTTGCCTGACGAGAAGACGTTTGTAGGCTGCAGTGAACTGTGTGGTTGTGGGATTGTTGTTGAATCCACCACGTGCTCTTACAGAGGAGAAGAAAAGCTCTAGATGGTCTTGACTGAGCTTATACGTCAGTAGATAACGACACTGGGCATCATCCTTTTCCACTAGGTCATGAAAAATGTTCTGTACAGTTCTGACACTGGCTATGAGGCCAATAATGCATGTTCTTCTTCTTCCAGTGTGCACAGGATTCCCATTGTTGTCTCTGAGAGAAATAAGGGTCGATTCTGCTTTTTGAAGGATCGCTGCAGTTCGTTCTTTGTTTGATGCTCTCATGGGTGCCTTGTACCCCTTTCCAAATGGATTTCTGCTATTGAGAACATCAAAAGCAGCGTCAATTGTTCTAAGGAAGTCTACTGTCTCCTCACAGCCTCTGTACTGTGGCAATTGCAGATGTTTGTTGCAGTATTCCAGAGCATCAGCGACACTGCTGCTGAATACTTGTGTTGCCACTTCATCTTCTGTCTCTCCCACTTTATATGCGCCATCTTCAACTTGTTTCCTAGTCTCAGTCCCTCTTTTTTCTTGGATCTCGTTCAGCTCTACAAGATACTTCCACTTGATCTTTCCCGTTGAGGTTTGTAGTGTACCTCCATCAGCAAGTGTATTACGGAGCAGCTTAATCATGTGGCAGACATCTAAAACTACATGGACAGAAGAGTTATCATCAGGATGAGGAAAGGAGGGAAACATTGAGTGTATGTCCAAGTTGGCTCCAAGTGTCTTGAGCATGGATAAATGGCATGATGGGCCATCACAGGTTAATGAAATTATTCTTACTCCAATGCTGTGTAGGCGATGAAGCCATTCCTTCACTAAGTTTGCACGTTCTTCACCCGTTGGTGAATCTATGAAGAAATATGCCACTGGGAGCTTCCAGGAGTCATCAATGGCAACTACCATTAACACCAAAGCATCTCTAGCCGCAGGGAGACTGTTGTCTATGATGCCACATCCAAGGTCCACATATCCGTGAAATCTCCCAGCGCTGTATTCAATATGTTTTCGAATAGCCATTTCATAAAGCATCAAGGCACAAATGGTCTCCTTACCTACCTTCTATCTTTTCTGTACATGCTCCTGTAGAGCAATGAAAGAAGCCTTTGTGAAGCCTGGATCGGAGGACACTTCACGGTACCAGTTCCTGATGGTGTCTGGATGAGGTAAGGCCAAGTCAAAACATTCACGCACATAGGAATAGGCTTTTGCGGAATAAAAGTGTTGCGTCATTGCAAAACTCCACAATTCCTCTGACACTTTTGACTTGTTTCCTTTCTCCATTCTGGTTAGGATTTCCTTGGTGACACCACTGAAGGAATTATCCATCATCTCAGCACATCCAGTGGAAATGAGGCTTTTTTCTAAAAGCTCTTTGATGACATCAGAAAGATAGATGACTTGCTTCTGTAATCGGCGGGTCTTGCATTGCTCTGACTTTAGCTTCTTGCAACAGTGGTCCAGTTTCTCCTCAGCAGAGAATAACTGTGTCTCCAACTGGCGCTTAACAGACCTGGGTGATACGAAGAGTGCGTGGTCATGTTCCTCCATACATTTGGGTAAAACATCGGCTGTGGGTTGTGGCTCATCATGTGTGTCACTACAGTCTGAGGAAGCCTCCAATAGTCCCTCTATCTCAGGATCTGCGGTGAGTGAGTATGTGTGGTCCTTACCTTGTATGAGTGGATTACCTGTCGTGCACTTACCTTCAGAGACCTTTGACAATGGAACACTTCTCTTCAAAATGTAGAGCACACAGCCTGGAGTTCTTGGTGGGAAGCCACCTTCCACGCTTGATGTTGTCCACCCATAGTGCCAGTCTATCTTTGTCACCCAGAGGAAAACTGAAACATATTACACATAAATAGGTTAATTGGGTAGAAATCATATTCCGGCTGTATTTTATTATATATTTTTTCAATAAATGTGTCATCATTATACTTGCTTATTTTGTACAGTATGAGTACAGTTAAAGCTTTATTTCAATAATCATAAATCATTGTTAATATTAACTCCATTGTTCACGGTAAATACTAAATTAAATGAAAATATCTTTGAAAAAGCCAAAATCCCATCAGCATTTGTCTCGGAGGGCTGATTACTCTCAAATGTGTGTGTTAAAAGGAGCAATGGTTGAAAATAAGTTTAAAACAAATAAAAGTACTATACTGTATGTTTTATGTATCTGTGCTTTACTCAATTCAATTTTACTGTTGATAGCTTCTCCTTTGACATCACTACATCTGAGAGCATGTGTATGTGCATGTTTACCGAGATATTTGCTACGTTTTTTGAATTTCAACTACTGCATTTGAGGACACAAAAGTGAGCTATAAATTATGATAATCAGGACTATCCATCTAGATCACAATTCGAGTCTCTGCGTCGCTGCGTTCGGCTGAAACACTTGATTGCAGAACACAAAGGCATCCTTGCTTTGGACACTTGCAAAAATCCGTGTGTGAACAATCCGAGCAGGATTGAAAAAAAAATTACATTTTTTTAATGATTTGACCACAACACTTAAAAAACTTTTGTCATCGGCTCTAAACTAAATACAAATATGCCAGGGATAATTTCTTTGTGGCAGGATCACGGTGTGTCTGTCTGTGTGTGTGTGTGTGTGTTTTCCATGGATGTATTATATTGTTGTTATCTTATCTTAAATCAGTTTTATGTATTTTAAGTGTTATGTGTTATGTGATAAAAATTAAATTGAAATCTGTTCATTTTAAATATGCAGTTTGTTTTGTATTGTATCTTTCACACTCACTCAACTTAAATACTGACAAGTAATAAACAGTACAAAGAAGAAGCCTCCTCTGAATAACGGAGTGTCCTGCATTAGAGCTTTAAAACTCAACTTAAACTATGGCTACAATCAAACCAGTCAGTCATAGCCATTCATTTACTATTTAACATTTCCTTGTATTATATTAATTTTCTATTTGTATGTGTGGTATTGTTTTATCTGTCCAACGGACTGCAGACCAAATTAGAGATGTAGCTATAATTCAATAAACAGAAGTTTATTATTCCTATTAAATAAATTATAAAATATGTGTATTGCATTATTAAAGATCGACATGATACAAAAAAAAGACAATAACGCACGAGAAATGTAATACAATTAAATATTGCATCACTCCATTATGTAACAGAGAATGTTTTCTATTCTTCTGGTTTAATATAAATCGCACTGGAAACAGTGGCAAGAAATGAGTGCATATAAGCAAATTATATAGTGTACATTCATAAATTAAACGTTTATAACAAAACAAACATCCAAACCAAAAACAAAGTAATCTGGGCGACGATATTAGAACCTCTAAATGGGCAGATGTAATTTGCTGTCAATTAAATCGGACTTTTCATCTTAACATTTTTAGAATTCTATCTAGAATTCTCTTCAATAGCAGAGCTTTACAACATGAAACCTTTATATTTATAGATGGATATAACAATTCATCATTCTACATGTCGTAACCAGACCATTTCAAGACCACAGACTCCAAAAGTCCGCACTAACTGTCCTCAGTCTTTCTCTCGTTCTGCTGTCGCCGTGCTCGTTCCCGACGCCAAAGCGACAAGGTGATGTCGTCACAAAAGGGGAGGCACTAGACTCCCTATTCAGGAAGTAACGCGGAAGTAGGGAACTTTTTTGGAGTCATGCGCCAATGAGCACACGCCATAGGCTTGAATTGGGCGGCATTTTGTTTTCCGGGGGCTTGGATGTAGGCTGTGGCTGTGTCTGAATTCCGGGTCTCATGCTCCGAAGGACCGAGCCGAAGGAGGCTGGTCTTCGGAGTAGCCTCCATAGACCGCAAAGCCCACAGAGCTGCTCCGTCACAGAGCAACCAAGACTCACTGCTTATGCAAACGCCACGCAAATTACGCACATATTAAAACCCCAAATTCCAAATCTTTTGTCAAAAACAAAATATTATGTTCAGCTCTTGTAAAATATAATAATTTTCCAATGTTTCTGTGATAACTGTCCAAATGATCTAGAAGTAAAATGAAATGTGCCTTGTTAATTTCAGAATGGGATTTTATGATGGAATACAATGGGAATGCATGAAAGGTAATATGTGCATTTAAGTCACTTTATAAAGAGAGAGATCTGTGTTTCTTTAGAAAATATATTTAATGATCAGAATAAAGCTTGTTTGTCATGTTCACAACGTCTCACTTAAGGCAGTCAACAGAAACCATAATTAAGACTAAACGTTTATACTCCAGATTCATTGGTTTAAGTGGTCTCTTTTTATATTGATGTGTTGCAGAAAACACATTAAAATTTGCTGAAATTTACAGTTCAAACCAAACTTCTTTTACAGTTTTGGGAGCATTCTGCCCTTATTTTATGACAACACTTGTGCTTGTACTTACATGTTTCTGCTGTCGGGGGGCACTGTTTCACTCCACCTGTTTTAAAAACATCTGACTAGCGCCTCGCAGTGCATTATGGGATATAAAAGGCCGCGAAGTGTGCATTTTCACGGCCTTTCTCACACAATGAGGGCGCATCAGCGCTATCTTTGTCAAGTTGTAAGTAGGAGCAGAGAACAGCAGAGATGAGATCCTGTGGTCCCCAAACCGGACACCCTCCGACCCCTGACCATGCCTAGAAATTCTGTCCATAAAAACAATGGACAGAACCGGTGACAAAGGGCAGCCCTGAGGAGTCCAACATGCACTGGGAACAGATCTGACTTACTGCCGGCAATGTGAACACAGCTCCTGCTCCGGTCATACAGGGACCGGACAGCCCTGAGCAAAGGGCACCGGACCCCATATTCCCGGAGCACCTCCTAAAGGACACCCCGTGAGACACGGTCGAAAGCCTTCTCCAGATCCACAAAGCACATGTGGACTGGTTGGGAAAACTCCTATGAACCCTCGAGCACCCGTTGGAGCAATGTTGCAGGGACGTGTGAACCAAGACAGTCCTGCAACATCCAGAGACTTTAGGTGCTCAGGTGTATCTCATCCACCCCCGGAGCCCTGCCACCGAGGAGTTTGCCAACAACCTCAGTGACTTCGGCTTGGGTGATAGATGAGTCAGCCTCCGAGTCCTCAGTCTCTACGAAGACGTGACAGTGGGATTTAGGAGGTCCTCAAAGTATTCCGTCCACCGTCCGACGACATCCCCAGCGAGGTTTGCAGGTCTCTGCCATAAGCGGTGTTGGTGAAGCACTGCTTCCCATCCTGAGGCGCCGGACGGTTTGCCAGAATTTCTTTAGGGCCGACCGATAGTCCTCCTCAAAGGCCTCCCACTCCTCTGCGACAGCACAAGCTGCGGTACGCCTGGTCCGCCGATACATGTCAATGGCCTCAAGAGTCCCACAAGCCAAAGAGGCCTGATAGGCCTCCTTCTTTCACCTGACGGCATCCCTTACTTCCGGTGTCCACCACCAGGTTCGGGGGTTGCCGCCACAACAGGCACCTGAGACCTTGCGACCACAGCTCCTAGCAGCCGCATTGACAATGGAGGTCGAGAACATGGTTCCATATCCCCAGATTCCGGGGGAGGCTGGGGACATGGAGAAGCTCTCCCGGAGGTGTGAATTGAAGACCCTGCTGACAGAGGGCTCCACCACACGTTCCCAACAGACCCTCACAATGCACTTGGGCCTGCCAAGTCTGTCTGGCTTCCTCTGCCGCCAGCGGATCCAACTCACCACCAGGTGGTGGGTTGGGTGACAGCTCCGCCCCCCTCTCTTTACCCGAGTGTCCAAGACACACGCGGCCGGAGGTCAGATGACACGACAACAAAGTCAATCATTGATCTCCGGCCTAGGGTGTCCTGGCGCCACGTGCACTGATTGACACCCTTGTGCTTGAACATGGGGTTCGTTATGGACAGTCCGTGACTAGCACAGAAGTCCAATAACTGGACACCGCTCGGGTTCAGTTCGGGAAAGCCGTTCTTCCCGATCACCCCTCTCCAGGTGTCACTGTCGTTGCCCACGTGGGCGTTGAAGTCCCCCAGTAGAACAACGGAGTCCCAGGTCGGTGCAGTGTCCAGTGCCCCTTCTAGCGACTCCAAGAAGGCCGGGTACTCTGTACTGTTGTTCGGCCCATAGGCCGACACAACAGTGAGAGACCTGTCCCCAACCTGAAGGCGCGACCCTCTCGTTTACCGGGGTGAACTTCAACTCATGGCGGCTGAGCTGTGGGGCAATAAGCAAGCCCACACCAGCCCGCCGCCTCTCCCGCAGGCAACACCAGAGAAGTGGAGCGTCCAGCCCCTCCCGAGAAGATGGGTTCCAATGCCCGAACTGTGCGTGGAGGTGAGGCCGATTATATCTAGTGGGTACCACTGAACCTCCAGCACAAGCTCAGGCTCTTTCCCCCCCAACGAGGTGACGTTCCATGTCCCCAGAGTCAGTTTCTGTGTCTGGAGATCCGGTCGTCGAGGCCGCCGTCGACTGCCGCCCAGTTCTCTCTGCACCAGTCCCTTACGGATCCTCCTGCAGGTGGTGGATCCACGAGAGGACGGCACCACGTCACTCGTTCAGGCTGCTCCCGGCCAGGCCCTGTGGGGAAAACCAGGCGCTCGCCGTCGAGCACCCACCCCAGGCCTGGCCTTGGTTTTCTTCTATTCATAAAGGGCTTGTGAACCGCTCTTTGTCTGACCTGTCACCCAGGACCTGTTTGCCTTGGGAGACCCTACAGGGGCTTGAAACCCCGGACAACATAGCTCCTGGGATCATTCGGGCGCTCCAACCCCTCCGCGACGTTAAGGTGTCGGTTCAAGGGGGGTTGAACCAACCTGTGCTAAAAAAAGATCATAAAATGAACACAAACATCTATATAAACGTATATTCAGCAGTTTATACAACAACCTATTGAATCAAGCTGATATTATATAGTAGGATATCATGCAACTGGCCAACTGAGGTTATAAAATATATAGATTTCAAGAAAAACACACACCAAAAGTACATGAAATTACCCCTATTTAAAAAGAAAAAAAAAAGAAAACTAACAAATTCTTCCCCGGACCCCCCTGCAATGAATAGGACTCCCAGGAGTAAATATTGCATCAATTCCTGGGCAACCCAGTCCGCCCCTGCTACACAGGTCAGGAACAAGATTTTTGTCTTTTTCATTGTAAATGGATTAAAGCACTTAATTAAAAGTAATCTAACAGAAATTGTTGCGGTAATTGGATTATTTTGATAAAGCATACAATTTGGATGGATGTGATACTGGCGTGACCACAGTACATACGCCTGATATTGCTCACAGTGGTCCAAGGGGCCGCTCAGGGAGTTTGTGTGTTTGCCCAGACACGTGAAGAATTAGAGGGAACCCTGATTCCACTAGCCATGCTACTCTGGCCCACGCTAGCCGCGCTACCCCTACCCATGCTAGCCGTGCTATTCCGACTCACACTAACTATGCAACAACTGCTACACCGACCCACGCTAGCCACGCTACTCCGACCCACACTACCCTGATCCACTCTAGCCATGGTACTCCGAACCTGTTAAAAAGGGTCTTCTTTGGATAATATTGTGTAGTAGAAAAAGATTCAGTTGTAGTCATCTGGAAACGTTTCAACTCTCATCCAAGAGTCATTCTCAATCAGAGAAACAAGTCTGAGAACTCTTGTTTATATCCTACTCTGTGAGAGCCCTGCCCACAGGGCGGGACCTCCTGCTAATGGCCCATTGAAACTGGGATGGGCCTATTGTTCTATTGTTCCCTGCCTCACCTTGAGTGCCTATTTAGCATCCGAATGCCCAGGGCGTCTCCAGGGTTTCAGCAGACCATTATAAACAACTGGAAGGTCGAATCTTAAACCTCCATTACGATTTAATGAAGGATTCTCTTTTTTAACAAAGATTGCCTCCTTAACTCCTCTTTCAAACCATCTTTTTTCCCTGCTCAGAATCTCCACCTCACTGTCTTCAATAGAGTGGTTTGTGGCTTTAAGATGAAGATGCACAGCGCTCTGGGGTCCTGAACTCGAGTGTCTTCTGTGCTGATAAAGCCTCTTGTGAAGTGGATGTTTAGTCTCCCCTATGTACCGCTCTTTACAACTTTCTTCACTGCATTGGATAGAATACACTACAAAACATGAACAATGTCCCGTCACTGTCCTCAATAATGTCATCTTTAACAGCCAACATCAACAGTGTTGGGTTGCGTTACTTTTCAAAGTAACTCGTGATGTGACCTAGTTACTGCCCTGGAAAACTAACATGTTACGTTACTGCGCTACTGTGTTATAAATGTAAAGTGTAAGGTATGTGAGTTCAGGTTGTGGTCACATGGTAATACATTTCTGTTGATTTGAACAGACTGATGATTGTGATGTGACTTGTTTGCTTTTGATATCAGACTTTATGCTCCATGTTGGCCGTCTGCTTTGATACATAAACTCTGTGCCTTGTTCCATCCACTTATCAGAGTGCCAAACATGGGAGATTGGATTTGTGGAAAAATGAAAAAATACACGTAAAGCGGGGGATGTGGTGGACTGGGAAGGTGATGTATCCAGTTCTTTGTTGGGAGTCAGGAATGGCCGTGGAGCTTCAGGGGGCCCTTCATGATGAATGGACTTCTCTCCAGCCTTTTGCTCATTTTAATGATCAGGTTTTGGGTTCGGTGCATGTTTTCGGCATGAACCCTTTTTTTTTTTTTTTTTTTTTTTAAATCTGTTTCCTGTTTTTGTGGTTGTCGTGTTTGTATGTTGTCTTCGACCAGAGAGTTTGGGGACATTCGAAAATTGTTAATGGCAAGCCAAATCAATACAATCAACCCAATGGTAGCGGAAGTCATCAAACGGGGAAAACATAGAAGGGGAGTTGCAGTGGCAAGGCAAGGCAAGTTTATTTGTAGAGCACAATTCGTACACAAGGCAATTCAAAGTGCTTCACACAACAGGAAAAAATGCATTAAAACCACAAAGACATGTCAGAAATCACAAAACGTTAATTTAAAGAAATTTAAAGGTGCCATTTTCAGGCTATCCGTCAAATAGTTCAAGACATAAAAGAGAAGAGTGCAAAGAAAAGCATTTCAGTCATATGCACAGCCAAACAAAACTGTTTTTAGCTTAGATTTGAACATTGCCAGAGTAGAACCTGTCTCACATCCTCAGGAAGACTGTTCCAGATTTTAGCAACATAAAACTGAAACGCAGATTCCCCATGTTTAGTCCTGACTCTGGGCACCAGCAGGAGGTCTCTGAGGTCCTCAGAGTCTGAGATGGTTCATATGGCACTAACATGTCCGAGATGTACTTTGGTGCTAGACCATGGAGATACTTGTACAAGAGCTGCTTTGAAGTCTATTCTCTGAGCCACAGGGAGCCAGTGCAGAGACCTGAGCACAGGACTAATGTGATCGTACTTCCTGATTCTAGTCAGGACACGAGCAGCAGCGTTCTGGATGTACTGCAGCTGTTTTACAGCTCGTTTGGAGAGGCCAGTGAGCAGGCCGTTACAGTAGTCTAATCTACTAGAGACAAACGCATGGATAAGTCTCTCCAAGTCTGGTTTAGACATTATACTTTTGATTTTGGCAATGTTTTTTAGATGGTAAACGCTGCTGATGTTATTGATTTGACGTGGCTGTTAAAATTCAAGTCTGAGTCCATTATTACCCCCAGATTTCTAACTTGATTCGTAGGTTTTAGAGCGAGACTCTGGAGGTGACAGTTAACAATTTCTCTTTGTTTCTGTGGGCCAAAGACGATGATTTCAGTCTTGTCTGAGTTCAGCTGGAGAAAGTTGTTTTGCATCCACACACTGATCTGTTGGATGCAGTGACAGAGTGAATCCACTGGTCCATATTCACCTGCCGTCATGGAAACATAGATCTGAGTGTCGTCTGCATAATTGTGATAGGACACATTTAATAGGACACATTGTGTATCAACTGACCTAAGGGCAGCATGTAGAGGTTGAACAGAAGGAGTCACAGGATTGACCCTTGGGGCACCCCACAGGTCAGGGGCATCTGCTCTGAGACACAGTTACCAATTTCATAAAGTACTTTCTGTCTTCCAGATAGGACTTTAACCAGTTTAGGGCAGTGCCAGTGATGCCCACCCAGTCCTCTAGTCTCTGTAAGAGGGTCCCATGATCGACAGTGTCAAAAGCAGCACTCAGATCTAACAGAATTAAGACTGAGGCTTTGCCCGCGTCAGTGTTCAGGTGGATGTCATTTGTCACCTTGACAAGAGCAGTCTCAGTGCTGTGATGAGGTCTAAAACCTGACTGGAAAACATCAAATGAGTTGTTTATTAAGAGGAAATCAGTGAGCTGTTGGTAAACAACCTTTTCAAGGACTTTGCCCCAAAATGGCAGATTAGAGATGGGCGTGGCATGACTCAGTCCTGCGGCATCAAGACTGCTCTTCTTCAGGAGAGGCTTTATGACCGCAGTTTTCAAAGACATTGGGAATGTTCCAGATTGAAGCGACATGTTAACTATGTGAGTGAGTGGTGCTAACAAACTGTTCAGCACAGAAATCTGGAGGTCACACATGGAGGCAGCATGTAGATGAACTCAGACTGGTGATGATCTCCTGGACAGTTTTGTCAGTTACAGGTGCAAAGTGAGTCAGCTCTAAGTGTGTAGGTGGTTTTAGGGTTATTTTTTGCATTGTAGAATTGATAGCATTTTTAATGCCCTGAACTTTGTCATTAAAGAATAATGCAAACTCATTACACTTGGATGTGGAAATGAGTTCTAACGGCAGCTGAGCTGGAGGGTTTGTTAATCTGTTTACTGTGGCAAACAGAACACACGAGTTGTTACTACAGCTTCCAATTATTTCAGAAAAATATCCTTCCCTAGTTCTACATAAAATGAGGTTGTACATGTACAACTTCTCTGTAAATCTCTTTCTGAACCTGGAGCTTTGACTTGTGCCATTTTCGTTAGGCCCGGCGGCACTCCCTTTTCTGTGCCCTGACCGAATCCTCATTTCTCCATGGCGCCTTCTGCTTATTTTTAACAATTTTCGCCTTCATAGGGGCAATGGTGTCGAGAACATTCAAAACACTAGATGTAACAGAGTTCAACAAATCATTTACATTAGAACATGAGACATTTTCAAAGTTAATCATTTCCATACAGTTCCAACAGTTTTCCCGTGCTGTCATTTATGTGTCTCCTCCGGACAATTGCAGGACCAGCTGGTGGTTTGGGAAAAACAGACAGGTCAAAGAAGACACAGAATTGATCAGACAGAGCAACATCGACCACACGTTTGAAATATGAACCCCCTTTGTAATTAGAAGATCTAGCGTGTGCCCACTGCTGTGGGTGGGGCCACTCACGTGCTGAGTAAGACCGAAGTGTGTATCTCAATTCAAATAGCTTTTGAACAAAGGTTTGAATGTAAGGACAAAGAGGGAAGATATACAGTATGCTGGTTGAAGGAGCAGTTGATGGAGTGGTTTTTGCTCTGTAGAAGGTGTGTGCTCCACTAGGGAGTGATGTCACCCTTTATGCTGATATTGTGGACGTGATTGCAAATGAATCACTCATTATGGGACTCATTGGTTGTGCCATAGTTTTAGTTTAGTTTTATTTCAGTAATGCCTTGTCTTTGTTTTATATTGCTCCCTGTGTCTTGTTCTCTATTTTGTGTTCTGCGTGTTTAAATTTGAAAAATCAGATAAAAATAAAATCTGATAAAAATAAAATAAATACATTGCTAAAACAAAATTAGTGGATTGGCAATGGCAGCAACAGAACATGCTTGTTTTAGCTCTGTAGTTTACATTTACTCTTCAGCTACAAACTAGTGTTCGTTATAACAAAGGAGGAGTTTTTCAAAACGCGCATCTGAAAATCTAATTCACTTTGGCGTCACAAGACTCACTATTGGCACAATGTGCATGCTCACAACGAGTGTTTGCTGCTGCAGCAGTGAAAAAAACCTGGCTCTGGGTTTGCGGTCAGGAGTGATTGACGATATAACCAAACTAACGCCTTACTCATTTGAAAAAGTTACTTGAAGAGTGCTAGATTACATGGTTGGACAAAACTAAAGCATTACATTCCTTGTTACTCCAAAAAAGTAATTTAAATGCTCTAATGTGTTACCAGCTAACGCATTACCCCCAACTCTGAACATCAATATCATCTATAAAGAGTGCCAGAGTGTACGCTGGCATCTGTTTCATTTGTCCTGGCCAGACAACCTGGAGGGATGGAGGATTTACTAAATCAGTCCCAATACAGTCCTTTCTGAGGTCCGAGGTCTCCTTCCTAATACCTCCTTTAAAGAACCCATGCAGGCATGCTACTCTAAACCCACGCAAGCCACTGTACACGATCCACACTTAACTATGGATGCTCATCGCGGATCGGCTCATATTGGCCCTGTCATATTATCGACGGCTTTCTCTCTCTTTCGCGCTCTATCTCTTTCTCTCTCTTTCTTTTTTTTTTATAGTATAGCATAAAACACATACTTTGAAGACGTACAATTACAGGAGGTGTCAGTAATGTAACACTTTATGGATACCAACTGCCATAAAACACCAAAGAAGAAGAGAAGAATCCATTCATTTTCCAGAGTCATCTGCCAGTCACGAAATACCCTCACCAGAGCCCCTGGGCACGAGTTGCCCTCTCCAGAGCAGTTCCTCCATCCCCTTTTGTCCCCCATTCGACCCTTGTCCTTCTTATGGCAAGTCATCGCAGCTCGCACATTTCCATCTTTGTGTCATTTTCCAAGGCGCAGACATTAGCCATCCACTAAAGACAGCTCCTTGCTCCTCTTAGTCTTTTCTACTACACCATTGTATCATCCTTCAGGGCATGCTTTTCTGATCTAGTTATTTTACCCCATTGTTCCTGTTTTTTGGGTCTTTTGAGTAGTCTTAATGAAAATGCACTTTTGCAGTCGATATTATCAGTAAATTTAAAAGCTTGGCTCCAAACTTCAACATGCACCCCTCTCTGGTGCTACTGTGTTTGGCCAGTCTTCCATAGATCCAGTCCCCCATAATCTCATGTTGGCTTCGCACCAGGGTATCCTTCTTGTCCTCATTCGCTTCCGCATACCTTTCCAGATAGAATTGTTTCTAGTCATTCTCGAGAGCTATCGGCTCCCAATTACCTCATTCAATGACCTTACTGTCTGCAATTTTGTTAACTTCACTCACTCCTTCCTAAACATTCACACTACCTTCATCCAAACTTACTTGGCTGGAAACTATCTCTTCTTTAAACCAGCCACAGGTGCCAACTGCCTTCATCATCTCACACACACACATTTTTGTTACAGAAAGGTTTTAGGCAAGTCTGAACCCTGCTCTTCCCCTAAGCACCTGGCGCTAAATTCTAACCTTGTCATACACTTCATATATACACCACTCATACACTCCACTCAGGTTACATCTCTCTTATGCTCAACCTAACAATAATGCACATGTTCTTGCTCGCCTTCTTTGTGTTCCTCCAGTGTCCATTCATCCCAGATTATCGGACCTTATTCCTCACACTCACTCATATTCACACTACAGAAGCAACTGATCCGTGCAACTGTGTCCTTTCCTTTGGTTTATTCTGCCTAGACTTCTTCCTCAGCCCCTTTAAACCTGACCAAATTTATTGGCTCCCCTTCAAGTCAATGCCAACAATTCCATCTTCCTGACTGAAACAGGAAAGGGCGTCCAGAGATATTTAAGGTATACATCCTTCTCTGGCATATCATCAAGACACTATTCGAGTCACTCTTTCGCATTTGTGCGACTTCCTCCGCAGCTAAAATGGGCATTCAATACAGTCCTTGGTCACTGGTCCTATTGGACTACTTATGTCGCGACGTCAGCTGTGTCCGCAGCGCTCACTCATCCTTTTTTAAACCAAAGAGACTTGATATGTTATATTAATTGAGAAAAATTCTGTTATTATTTAATATGCTGAGTTTGTATATTGGAAATGGCATGGTTATATAAAACAAAATATGTATGCATATAAAAAGTTCTAAGACATGTAATAAGAGAAAATATCAAAAAGATGCAAATTTATTTATTTGTCCAGATATATGGCCTAGTTAGTTGACCTGATATATTGGGTATTATTCAACTGTCAATGTAGTTTTGTTTACAGTGACTAATAGTGTCAACCTAACTTCAGTAAGTGGGATGTGGTGTAATCTAATGTTATTACATGATTTTATGCATGCAGCCACCAGGGGGCCGCCCATGTTTATGTTGCTTGAATAAAATGAGGTTCTCGTAACTGGCCCGACCTCTCACCACTGATGTCAAACAAGGATGGCTGGGAAGCCGAATATGGGACAACCACAACCTTGTAGAGTCAAACCATCAGAATCAGAATCAGAATCAGAAACACGCATTTCATCAGCGTTTGGTGTCCTTCCGGAAAGTCGGCCTCGGTGGTGTTTCCACTCACTTGTAAAGTACATTCAGTCACCACTGTGATCAAACAGGTCTTCTACCCAACAACTTTGTCCTATAAAATTGACCTGTGACTCTTCGTTCTTGTAAAAAAGGTGGCAATACAGGACGCGAGGACATTGTTAAAACTGTAAACCATCAGGAGCAATATGACATGAGATATTACTACAGAAATCGTTTTTTTTTTTATTGAACCAACTCAAATAATATATAATAAATTCAAATAAATTGGTATTTTTGTCTGGCCAATGCTTTAAACTTCCAATGAACCTATGCCACCTTTATTGAGTATGGTAAAATAATAGAGTTGGGTTCCCATTTCCCTGTCCCTTTCAAAATAGGGTTGCATTGTTATGAAAATGGGGTAAATAATGGGAGTATGAAGGCAGCTAAACCACTCGTATTGCTACACCAGCATGTACCACCAAACTCCACACTAGCAGTGAGGTGGCGGATATTGAAACTTATTGAAACGGCATCGGCAGCAGTGATCAAATTTTATTTTACAAAGATTGTGGATTCTTTTTGCACTGGGATTTACAAATGATCAAGGACCGAAGAAAGACAGAGCATTTTACCGGATTGACAAAGCTCATAATGATTCAAAATCTTAATTGAAGTTGTGCGTCATTTGGTCGAATAATTTGGGGAGAGAGAGGATCTTGAAGAGAGGCAATAATAAGAAAATTAAATCACAAAATAAAGTTAAACCAATGATTTTCCGGTGTTTATTACATTAACATGAATGAATTAGCCTGTGTCATGTACAATAGTTTCACATTAATTCAATTACTTTTTTTTTGTCTATAAATAGAGAAGCAGACTAAACAATGTTCACAGTAGTTAAGCAAATGGATAACTGTCCTAGAGCATCCCCTGTCCTTAGACCCTCTTCCCCGGTAAGGAAAAACTACAAACTGGGACTGAACCAGGACTGAGACACATCCATTTATAGATAGAGATTGTGAAGCCACAGGAGAAGGATCCTCCAGGAAAAAGAGGAGCAGTTCATCTAGTATAGAGAGAGTTCATCCAGGCAGACGAGAAGCATCTTAGTTGTGTTCATTAGTTAGAACGTTCATTAGTTAGAACTAGGGCTGTCAGTGCTGCCCGGTGGTTGAATGGTAAAAGAACGCTCCGCAGAGCACAGCAAATCCGCATTGCTCCCCACCGCCTCATGCTCATCAACGTCAGCCGCTGAAGTTTACGTGCGCGGAGTAGCAGATCAAACTGAAGACAAGCAGAGACCTGGAGCTGAACAGTGTGCACCACACGACAAAAATAAGACCTGCAAGTAAGCTCTAAAATTTGTGAAATGGACCAAAGATTTTACCAAACTACAACAGGCTAACACCAGCAGCTACATCTGTCACCATCAAAGACTTTTAAATAATTCTATGGCTTTGTGAAATAATCACATGATTTATGAAATAATTACATGATTGACTTTTATTAAGAAAATGTGCTTGAACACGTCAAAATAGACTGGTTATAGACCTACTGGTTTAATTTTGGGATAGCACTAGTTTAGACCTGGTTTGGTCTTGATCAAGGCGTTCAAATGACTTCATGACTACAGACGTCAGCGCCACTGGCCTGTAGTCATTAAGTCCAGTGATCCGGGGCTTCTTGGGACAGGGGCAATGAAGGACGACATTTGTGTCATGCATTTGTGGATTTTCATTTCTTTCAAAAACAGTAAATCTCCCATGGAGTTGCAGACCACCTGATTCTAGATCAGTTTTTCATACGCAAGAGAGCAGAGCTTTACTGCAATCCATTGAAAGTCAGCCCTTTTTCCAAGCTTTTGTCAGTCAGCCTCTGGCTCCTTCCCCCTACTGTAGTTCCGGAGTCCTAGGGGCGCAGACTAGTCAAAGCATAGGACAGAGGTGGAAGAAGGGAGGCAGGCAGGCAGAGCCAATGCTGTGGAGTTCTGGCTAAACTGGTTTGGATTGTGGTGGAGGGCCAGGGCCTCAGGGCTCTAGCTAAACTGCCTCCAAGCGTGGTGCAGGGGACATAGATCCGGGAGCTTGGGGCCCTGGTTAAATGTTTTGAGCAGGGTACCAGGGCCACGGACCTCCAGGAGGGTGCTCCCTGGGTTTGTAGCCAGCGGGAAAGTGATGAAGGGTGAGTACTCGGGTTTGAGGGGCTACACTGGAGGGCCACACCATGCTGGCTCTGCCCCGGCCAAGTGCAGTGTGGCTGGGTGTGGGTGTGGAGGAGGGCCTGGAGAGGGGCCAGGGTGTGAGCCCAAAGGAGTGGGCTGAGTCTGGCTGAGCGTTGGATACCTCTGTGAGTAGGGCCAGGTTCTTCAGAGAGTCTGGGTCAGAGCTGGGACCCAGCAGAATGGGCCCGAGTCTGTGTGAGAGTTTGAGCAGGCTTGAGCAGGGCCAGCACCTCCAGGGGTCAAAAGGTCAAGTGTCTGTGCCCACCATCTTAAATCAATTTAAGATGTGAGATGCCAAAGCAAAGGTACAAGAGCAAGTTTACACACAACCTATTTCCCCCCAGACTTTATGGGAAGCTGGAGTAGACTCCATCGTCGCTTGTGGTGCTGAGGTCCAGGTCTGTGTAGTCCTGGTTTGAGCAGCTGTAGTTCATGTACACATCACTGTCAGCAGGAGGCGCCGTTTCCCTGCTCAAGAAATACAAAGGTGACATTCAGATAATAATTCTAATAAAATAAGGGTAAACTAGAGTATTATTTTTGCACTGTTAGTATGAATGTGTTTACAGTGGAGACTTACGGAACTTTAGGAGTGTCGGGGAGACCTACAAACACAAGGAATTCATTGTATTAGGTCAAACTTAGCAATGGACAATAAACTATAATGGGGCTAATATAGATATCTGCCAATATGCAGTATTATCTCATAATCGTATCGGCCTCAATCCCTGATAGTATCGATATTTTTTTCAAAGCTTATGAAGTGTTTTTATGTTTACACTATAACCATAAAACTACAACAAATTACATTTCACAGGGCTCGAGAATAACCTTTTTTGCTAGTGGCACTGGTGCGACATATTTTTAAATTAGTTGCACTAACTCGCACATATTCTATGCAAAAACAATGCAGAACATCTGCCAGTTTAAACCATCATGATGCACTAACGCCAAATGAAACTGCCCGCATTTGAAGCGCGTATTGCAATGTTTATCATTGACCGCTGCCCCGTCACGGAGCTCCCCCGTCACGGAGCTCCCCCGTCACGGAGCTGCCCCGTCACGGAGCTGCCCCGTCACAGAGCTCCCCCGTCACACTCCGTCACTGAGCTTTACACGAGGCCCGGTCTACAACACCTCTCAGCGCTGACGCAGTCGGCTGATATATTTCGTAGCACGTGCCAAAAAAAACAACAAACTTGCAAACATTTTACAAGCAGTCTAAAGCCCTGTTTCTTCCCAGAAACATTTTGTAAAATGTATTTAACATAAGGGAAAAGTTGTCTTGTGGGCTGTTCCCTTTTGGTGTTTGTCACAATTAGCATCAAAATTGGCTTAAATACTTAATAAACATTTCATAAATCTAACCTGTTGGACAAATTGCACCAAAAATATAGCCGACCACAACAGGTTGTTGTTTGTTTTGTTTCCCAAGCGTTAGAAAATGGAATGGAGAAGAATGAAGTTAGATCATTTGTCTGCAAATTTGTCTTCAAATGACAAAATGTATGTTTTTATTTTGCAGCTTTGTAGAGATGAAATAACGCTTTGCTAAGTATCATCATTTGCTACATATTATCAATGATACTTATTTATACGTTGCTACAAATACTACGCTCCACACTCCAAACTCACAGTTATTACAATTACACTCCACACTCCACTCGCAGTCACATTCATAACATGCATTACTATTAACCACATGAACTACAAGTCCCACTATTCAAATCATACACATAACATATGCTTGCTTAAACACCACCTTGTTTATGCATTTATACTACACACTGTTAATATGTTTGTGTTATTTATCAATGTTTTCCCTCTCATCAATATCATGTCTTATTTGGTCTGATGTTTGTCCCTGTACATCACCAAGATCCTGTGTATGTTATAAATGTTACTCAGTAAACAGTGTGTTAAATGAGTTTATGCCGTTGCCTGGAGATATCTAGAGCTGTCAGTTTAAGAAAGACACAACTGGGTCAAAATGAATCATTCTCAAACGTGCCAGGGTCGCGGAGGCTAAGCCAGGGCAGGAAAAGAGGAGGGGATGAGGGCAGGGCAATGATGTCAGGTGACCTTGAACAAGTGCTGGATATTCATGCATAAAAGGCGCTGCACAGATCGCTTCTTATTTCACGACTTTTTCCTTTGCTCGGACTCTACTTGCTTTTTATTTCCCAGGGAATATGCTTTTTATTTTCTTCAATAAAAGAAGCAACTGGTCTGTTTGTCTGTCTCCAGTAGTCTTATTTTCAAGATCTTAAGTATTATTTTAACCATTTTCAAATGGATTTTCAGCATCTGATTTTTGATACAACAGTATAATTCATATGAATAGGAACAGGATGTTGATATCAGTACCCAGCTGTTCTAATCACGTCACTCCTGGAGGCTCTGTTTTGGATAGATTTCTATTGATATTGTCAGATATTGGTAATTCGCCTAAACAGCAAAACAAAGATATTGGCCCATTCCTGCTATTACTAGACCATTTTGATATGATATTACAGCATATGATATAATCAGATGAATTCATCTGGTATTAAGCCAAACTACTATTTCTTGACGGTAATTTCCAACCAGGCTATGACATACACATCCTGCGCCCTGGTTTGGTCACCTGTGGAGATGTTTGGTGGGGTAGGTGTGATGCTGAACTTTTGCCAGACCAACCAAAAGACCAGTGCCAGGACCAGAATCAAAACCACAGCAGTGAGGGCAAACCCAGCCACTCCCAGGTCACCCACAACTGTAGAGAAAAGAGAGAGGAGAACAGCATTTGGTACTCCAATATCTGCTGTCATAGTCATTGATACGCATTCAAATGATTCAGTTCAGTGGTCATTTGTATCTTGTCAGTAGTTTAATCCAGATTTGCTCCTAAATCCTAGGTTAGTCAAACATCTAGACCTTTTTTAGGATGCTATATGTGTATTCCTAGTTTTTGGGCAAGTCCATGTTTCATGTTCGAGCTTAGACTTGGTTTGTTGCTGTGTTCAGATTTAGGTCCTTGCTCAGCCCTGGTTTACTCTATTACTTACTTTGGTCTAGGTATGTCAGTTGGACCTACCAGTTTTCTGCACGGACACGATCACGACATAGGCATCATCAGAAGAAGAATTCTGGGCATGACATCTGTAGTAGCCTGTCTGCTCGGGACGGCTCAGCCTCAGCTCCATACCACTGCCCTTCTTTGTCCAATTCCCTTTAACATATTGAACCCACGTCCAGGAAATAACACCCTCAACCTCTCCACCCTGGACCAGACACTGCAACACCACGACCTCGCCCTCTGACACTGGGTAGTCCGGGACCGCCTGGATGCTCAGGTGCAGTGGAAGAGGAGGTGTAGTGGTGGTGGTGATCGAGTGCGTGGGGCACGGGAAAACTGGAAAATAAGAAGAGAAGTCATCGAAGATGTTGTGTTTGCAATATGATTTATATAATAAGAATGAAGTCATCAAAAAAATGGAAAACAAAGCATGGGCCATGACCAATACAGTATACTGTCCAAATTTCAATAAATCAATCAATCAATCAATCAATCAGTCAATCAATCAATCAATCAATCAATCAATATCTTTATTTATGCAGATGCATGAGTGTTATTGGGGTCTGTCAATAACAAGTATAAAAAGTATAAGAATCAGGTGCTCTTCAGTAATCCATGGAAAAGGAATGTCATAATCTCAGATTGGGAGCAAGACCCAGAAGGCCAATTGATTACATTGCACTATGCAGTAAAAGGTAAATTCACAAATATTTCATCTGACCATTTCTGTTAGTGACTATACTAATTAATATAACAAAAATCTGCATTAAACAATATTCATTTCAAGTTAATATGAAATATGAGTTTCTACTGTTTCTACTGTATGATAAAGGATAAAGGGAGGAGCTTCAGACCTCCTCTCTTTTTGCCGCTCTGTAACTTTCTCTCTGAAGGGCATTTACAGCACAGTCAAAATACAATCATATCAGAAACAAACAACGTCTCAGTGCTGCTGAACAGGAGAATTTGTCAGATTGGGTCAGATCTTGTGTTGGACTTGAGGATAATAGTAGCCCTCAGGCAGAAAAGTGTGCTCTCCTCTGTGCCCTGCGTCACAGTGTCCCTCCTCTGTGCCCTGCGTCACAGTGTCCCTCCTCTGTGCCCTGCGTCACAGTGTCCCTCCTCTGTGCCCTGCGTCACAGTCCCTCCTCTGTGCCCTGCGTCACAGTCCCTCCTCTGTGCCCTGCGTTGCCCGCGCACAGTGTCCCTCCTCTGTGCCCTGCGTCACAGTGCCCTCCTCTGTGCCCTGCGTCACAGTCCTCCCTCTGTGCCCTGCGTCACAGTGTTCCCTCCTCTGTGCCCTGCGTCACAGTGTCCCTCCTCTGTGCCCTGCGTCACAGTTGTCTCCTCCTCTGTGCCCTGCGTCACAGTGTCCCTCCTCTGTGCCCTGCGTCACAGTGTCCTCCTCTGTGTCCTGCAGCATCACAGTGTCCCCTCTGTAAGTCACAGTGTCCCTCCTCTGTGCCCTGCGTCACAGTGTCCCTCCTCTGTAAGTCACCAGTGTCCCTCCTCTGCTGCCCGCGTCACAGTGTCCCTCCTCTGTGCCCTGCGTCACAGTGCTCCCTCCTCTGTGCCCTGCCGTCACAGTGTCCCTCCTCTGTGCCCTGCGTCACAGTGTCCCTCCTCTGTGCCCTGCGTCACAGTGTCCCTCCTCTGTGCCCTGCGTCACAGTGTCCCTCCTCAGTGTTCTGCAGCGTCACAGTGTCCCTCCTCTGTGCCCTGCGTCACAGTGTCCCTCCTCTGTGTCCTGTATCACAGAGTCCCTCTTCTGTGCTCTGCGTCACAGTGTCCCTCTTCTGTGTCCTGTGCCCATCCTCTGTGTCCTGCAGCATCACAGTGTGCCTCCTCTGTGCTCTGCGTCAGTGTCCCTCCTCTGTCTCCTGCAGCGTCACAGTTAAGTGTATTACTAGTTTGACTGCGCTGGCCCCCACACTTGAAGGGGGTGTACTCTCAATTTGAAGTCAGAGCTGAATTTACTCAGGCGTAGCCTTCAGATATATTTCCACTCTTTAATTTTGTCCAAAACATTGGCATCAAAAGTCAGGTCACAGTCCTTGAAACAGACAATACACCAGTGTGTAAATAATTTACAGTGTTACAACAACTAGCCTAAAAGACAAATATAAAACACCATCAATCAAATAATTTAGCAGTATTGAAAATAGAATATTTATTTAACACAGCCAAATAATACCAACCCATTAGCAGCATTAGACACTAGCCCATATTTAACAACTATAAAATACAATTACAAAATACAAACTCCAATTAATAAATGCAGCAATTAATCAAAATCACTTTGACTTAGTATTTACTTAAATGTATGAATATTTATAACACACAATAGCCCAGTGAAATGAATGCCAAATACATCACACCACAATATAGCACTTATTTACATTTATATACACACCAAAAAGCACAACTGTGAAACACAAGAGCACCAGCTCGCTTTCCTCGTCTGCGGCATCTCACTCTTTTGCCCCCCCCCCAAAAAATGGGACTAGATCTGTAGGGGAGGTTGTTCTGAGCTCTTCGCAGGTGTAAGAGCACGCTGACACATGAGTTATGCACACAAACAGACAAAACGAAGTGCACCAATACACCAAAACCAGGGCATCCGTCTGCGGCGCAATCTTGGAACTTAAGCCACAACAGATGCCAATCAGTTTACATTTAATTGTTCACAAGAACATAGTCACCCAATTTTTGTCTTCCTTTGTATCAAGGGCAGTGTTGCTCGGTCCATGGTTTTTTATCGGAATTGGTCTTATTCCGCGAGTTAAATATATTGTCTGCTGGTTTGGCCTAAGCAATTTTCCATGTATAATGTAATAATTTAAGAATCAACCTAATGAAAATCCTCATATCCAAAGACATCCAAGATTTATATATATATGATATAAAAATTAGGGCATTTCTATTCCAGCGTATACAGTTAGTCCCATCTAGTCCAGAGTCCGTCAAAATGATCCAACTCCAAATATTTAACATTTTTCAAATGTCACTTGGTGCAGTTTGTCATTCATCTTTTTGGAATGGCCTTCTTTCCTGCTGCTAGAAGTATGCTCCAAAGATATCCACTGATTGTGTCCGTCGCCAGAGTTTTAAGGCCCAAATACATAGTTCTGAAATCGAGTGGGATGATGATGTCAAAAACAGTTTGTAGCACTTTATTGATCTCAGTCCAATATTTCAGAGCAACAGTTGATTTACAAATCCATTTTCAGTCTCGTTTCATATCTGTAACGTTACTTCCATTGTAGACGGCCTTTGCTGACACGGTATCATCACATTGAGCTTGATAAAGGGCTTTCTTCTTCTTCTCAGGCTCTTCCACTTGAGCCCTTTGCAAACATGTTTATGTAAATTTCAAAAGTACTACAACGTGTTGACTCAGACATCCCTCGAGTGCAGACGTATTTTCGCTCTGCTTCCGCTGCCTGTTTCTTTGCCTTGTCTCGTCGACTTTTTCTCTCTATATCACGGTGCACCTGCTCGCCTGCTGTTCTCCGATAATTAATTTGATTGATTGGTCTCTGAGTGCATTGGATAAAGTTTTTTCCCAGAGAAAAGCTTCTCCGGGAGAAGCCACCTATTCCGACGAAACGTCCACTGCGGGGTACGTACGGGACTCTTGGAATAACTGGAAGGTCCTATGCATCGAGCTTCTGTTCATAGAAGATGTAGAAGACCTATTCGTATTTGGATTTATGATAGCGAGATTGGGCTTGGAGTCGCCTTGGTCTATCGAGAAAAGAAAAAAAAACGGACAGAAAAATTCACCCGGCAACTGTCTGACAACAACAACAAAAAGTTTTCGGATTTGAGTGAAAGGATGAAAGGACTCGAACAGAGACTCAAGCACAGTATGGTGCAACTCATAGAACCGAACCGGGACATTTTAGGTCGGATTATGGAGTTGCAGAAGATGATAGTGGGGCTTTTGCTGAAAGATGGAGTAACTCAAACTCTGAGTAGCAAACTGATCGCTACTCAGAAGACCAGAAATTATTGGACAATTTGATCTTGCTAATTATTAATTCAACAAAATGTATCAATGTTTTTTCACCAGTTTATGTGCCAAAATCTCCTTTCTCTTCCTTATCTCCTAGAAACAAGCCGGAGAGCCGGTCGCAGCGACCCACACACACAAACATCATTCATTCGGCCTTCACTCAACTATCCCACTATCTAGTTCTTCTCTTGTTTGGGACCCATCCCTCACATCCACTGAAAAACACCATCACGAGACCATGTGTACTATATTCATAATATGTGTTGTATATTGTGTATTATTGTAATGCTTATGGCTGAAACTGTATTTCATTTTCCTAGAGTTCAAGTTCCCCAGCAGGCGCCGTACGGCTGCCCGGGTGACTGGTGCTCTTACGCATGTCTCTCATGTTGCATCTGTCATGAAATCACGTGTGTCACAATGTTGTGAATTTTGTTCACAGACAATGGCAATCAATATACCGTATTTTCCGCACTATAAGGCGCACTTAAAAACCTTTATTTTTCTCAAAAAATGACAGTGCGCCTTATAACCCAAGAGCGCCTTATATATGGATTAATTCTGGTTGTGCTTACGTTGGACCTCGAACTGATTTTATGTGGAACACAGCGCTCAAAAATCCGTCAAAATGTTTTATCACGACTTTGGTAAAACTACAAAGCCGCACCGCTTGCAGCATTACGGCTACCGTAGCCAGGAGCGTCACGGAGTAATACTGTGCTTCACCATAATATTACAGTGTAGTATAAGGGAATTTGAAGGATTTTGTGGGACGAGGAATAAACTGAAAAAGTGAGTGTATTGTGTTTTATTTTACGTGTTATACGGCGTTAACTGAACAATTTTGAGGACTGTGAATACGCTAATGTTTGATTTAGCGTATCAGACTGTGTCAGAACGTGTTTCCATTTAACAAGTTTGGGACTGTTTTGTTTAGCTTAATGCGCCTTATAGTCCGGTGCGCCTTATATATGAAAAAAGTTCAAAAATAGACCATTCATTGACAGTGCGCCTTATAATCCAGTGCGCCTTATAGTGCAGAAAATACGGTATCCTGATTTCTGACTTCAGTGGCATGTTTGTATCACACTGGGGACAAGATATTTGTCTTGAAGATGTTTTCACAGGACCTGTAGATGTCCCGTCTGTTTGAGGGTTGTCATGATACTAAATTTCAAACTCAGCTCATATCCAAAACCATTTGCAGTAGACTTTCTAGCTGTGCATGAGAGAGGTAGATCTGTGTTACCGGAGGAGTGCTACTATCATAAATACAGTGGAAAATACAGCCGTGCCGGATGTTCTGCATGTTCCACATGTGCCGCATTTTCTGCATGTTCTGCATGTTTTTTTCAGAATGCTCTAGCGCATGTTTGGTTGCTGAAGCCTGGCAACCCTGATCAGGGCTTACTACAATGAACCTGTCTCCAGCTACTGTAAATTATGAATGGGTTGAAGTGCCTTGCACATGGACACAACGGCAGCATGCATCTCAAGCATTATTTATTTTATCATGCAACACTCTGGTTTAAAAATAAACACTGACAGGGGCCTCATTTATAAAAGAGTGCGACAAATTGTACTTGAAAGAGTGTGTGCCGGAAAAGAAAAATGTCATACCACACAATAAAAACCTGCGCAGCACACCTGTGCGCACTTCCCTCTTCCTAAATCCTAACCCTAACTACTTCTGTACGTTGCCAATTCCTCATGAGTTTCTGCCCTGAATCCGCCCTGAGCCCGCCCTAATATACCATATATGGCTACATAAATCACAGAATTAACATCTTTAGCATATTCGTGAGTGTGAGAGTGCTACAGACGGACGAGAAAAGGAGAAAAAGAGGAAATTCTCTGAGATGGAGGTGGAAACACTAATCTACGAGGTGGAGGCCTGCAAGAGAGCATTTAAACAGAAACCTTCACAAGGCTCTGCTCATTTGAGGGCGTGGCCTGTAGCGGCGAATTAATAACAATAAACAAAAATGCGGGACCCATGCGCAATTTGATGGTGAATGGAAACAAAACTTCTCCCCTGTAGGGAAAATGCCCCTCCTCAGATCTTCGATTATGAACTCTGTTCAACCTGCAAGTGGTGATCAGACACAACCAACATCTGCTCGAAGAAGAACTAAGCGTTTTCTACCTTAAGTGTGACAGTAAACACGTGTTATCTTAGGGCCGCTCTCCCAGACGTCACAACGCCACAGCAGAGCGTATCTGGGCACTTTGAACAGACAAATGAAGGATAAAAAAAACAAACATGATTTGACCTGAACTTTTAAGCCACACGGACTGTGTTACAGTTACTAAAATACAGAAGAAGTGCGAAATACCCTGCATTAATGTTCAGTGTTTACTGTTATCTCTGACTTTGTTTTGTAATTAACACTGTGCTTGATTTGAGAGTGAACGGTTGTGTGTGCCCATAAGGTAAGTAAACGAATTTTACGTAAACAACATTTTAACCACTGTGAAACATCTTATGTGTGTAATGAAGGCAAGCAAGTGTATTTGTAGAGCACAATTCGTACACAAGTGCTTCACACAACAGGAAAAAAATGCATTAAAATCACAAAGACATGACAGAAATCCAAAAACCCTTAATTAAAAGACATTTTAAGGTGCCATTTTCAGGCTATCCGTCAAATAGTTTAAGACATAAAGAGGAGAGTGCAAAGAAAAATCATTTCAGTCACATGCACAGCCAAACAAAACAGTTTTTAGCTTAGATTTGAACAATGCCAGAGTAGAGGCCTGTTCCACTACTCCTCTACTTCTTCCTAAGATTTTATAAAGGTCCTGGTATTCCCTGGGGCCGCTGTTTCCCACAAGGAAGAACTGGGGAAACATCTGTACCTGGTAACATAGGTACGTGCACATTTACAGAAGTCCCGCTTTTCCCCCGTGACGAACGCAAGACAGTAAAGCTCATGTGGCCTATGGGCTGTATTAACATAACAGCAGCATATCCAGCCACGGTGCAGGTCCCGATGGTAATCCACGCACAAGTGTTTATCCATCCAGACTCTCGCACTTATCACTTATTCCAGAAAGTTTGTTCGTGCGTATAGGATTTTCAAACGATCCACAAACCGCAGCGCATTCAGAGAACGTTACGTTGAGGTTTTATACAGTTCGGTCTTGAGTTTATTGGTGTGTTTGCACGCGCATCTCAGATGGAGAGTCTGACCTGAAGTTTGGTTAATGTGAATCCTTCTCTTTATCTCTGAAGTTGATATTTAGTCAGGGCAGAGCTGATTAAAATAAGTCTGTTTCTGATCCTCGTGAATAAATGAATGGTTTTACATACTTTTTTCGTTTTACTAACTAAAAAGAGCATTGTCCAACAGTGCACATAGAGCAGTGAGATAGAGGACAGAAGGAGACAGGGGAATCACCTCATCATTTGATAGAGCTTTTATTATTGTTCAGTGTTTTATGTTGCACCTTAACAACAGAGCAAGTTCCTAGCGCTTAGCTTTTGTTCACTGACAATGGCAATAAACCTTTTATGATTCTGATTCATCATTTTCAATCATAATTTTTTATGGTTGCCTCTTTTGCTCGATTACAGCAAGCATATGCGTTGGTGCACGTTTTTCTGTTAAGACATTTGTTAAATATTATTACAAACTTTGTTACTTTATCAGTTTGTAATTCGTATATATATATATATATATATATATTTTTTTTTTTAAAGTTTAATATATTTTCAAAAATTAAAGACAACAATGAAAGAAGAAACCAGAGACCAGAGAGAGGGCAGAAGACAAAAATCTAAATAAGCAGACATCCAACAGGTGAGAAAATCAAGGCACACGCAAACCCAACCAAACGTCCCACTTAGTCCAAAGTCAAATTTGTCAATTTTCAGTTCAATGCCGAATGTGAGTTTTTCCATTTTTTTAATGTCCAAAGTAATGTCTGTCCAGTCCTTAAATGTCGGTGAAATTTGTATCATCCATTTTTTGTGATGGCCTTTTTTGCAGCTGCCAATAGTATGTTACAAAGGTAACCGTTTATTGTGTCCGTGGCAGGAGTTTTCAGGCCCAAGGACATATTTCTATAATCGCGTGGAATGACATTCTCAAAAACTGTTTGTAGTTCATCCTTCATTTCAGTCCAAAACTTTTGAACAACAGCACAGTCCCAGAATATGTGATAGTGGTTTTCCTCCTTGCAGCCACAGTTTCTCCAACAGTCTGTACCTCCCTGACATGGTGTTATGAAAAAACGTGACACTTCTTTCAACAAAACTCTCTCCAAACATGTGATTTTGTAGTCCTCCACAGGGATGAACAAACCTCTTCCAACTCTTTGTCTGTCATAACAAGACCACTCTCTCCCTCCCACTTATTTTTCATATATTTAGTAGAGTAGTTGTCCAGATTAGAAATGCATTGATATAATTTAGACATAATTCCCCTTGAAAATTCCAATTTATAAACCTTGATAATCCCTCATTCGTCCAGGCATGTTCCATTGTAGAAAAAGATTCAGTTGTAGTCATCTGGACTGTTTTAGAAAAACAAAACGTTTCGGCTCTCATCCAAGAGTCATTCTCAATCTGGGAAACAAGTCTGAGAACAGTTCTCAGACTGTGCCCAGGGCGGGACTTCCTGATAATAGGCCACAGAAACTACCTGAGACAGGCCATTAACACTGACTGACTTTCAGCCCCTCCCCACTGCCTACCTGATTAGCATCCGAATGCCCTGGGTGTCTCCAGGGTTTCAGTAAACTATTATAAACAACCGGGAGGTTGAATCTTTGTTAAAAAAGAGAATCCTTCCTTAAACCTTAATGGAGGGTTAAGATTCAACCTCCCAGTTGTTAATAATAGTTTGCTGAACTATAGGCCATAGCCATAGAAAACTCTGGAGTTCTCAGACTTGTTTCACTGATTGGGAATGACTCTTGGATGAGAGTCGAAACGTTTTGTTTTTCTAAAACAGAGTCCAGATGACTACAACTGAATCTTTTTCTACACTTATTATAGTGAGTCATTATTTGTCAAAGGATTCTTTCAACTCATCAAAGCTCTTCAGATGATTCTCCTTTACAATCTGGTAAAAGACCTTTAGACCTTTTGTTGTCCAGACTTTAAATCTTGAGTCTGTGCTGTGAGGTGTGAAATTTTGATTGTAAGCCAACCAATTTAAGATTTTAATATCTGTTTAGTTTTGATCAGCTCCTTACATGTTGCAAGAACAGGGTTGCCAGTTAGAGAGAACTTCAGTTTTTTGCACATTTAATTTGTATCCAGACATTGGATTCACTTCTTGAAGAAAATGCATCACATTGGGCATGGACATTTCTGGTTTGGTCAAATATAATAGATCATCTGCAGCAGGCAATTTTATGTTCCGTCCCATCAATTGTAACACCGTGAACTGTTTTTGATTGTCTAATAAATTGGGCCAATGGTTCCAAATACAAAGCAAACAAGAGGGGAGAGGTCAGTGGATCTGTCAGATGACCAGTGATTTTAATTCTCAAGGCTAAAGAGCATTTTCTTATCTATTTCCTGTGTAGTCAGATCATTAATTTCTCCTCTTATCTTAATAATAATAATAATAATAATAATAATAATTATATAAATAATAATTTCTTGTAGCATTTTAGGACAGCCCATTTTGGCATGGTTTTCCTCCAACAATTTAAATTTTCCTTGTATATCATTTAGCTTTTTCCCCCCTTTGTTTCTTTTTTCGGAGGCTTTGGCTATAATTTGTCCTGTCAAGACGGCTTTTAGAAGCATCCTACAGGATGGGCGGATACATTTCCCAGTATCATTTTCCTCCAGATAAGTCTTAATTTTGTTAGACATTTTTTCCTTAAACAAAGGATCATTAAGCAAGCTGGCATTGAACCTCCAAAGTGTGTTTTTTCATCTTCCTCCAATTCTACAGAGATGTAAATAGGAGCATGATCACTTTGGTCTATTGTGCCTATGTCTGCCTCAGTGATTCTAGATCTGTCTTTATTGAGAATAAAAAAGTAGTCTATTCTGGAATAGAGTGTATGTGGATTTGAAAAATGTGTATACTGGCGTGCTGGGGTTCATTTCCCTCCATATGTCAATCAATCCTATAGTCTTCAATAAGAGATGGAACTTCTTGTGAATTGTTCCTCCAGTGCCTCTTGAGTTCAACACATCTAATGTAGGCTGAATGCGAAGATTCCTCCATCTCGGCCCTTACAGTCTGCAGATCATCCGTATTGTCTGAAACACGCTGCTTGACTTCCTCCATGTGTGCTCCGGTTACTCCCTCTGCTTTGAGTTTAGCGGCCACTGCTTCAGACACTGCCGTAAACAGAAAGAGACCAGAGCTATGGTAGCTAACAACTCGGCTCAAAGAGACTCCAAGGCACGCTGCACTTTGGACATCTTGAGACACAACCGATGACCAATTACATTCTCTCCCGATTCCAATGCGAAGTAGTCGCGAGAGAGTCGTGGGCCATCAGCTTTGTTTGTTTTTGTCCCGTGGTGCTACTGGAACTGTGTCTTCCTGATACATAGTAGTACTTATTAAAAACAAAATACAGGTGTCGCCAATCACTAACTTATCTTATGAATTTAGCCGAATTTACCAAATACTGACAAAATCATATAACTAGGGCACATTTTACTCTTCTGATATTGTTCCCGAAATGGTTTTGATCTAAGAAAGGCTAAAACTGAGTGTTTGTTTTATCATTGTGAAATCAAAATCAGTATCAGGTTTGGAGTACTTTCCATTTTCCTTAGTATCTGAATGGAGTTTGAAATGTAGTATCACGACAAACCTCAACCAGGGTTTATCTTCAGGTCCCATGAAAAAATCTTCCAGACAAATATCTTGTCTCCAGTCCCCCTGCGATACAAAACAAGCTTTTTATCAAGCTCAATGTGATGATACCATATCAGCAAAGGCCGTGATAATGCGATCTACAATGGAAGTAACGTTACAGATATGGAACGAGACAGAAAATGGATTTGTAAATCAACTGTTGCTCTGAAATATTGGACTGAGATCAATAAAGTGCTACAAACTGTTTTTGACATCATCATCCCACTCGATTTCAGAACTATGTATTTGGGCCTCAAAACTCCGGCGATGGACACAATCAGTGGATATCTTTGGAGCATACTTCTGGAAGCAGGAAAGAAGGCCATTCCAAAAAGATGAATGACAAACTGCACCAACAATCAAGGACTGGACCCAAATTATAAGTGACATTTGAATTTTTTTTTTATTTAAAATCTTTTTGACAGACTCCGGACTAGATGAACTATATACGCTGGACAAGAAATGCCGTAATCTAAAAAAAATAAGTATATATATATATATCTTGGATGTCTTGACTTTATGTGTTTGCTCTCTGCGTTGTGTTTCTTGTTTTGTGTTTCTATAGAATTATAGAACTATAGAATTGTCAACATAAAATGATCGTAGTTTCTTTAATATCACCCTGCGCTCTATTTCTAGTTCTGTTATATATCAAGACCAAGACCATTCTAAAACTATTCAAGAAAGGTCCAACACTTTTGTGTATCCTGATGATAACTATATTCCCAGACAGTATAAAACATGCCTTCACTTGAGGTTTAAAGTCCTCATATTCTGCAAAATGTACTTGTATCACAAACAATGCTTCATTCAAACATGTTTCATTGAGTGACTGTGTAATGCATTATGCAGTCACTATTTGTTTGTATGTTTCTTTATTGAGTTACTGCCTATTACATTATGCACTATTAGTTCTTGAAGATCTTTTATTATTATTATTATTTTTATAAAAACAAGTTTTTTGGACTGTTTCATAGTAATGAATGATGAAAATCTTGATTGATTTTCGTCATTCAAGGTTATTTTTGTAGATATCTTTTGTGTGATTCTTGCTGTTGCTTTTGGTATTCCTTGGTCTTCGGGATTCGTCGTCAAAATTGCAATTTTTTCCGATCTTTTAGAGTGGCGGAATAGAAGTAGTAGTATTTGTAGTACTTGTAGATACTACTCTAGTACTTGTAGCGTATGCAGTTGTAGCATACACAATTCTGCAATATCTTAATTAGTATTAGGTTAACACCAGAAGTTCCTATGGTTCGACTTGGAGGAAAATAGAATGTGCTTAATGAAAGACTGACACATGCTTTGTAGCGCTTAATTGTGTTATTTACAGTGATGGATAGACAAAGTATTTACAATATTTACAGTTGTGCACATTCATCAAGATGGTTCATGTTTATCAATAACCAGAGTTCAACGCATATATATATGGAAGTTCATGGTGCAAGAGCCGCATAGCTCACTATCCTAATAAAAGTACAATCCACTGTATTTTTCTGATCATATCAGTCCATATACAGTATATCCACTAGCAGGGAATATTTGCACGTGAATGAATGTGTGTGTGGGGAGCGGCTGCAACACCTACTACCTACTACTGCTTGCACTCTGTTGGTTCTTGGTTCTGGAACCTGACCTGTCCAAAACAGGACCAGGAATAAAGCAACATAATCTTAGTTCAACAGTAGTTTCATAGATAATATTTCATTTCACTTCATCAGTCTTAATTATTCAGTACAAACAAATATCCGGGGTTGAGCATAAATAGGCAAATAGGTTTTAACTTTAAATAGTCAGACTTCATCATCAGTGTCAATTTAGCAAGTCAAAAACATTTCAATGAAAACGGTACAGAGTACAAGTGCAGCTAGCTAGCGCCCGCGCCAGCTGACAAGTGTGTGAAATTATTTAATCAGCGCTAGCAATCGCAGGTTAGCTCCGAACAACAAAATCTCCACCAGGTTTACTAAGTAAAGTCACTCAAATACACCAAAACTCCATCACAAGCAAGAGGCATCTGCAAGGTTGGCAGGCATAACAGTAAATTAAAAGTAGATTGGCGGTAGAATGGTAACATTTAGAAGAATACCCACATTCCTTCTGAATAACAGTGCGCAGCCATGTCTTTGTCTTAAAGAGCTTGACGCACCAAATCTTTGCGGACTTCGCCGTAGGCAGAACATAAAGGCAGAGACGGACCAGGAGCAGAAAATCACCTGAGTTACACGGTGTTTTCGTCTTACAATGACCATGGCAACTGTACAAGATATGGTCATGCATTACGCAGTCACTCATATTTGGCTGTTAAGTAAGGCCCTCCCTCTGAGCTTCAGAAAAGACTCAATATTACAATATTTCTCTCTTTCTCCCCTGTTTTTTCATTAAAAAAAAAACAAAAAACGGTTTATAGCGGAAAACACATACTTTGAAGACGTACAACTACAGTTGGTGGTGGTAAATGCAACTTTTCAGTTGGCTGCCAACCACTATTAAAAGTAACAACAACAACAACAACAAGAATCTTCTTCTTTGGTGACGTTTTATGGCGGTTTCTTTTCGAGGCTGGCATAGTCGAAAAGAATAGTCTAAAGAGTGACGTCTAAAGTCTAAAGAATAAAGTCTAAAGAATAAAGTCTAAAGAATAAAGTCTAAAGAATAAAGTCTAAAGAATAAAGTCTAAAGAATAAAGTCTAAAGAATAAAGTCTAAAGAATAAAGTCTAAAGAATAAAGTCTAAAGAATGGTGGTAATGTAACACTATGGATACCAGTCGCCATAAAACACCACCAAAGAAGTAGTTATTAAGTCCATAAATCATGACCATGACAACTGCCTGCATGTTGGGACAAGTTAGATTTATCTCCCCTTTGTAATTCTGCAAACGCCTGACTGACAAAAGTAATGTGATTTTTGAAGATTTTGATGTGATTTTGAACTTTTTTAAAGTTCCAAAACATGAGATGCCAAAAGTAAGTTTAAAGGCTAATAATGTGGAATATTTCTTAGTTTTCTAAGTATCAGACAAATGTAAAATTACCCACAAAAGTTCAGAAATATAAGTTATTTTCTGTTTTCATTTTTAATCTGCTCATTTTGCAGTGTTTTTATATACTCAAGTAAAGTTTAGCATATCTTCAACGTTAAATTTATAAGTAATGACAATATTAGCAATAGTTTTATAATCTACCCACCTCTAAAGATACTTGTTCACATGCATATCGAGTTTCAATATGTTTTAAACAATCTTACTGTTGACAAATCTAAATACATATACAATCATCCTCATAATAAATGAGCCTTACCAATGAAAGCACAGAGAAAGCTTGTCCAAAGCATGGTGTTGTTTGGAAAGGGCTCTAAGCTGTTGTGTGGTGAGTGCTCTGGTGCAGAGGAGGAAGAGGTCGCACAGGGGAAGTGTGAAGAACCAGAGGAACTAGTCTGAATACACTGGACAACACTAAGGACAATAGAATCAGATAATGGGCGGCATGACTTTTGAGTTGACTCTTTGTAACTGGCAAATATTTGGTATGAAGCAGTAATTTCCCTATATGTATTTTTCCTAAGATGATGTTTTACATTAAATTTCTCTTTATAGGCCCCCCTTTTGAGGTTTACCATGATAAAATACACATTATAAAGCAGGCATTAAGGTTATTTTGAGTTCTAGTTTTAAAGCCTTTTTTTTTGCCTGATAATTAAAGTAGCCCAGTTCATTTTAAATTCATTAAAATCACATATCCTCAATTTCATTGAGGCAATTTCTGTCTTGTCTCATTATTTTTAATGTAGTTTAGAATTTTTCCAACCAAGCAATTTTAATTTGATGATTTGAAAATATATTATTGACTTCGTGGCTTAGTGCGGACGTGCCTGGCTGCGGTCTTTCCCATGGCAATAATATTACGAGTTCACCAGGGGAGACCTGCTAATTCTATGTGGGAGCAAACATATGAAGAGCTTGGACACTTATTTAGTGATCATGTCTAAGAAATACAAGGAAGAAAAACCACACAGAGAATCAGGCTAGCAATGCTATAATAAAGCTAGCTGCACCAGCGCCGGCCTCTGTTCACCCAGGAACAGGTTCCAGCATGAGTTCCGCGGTTGCTCCGGCCGCCTTTCGCACACGCTCTGGCTCCAGAACCAACCCTGGGTCGAACACGGCGGTGGAGATAGACCGGATGATCATGGCGGCTTTACAGTAGATTACTGACAAGATTACAAAAACAGTGGACGCAAAAATAAACGTGGCCCAGGCGGAAATGCGTAATTTGAAATCCAAGTATGACTAGTTGAGCACACGGGCTGCGGTGGTCGTGGAGGAGGTCCCTGATCCGAGGGACACCAGCTCTACTTTACCAAAGTGGCAAAATTGACAAACCAAGTGCGTATCAGGATGACCTCGAGAACCGAGAACACAGATGTCATTTTTGGATTATTTGTATTAAAGAACAGTGATGGCAAGGAGGTAGTCAAGTATACGGAGACCTGGATCCCCGAACATCTCAAACTTCCAACAAAAGCTGGGAAAATAAAGATAGATCGTCCGCATCACTCTCTGGCCCCCAAGCCGGCCCCAAACCAGTGTCCAAGACCTTTTATACTGAAGTTCCACAACTTCAGTGACAAACAGTGTGTCATGGCTGCATCCAGACGTCTTGCGCGGGCCAATCCGGATCGACCATCTTCGAAAGAAATCTTTTTCTTTAACGACTACTCAGGGATCAATAAACATGAAGCTTTTGATCCGGTGAAATCCCGCCTGAAAGAGAAGAATGTGGAATATGCTCTGCTTTATCCTGCAACGCTGAGGATCCACGTGAAATAGAAAATAAGAAGATTCACTTCAGCGGAAGAGGAGTTAGCGTTTGCCAATTCAATACAGGTTCCGTTCTGACATTTTCTCCCTTTTATTTTCCTTTATTTCAATGAAAGAGACCTGGACTGTACTGTAGACGTGAGTGTTTGCCCAATGTGGGCCAGTGTGTGGCACCATTGGTTTGTAAATGCCCAGGTGAAACCTAGAAAATGGTTTTCCCTCCATCCTCTCTTTTTGGATCAGCCTGTGAGCTCTTTGCATTTTTTTGGCACAAGCTCTCTTTGCATTTTGTTTGTTCTGTTGTGTTCGGTTGACGTGGTTCCTATGTTTATGTGTTGTGTTGTATTCGGAGAGCTATGTAACAAAAGCAGATTTACAAGAATGATTTCAATATGGTTAATACAATGGCATTTGAAAAATTACCAATAGCATATCTTAATATTGGCATATTGGGTCCAATTAAATGTAGAAAAAGATTCAGTTGTAGTCATCTGGACTACAACGGAATCTTTTTCTACAATGGAACACTCCTGGATGAATGAGGGATTACACCGACATGTTTCCAATTAAATGGTCAAAGATATTAACAAAGATGAGAAAAGAGAAAATTGATATTTAAGATTAAAGCAGCAGCAACAAAATGTACAAAGAAAAAATAGATTGTACAAATACGGTGGGCACCTGTCAATAAACTGCAGGTGCTCACATTGGTACTTGAGATATTTGCATTCAAAGATGGTACACGGTAGTTAATTCTCCTTTCATTGCGGGGTGGGTTAGAAAAATGCAGACCACTGTATCATATGTTTGCGCGTCCATATTCAGATCCTCATGAGACAAATTTCTCAGTGAACATAAGAATTGTAATAAAACACACAGCATTTTGAAGCTTAACATACATAGAACACATCTGAGCTGTCCATACTGTTCCCTCTTATCTTGATTACTCTGTGTGAGCTGATTTATCTGTGTCTGTGTCTTCACATCTGGTATGATCTGCTCCTGAGCTTGTGCTTAGCGAGTGAGTGTTACATTGTAACATGAGATATTTACGCAGAAAGATAATCCACGGTAGTGATGCATGGGATGTCTTTTGACCCGCTGGTCAGGTCTGGCAAAGAAAGTCTCATTTCAATGCAGTACGTTCTAAACTGCAGACCGCTGTACATTGCATGTCCATGCTCGTTATAACAGACTTTACTAATTACTACTGTCATACAGGGACAAACATAAGAGGGGTGTGGCTATATTGATCTCAAGCAGAAAAGCCTTTGAACAGAGTTTTGAACATAAAGATAAAGATGGCAGACTTGTACTGGTCAAGGGAACTGTAGTTTTTGACAATACATGTAGTTGATGATGTAATCATTGACTGAGGTTAGGGAGCGGGACCATGCCTCAACCTCCTACTCCTCCAGCAACCACGCCTCCACTCTTTAACCACACCTCCCCCCCCAGAAGCCCTATTTATACAGGCCTATCCCAGCATCTCTTGTTGTCTTTGCTCAACAGAGAGACAATCAGTCAGCGAGCGCGTTCGTCTGAACAAGAATCATGAGCCGTTTTCTATTAGATTCCAACCTGTTCCCAGTCTCAACTTTCAGTCGTCTGTATCTCCAGTTGTCACGTTCCCCAGAGGACTCACCAATGTAGGTCCCCTCTCCTCCGCGCACACACACAGACACACGGTAGGCGCGATTCCATAGTCTCCGAACACACACACACACACCGACCTCTACTCCATAGCCAACGGGACCCACACGCTCTCCTTCTCGCTCTTCCCCTCCTCATTCAAGCGGCTGCACCATGGCCTCAGCTCGCGCCACAGCTCCCGCCAAGGCACCGCTCCCCTGCGCCCCTCCCCTGCGGCGCTTCCGTGGACCGCATCCGTGCGCGTCTCCACACAGGCAGACATCCGCGGCTTGCCTGCAGTGGGCGCGCGCATTTGATGACGTCATTATTGCTCCACGTCCCCCTCTTTGCAGTGAACTCAACCCCCACACACATGCATCCCTTCATCTCTTCATCCCTCCTCTACACCTACTGCTACAGCTACAGCTGAAATCCAAGTTACCTAACGTAACTGTGGTTGTAAGAGTGCGCATGTAGCCTTTGCTATTAGCACATATGACATAGAACAGGCTAACCACAGGGCCTCGCTCCGAGCCACGGCCAACAGCCACGGCCAACAGCCACGCTCGCGCCGATCCACGGCCGACAGCCACGCTCGCTCCGATCCACGGCCGACAGCCACGTTCGCTCCGATCCACGGCCGACAGCCACGTTCGCTCCGATCCTCACGTCATGCAGCCACGCTCGCTCCGATTCACGCCAGCCAGCCACTCATACCCGGCCCCTGGCTTTTCGCCTTAGCCATTATTCCCCAGAGTCCTCTCAAGAAAGCTTGTTCTGTCTCGTCTGATAGGTTCTCACGTCCGTTTGAACTATACCCCACTATCGTTCCAGACATTCTTTTGGGGGTTCGATTAGTCAGAAAGCACTCATTCAACAGCAGCTCTTTAGTAGATCATGTAAGGGATATTCTTTACGCCGTACCTCATAGTTCTCAAGACTCGTAGTCTACTCTCCTCCATCAATCCGTTCAGCCGCATTGCTTGAACACTTTAATCAGCCAACTTCTACTCTTCATTTCGCTGTCCAAAATCCGATGCTCAGCACAGAACTTCGACGATCGTCCTAATTCCTCTTCTTCGATTCTTCAGGAACTATCTAAATCAGACTACCCTCTCATCTATCTTTTGTTCCACTTATTCCAATCCCATCAAGCTCTCCATTAAGTTCCCTCATCCATCGCTCATAGAGATTTCATTACTATTTTCAGTTTGTTAACTCCGTTATAAGGATAAGTATCACGTTCTCCTCAACCTTTCCTCTCTACTCCGGAGCAAGGGGACGACCATGTAATCCACACTGTTTAACGATTGCTTGTCCAAACATCAACCCCATCACTCTCGCACCTTATTCATACCCAAGCACTTCCATTGGCTAGCCCGGTTGGGGTAGATTGAGGTGGGACCCACGCCTCAACCTCCACTCTTTAACCACACCTCTAATTACCCAGAAGCCCTATTTATGCAGGCCTATCCCTGCATCTCTTGTTGTCTTTGCTCTCTCTACCCCACCCCATGTCTCTATCATCTTCACCGTAATGCATCACCATCTTAGGAGGGGGGGTTCTGAATCGGCGGCTGGGCTGATTACCCGAGACGGAAGCCCACCATCCACAGATCCATCATCGATCCATCATCGATCCACCACATTCGATCCATCATCACTACAATCAATAAACATCTCTCTCATATCATAATGCCGAGACAAGTTCCTATGTTTGTGAATTTTGTTCATTGACAATGGCTAAAACTTCTTCTGATTCTGATTCTGATTTCTGATATTCTATTGTTGTGGCGTGGTCCCTGCTAGTGAATCAGCTATACAGTAGCTAAATCCAGCTCCCATCCGTCCACCAAGAAGCTCGCCATGTAGTTCTTTAGCAGGTTTTAATGAGCTAAGTGTAACACGTTAACAAGTCAAAAATATTACTTTCTAAATCAAGAAAAATAGAATATTACTTACAGACGGTGCCGTTTTACTATTAAAGCAAAGAAAAGATGACAAAATGACTTGTTTGAGAACATGGTCTCTTTACCCGTTTTAAGGTACTTTCCTATGACCCAAACACATTTTATTAATGCAAAAGTTCATCAACACATTTTATTAATGCAAAAATGCAAAAATTTTTCTGGGTGTTCTCGATGCAAAGCGTATGTGACATATATATTTCAGCTTATTCCTCTACTCCGACCCTGAAGCTGGATCTAACTGAGCTTCTGGCAACGGGGGACCACTGGAGCTGGAGAGGATGCATTATTCTGGCTTTGTTCAACACGCGGGCAAAAGCCTGTCTTAATTCTGTTAGATCTGAGGGCTGATTTTGACACTGTTGATCATGGGATCCTCTTACAGAGACTAGAGGACTGGATGGGTTTTGTTGAAATTGGTAACTGTGTCTCAGATATCATGCCCCTGACCTGTGGGGTGCCGCAAGGGACCCCTTCTTTTCAACCTCTACATCAGGGGTCCCCAAACTCTTCTCAGTGAGGGCCACATAACTTTTCCCTTCTCTGATGGGGGGCAAGGGTCAGTTTGTAACAGAGAAAAAGTGTGAGTGTGACGATCGCAGGGGTGCCTTAATGTTAACATTTATTGTTATCCAGAAAGCCACACATAATAAATATGAATAACCCTTTCCGAGATCAAATAACCCTTTCTGGGTTCTTCACAGACAAAAAGTTTCTGTAGTGCCGTGCACATCTTAGTTGTCTGAGCTCATATGACATGAATAATGCGTCTCTGGTATTGTCCAGGGCCGTATCCGGCCCCCGGGCCGTAGTTTGGGGACCACTGCTCTACATGATGCTGTTAGGTCAGTTGATACCCAGCGAAAATGTGTCCTATCACAATTATACAGACGAAACTCATATCTATGTTTCACTGGCGGCAGGTGAATACGGACCAGTGGATTCACTCTGTCACTGCATCCAACAGATCAGAGTGTGGATGCAAAACAACTTTCTCCAGCTGAACTCAGACAAGACTGAAATCATCATCTTTGGCCCACAGAAAAAAAGAGAAAGTGTTAAGAACACTGCTGCTCGGGTCCTGACTAGAACCAGGAAGTACGATCACGAGTGCTCAGCTGTCTGCACAGGCTCCCTGTGGCTCAGAGAGCCTAGCACATGTTAGTGCCATATAAACCATCTCAGACTCTGAGGACCTCAGGGACCGGCCTCCTGCTGGTGCCCAGAGTCAGGACAAACATGGGGAATCTGATGAAGCTTGAAGCACTCATTGTTTCCACTACCTCAATGTGGATGGCCCGAGTGAACATGCACGTGAGCAACACTGCCCACCTCTTGTTGTTGACATGGCCCCCTCTTGTACGTCATGTCACAATCTCACATAGCCCAAAAACATTTAGGCCCAATGTTGACAGTCCACGTAGCCTTCTGCAGTAAAAACACTTGTGAATGACGTAATTTATGAGTCGCTTTCGTCCAACCGCAGGCCACTGGCGCGTATGGCTTCTTTTGTGAGATACCTTCCTTGGTGTTTCACACTATCGTGATGATAGCACATTAACAGGGATGCAATGTGGTACTTTTTGGGTAGTATGACAGGGTTAACCTCATTCTTTTGAAGCAGAGAATGGCGTTGATTGGATTAAATTTGAGAATTGGACTGTTTTTTGGCAGACTTTGGTCTTTCTTGATAGCTGAAAACTCTTGCGAGTAGCATTCTCTTTGTACTGTGCGAATGATCAGGCGCTCTGCTTTGTGCATTTCTGAGCAGGTGACATTGTTGTAGTAATAACAACCAGTACAACTATCACTGTTCTTGTCTGAGTAGCTTTGGGTGATGTGAACGGGTCTGGCAACAGCTTTCAGGAGGGATTTCCAGTTGGAAAAACGTTCAAGAATGTATTGTCCGTCTGCAATGATTTTTGTTGTGTCAGGGTCTGTGAGGAATCTTGGTCCAGTAAGCCTTAAGTAGCAACAGAAGCCTTAAGTAGCAACAGATCAGCCGCTAGGGCTCCAATTGGTCTTGTTCTAAATCTCATTAGAACTCCCAGAAGGCTGTTGTTCAGGTCTGGACCCTGCCGTAGAACATCATTAAGAGAAACGCCATTGCATTGTGCGGAAGAATCAAATACAACACGTATTTGGCTAGATTTTGTGTCAGATGTTTCTCCATACAAGTCTCCTACTTTGAATTTGTTCTCACACTCCAAAAATGTAGTGGGTCAGATATGCATGTCTTCATACTGCTCACTGTTGGTGGCTCATCCATGCCATTGACACTTTCTTCAGGTGCTTGTGGTGATAAGCTGCTTCGTGTGTTGTTGAGGAGATTGCCACATTCAATCAGTGTCTGTAGCTGTAGGCATGTTTCTTTGTCCAAAGACTATGATATAACTATGGGCTCTTCTTCTAAATGTTTGCATTTTGCCCATACAAGTTGTTGTGTTGTGGGGTCTCCTTTAACTTTTGCAGCCTTCATGACGTATTCCTTCCCATGTTCATTAAGAAACCTCATTATTAGGCCTTGTTGGCCTATCAGCTGCTGGTCTTGTTTTGCCCAGGCAATGTACTCTTTCTATTGTGATGGGGTGTACCTCAACTCCAGAGTCTGAGATGATCTCAGGTATTATCTTCTCCAGAAAACTTACAGTGTCTTCTCCTTCTTCTCCCTCTTGGACCTAAGTTTAGGTCTAGGCCTACAAATCAAGTTAGAAATCCGGGGATAATAATGGACTCAGATTTGAACTTTAACAGCCATGTAAAATCAATAACATCAGCTGTTTTTTACCATCTAAAAAATATTGCCAAAATCAAAAGTATAGTGTCTAAACCCGACTTGGAGAGACTTATCAATGCGTTTGTCTCTAGTAGATTAGACTACTGTAACGACCTGCTCAGTGGCCACTCCAAACGAGTTGTAAAACAGCTGCAGTACATAAAGAACGACGCTGCTCGGGTCCTGACTAGAACCAGGAAGTACGGTCACATTAGTCCTGTGCTCTGGTCTCTGCACTGGGTCCCTGTGGCTTAGAGAATAGACTTTAAAGAAGCTCTGCTTGTATACAAGTCTCTCCATGGCCTAGCACCAAAGTACATCTCGTACATGTTAGTGCCATATGAAACATCTCGGACTCTGAGGACCTCAGGTAACCAGAGTCCTGACAAAACATGGGGAATCTGTGTTTCAGTTTTAAGCAGCTAAAATCTGGAACAGTCTTCCTGACAATGTAAGACAGGCTTCTACTCTGGCAATGTTCAAATCTTGGCAATGAATCTTAACTGACGGGTAAGTGTATGCAATTTTGAGAGTTGCTTGCTCGCTTCTTTTTATTGTTAATCCACGAATTATACAAATACTATTTTAGCTTCCTATACACCAGTGAAAGTGTGATTGCTCCTTAAACAATCCGGAGCCTTGTACAGCTCACTTTCGTTCAGTATTTTGTGGATTAAAAACCTCCTTGCTCTCTAGCCTCAGCCCAAGCTAGCTTAGCCGCTAGCGCCATTACTGAAACTTCTCCCGCTTTTACCTTCTCAAGTTGTCGAGTCAGAACCCTGGCTTCTTCTCCCACGACAGGTGCGTGAAGTGCAGTGTAGTGGTAGCTTTGGAAGCAAGGGTTACGGAGTTAGAAGCACGGATCCACTGTTTGGAGGGGCTTAAGTCTAGCTACAGCCATGCTTTAGCATCAGGCTTACCGCGCCGTGCGTCAGGACGCGTCAGCGTTAGCACTAGCAGCGCTAGCAAGGCTAAGACTAGCCCAGGGGTGGGCAAACTTTTTGATTCGTGGGCCACAATGGGTTCTAAATTTTGACAGAGGGGCTGGACCAGGAGCAGATGGATGGACTTGCTGTCTCCACCATACATTCTTTTAAAAACTCGCCTTCAGACAGAGGCTTGCTGGCCTTTGCCAGTTTGAATGAAAGCATAAAACTGGCCTTGGTACTTGACTCCTGAATGGCAGTTTGGCGGTGAAAAAAGTTTTGTTGAGCCTGTAAATTAGCCGCAAACTTCTGAGCAGTAGCTTCCCGTTCTTTCGTTGATAGCTTGCTAGCATAGTTAGCATGCTTTGTAGTAAAGTGACGGCTAATATTATATTCTTTAAAAACCGCCACAGTTTCCTGACATATCAGGCATACAGCAGACGATCGGTGTTCAGTGAAAAAATATTTAGTTGTCCACTCCTTATTGAACACTCGACATTCTCTGTCCACTTTCCTTTTCTTAGGTCCGCTCATCTTTACAGAAGGACTGAGGGGTCAAAAAGCAAACGTGGAGTACCGTAATATGCGGAATCTCAACAAAGTCAATGTATCTAGAGTGCGCCATCTAGTGGGAACACATTAGAATTGCAGGGAAAATAAAACATTAACAAAGTTTATTTATTTAATTTCTTCAAGTTCGGCGGGCCGGATTAAAAAGTTTAACGGGCCGCATGTGGCCCCCGGGCCTTAGTTTGCCCATGCCTGGACTAGCCCCTCAGTGCCTCCCACGCAGCCGGGACTAGACCAGGAATAAAACAGGGACCAATTTGTGACAGTTCGGAGGGAACGAGGTGCTAAACGCCAGCCTGTAATGCACCTAGAGTTTCCCATCTTACAATAGGTTTGCTCCCCTCAGCGATTACATGCCCGCTGAATGGACTCGTGATACTCTGGTAATTGGAAGTTCTATAGTCAGAGACGTGAAGCTGCCAGCGTCAAGTGTTAGATGTTGACCAGGGGCCAGAATGAGTGACATCGAAGGAAACCTTAGGCTTTTAAAGCAGAGTAGACAGAGGTTCTGCCGAATCATGATTCACGCAGGCGGTAACGACGCCCTGCGGAGACAATCAGAGATGCTCAAATTACACGTCTGGTCCCCAATGCTGAACTGTACAGCCGCTGTTCAGCATTCAATTGCTGGTTATCTACTTGGTGCCCTCAAAACAATGTAGTCTTTATCGAAAATTTGAGTGCATTTTGGGGAAAGCCCGGGCTCATACGCAGGGATGGCATCCATCCGACTTCGGAGAGTACATCCCTTTAGGTTCGGAATTTGCCCGATAGCCTGCGTCGTCTAAAGTGACCACCCAGGGATGAGCCCCGGGCGCAGAGCAGCAGTGTAAGACGCTCCTCTGTCGCTGAGCTCTCGCCCGCTCTGTCACAAATTAAGTGCTCAGACTTAAGGCAGATAGAGACTTTGTGTGTCCCTCGTGCAAATGATGCCAAAAAGTCATATCTCAGAAAAGCTTTTTCAGGTGTCAGACCAAATAACTTAATAAAAATAACACTCACAAATGATACAAATAAACAAATAAATAAGCAGATAAAATGTGGACTGCTAAACATTAGGTCAATTTCCTCTAAATCGCTTTTAGTTAAAGAATTCATTAGTGATTGTAACATAGATCTTCTAGCTGTAACTGAAACTTGGCTTCAACAAGATGATTATAGCAGACTAAATGAGTCCACTCCACCCACTCATGTTAAATTTCAGACCGCCAGGAGCACAGGCCGAAGTGGTGGTGTGGCAATGATCTTACACTCAAGCCTACTCTTGAGTCCTAAAATGAACAATGCATTTCGCTCATTTGAAAGCCTAAGCCTGCTATCAAGCTGGAGATTTCAATATCCACATGAACGTGACAATAACTCTCTCAATAATTCTTTCAACGCCCTGTTAGATAGCATTGGTTTTGCTCAAAATGTAAATAAACCAACTCACAGTCACAAGCACACTCTAGATCTAACATATGGAATAGAGATAAGTGACCTCATTGTCTCAAAACCCGATACTGTCAAATCATTTCCTAATTACTTTTCAGTTTGTTCTTAAAGATTATCCAGCCCCACAGAATAAAGTCATAATGAAAAGGACAATATCAGAAAAATCTATCTCAAAGAGATGAGTGCCCCCATTGTCTTCCCTCAAAACCCTATACCAGAATCAGAATTAGAATCCGAAGAGGTTTATTGCCATTATCAATGAACAAAATTCACAAACATAGGAACTTATCTCGGCATTAAGGTGCAACAGAAAAACACTAAAATAAAAAACAATAAAACAACATATATTCAATCAAAAGGGAATGCATTAAGAAACAATTAAAAATTACTATAGTATAAAATAAAAATAAAAATGGGCATTACTATGTACACAAGTCGGTGTAATCCCTCATTCGTCCTGGAGTGTTCCATTGTCGAAAAAGATTCAGTTGTAGTGATCTGGACTCTGTTTTGGAAAAACGAAACGTTTCGACTCTCATCCAAGAGTCATTCTCAATCAGTGAAACAAGTCTGAGAACTCCTGTTTATATCCTACTCTGTGAAAGCCCTGCCCACAGGGCGGGACCTCCTGCTAATGGCCCATTGAAACTTAACTGGGATGGGGTTCTATTGTTCCCTGGCATTTGGCTGCCTCACCTTGACTGGCTGTTTATAAAAGTATACAGGATTACAGTTAAATTTAAAGTTGCAGTGTAGAAAGTGACAGTGCAGTGAGTGATGAATAGTTGCATTTAAAGTGGCAGGTGTTTAAGAAGTATTCATGAGTCCAACGGCAGAGAAAAAAATAAACTATTCTTGTGGCGGCAGGTTCTGGTCCGGATGGAGCCTCCTGCCTGAGGGGAGTGGTTCAAATAGACCATGTCCAGGGTGAGAAGGGTCAGCTGTGATCCGACCTGCTCGTCCCAGAGCCCTGGGGACGTACAGGTCCTGCAGAGATGGAAGTCTGCAGCCGATCACCTTCTTAGCAGAACGCACGATGCGCTGTAGTCTCTCTTTGTCCCTGGCTGTGGCTCCAGCGTACCACACGGTGATGGAGGAGGTGAGAATGGACTCAATGATGGCCGTGTAAAACTGCACCATCCTCTCTGCTGGGCCTTCTTGATGAGGGAGCTGATGGAGGGCTCCCACTTTAGGTCCTGGGTGATGGTGGTGCCAAGGAAACGGAAAGTGTCCACGGTGGTGATGGGGAGTCTGTCATGATGAGGGGGGGCTGGGGGGCTGGGACTTTCCTGAAGTCCACGATCATCTCCACTGTCTTCTGGGCATTGAACTCCAGGTTGTTACCGCTGCACCAGGACACCAGCCGGTCCACCTCCCTCCTGTAGACAGACTCATCCCCGTCCGAGATGAGCCTGATGAGGGTGGTGTCGTCATGGATGGAGGTGCAGCAGTTTGTGTACAGGGAGAAGAGCAGAGAGGAGAAAGTACACAGCCCTGTGGGAGTTCCTATGCTGATAGTCCGAGTGTCAGAGGCATTCTTGCCCCACGCACTGCCGTCAGGAAGTCAGTGATCCAGCTGTCAGGCACCTTGAGCTGGGAGAGCTTGTCCTGGAGCAGAGCAGGGAGGATTGTGTCGACTGCAGAGCTGAAGTTCTACAGGAGTAGGTTCCCGGGGAGTCCAGATGCTGCAAGATGAAGTGGGAGTGCCAGGTTGATGGTGTCGTCTACAGACCTTTTGGCTCTGTAGGCGAACTGCAGGGGGGTCCAGCAGGAGAGGAGGTGAGGGACTTGAGGTGGGGCAAGACCAGGTGTTCAAATGACTTCATCACTACAGACGTCAGTGCCACCGGCCTGTAGTCATTAAGTCCAGTGATCTGGGGCTTCTTGGGGACAGGTACAATGATGACAGACTTGAAGAAAGCTGGGACATGGCATGACCCCAAGGAGAGGTGTTAAAAATGTCTGTGATGACCGGGGTTAACTCTCCTGTGCAGTGTCTTAATGTGGCGGGAGAGACGCCGTCTGGTCCAGCAGCTTTTCGGGGGTTGGATTTCTGAAATAGCCTGTGACTGTGAACATCTTGTTCTTGAACTGAGAGAGTGGTGGGGAGGTGGGGGGGACCAGGTTTGGGTTGGCGAAGGTGACCACCGTGGGGGAGGGGGTGGTCACATCAAACCAGGATTAGAAGGTGTTAAGTTGCTCAGCCAGTTTTCAATTGTCTGCAGCAGAGGGGGCTTGGGGCTTAGGAATGGTGAGAAGCCGGAGCCCCCTCCACACGGAGGCAGGGTTGTTGTCAGAGAAACTGCTGCTTCAGACGCGTATTGTACTGTGATCTCGCTCGAGAAACCTATTTGCTAAATCCATACTTCGCATCTTTGTAGCGCCCCCTATCACCAGCCCTGTGCGCTGCCTCCTTCTGCTGCCTTAACTGCCTCAGTTTTGGAGTGAACCAGGGTTTGCCATTGTTGAAAGTGACTTTGGTTTGTGTTGGTATGATGCTGTCCTCACAGAATCGAATGTATGACGTCACAGTGTATGTGTACTCATCCAAACTATCTGTGGCAGCTCTGAAAACCTCCTAGTCTGTAATGTCCAAACACGCATTTTAACAATAAAATTAAAACAATTAGAGATAAATTAGATTAAATTACTCCCACTATTAGCCCTGAACATGCCCAAGCTGTAAAAACTAGTGTCCCATATAAATCCATCAGTAACACTAGAATGGTTCACTGCTGTTGATCAAGCAGAGAGAACTTTAGCCATTATATCCTCGAAAACGTCATCTTGTATTCTAGACCCGATTCCAAGCAGACTCTTCAAAGACATTCTCCCCCTAATTATAGATTCTATTCTTAATATAATAAATACTTCACTAAAAAGTGGTTATGTTCCACAGTCCTTCAAACATGCAGTCATTAAACCGCTTCTAAAAAAAGCCTAATCTTGATCCTGACCAGTTGATAAACTACAGACCTATTTCAAATTGACCCTTTGTCTCTAAAATCCTTGAAAGAGTTGTAGTTAAACAGCTTTGTCGGCATCTACAGGACAATAACTTATTCGAAGTTTTCCAGTCAGGGTTCAGAGCCCACCACACACTGAAACTGCACTAGTTTCACAAATGATTTGTTATTAGCTGCTGACGATGGACTGGTCTCAATCCTGGTTCTATTGGACCTCAGTGAAGCATTCGACAACATCGACCACAACATTCTACTGCAGAGGTTAGAATCTGATGTAGGTGTCAGAGGGACAGCCCTCAGCTGGTTTAAATCCTACCTATCGGATAGGTACCAGTTTCTTTATGTAAACCAGAGCTCCTCACCCTGTTCTAAAGAAACCTACGGTGTGCCACAGGGTTCAGTACTCGGTCCAATTCTGTTTACTCTTTATATGCTGCCGTTAGGTAACATTATCAGAAAGCATAGCATTAACTTCCACTGCTATGCAGATGACACACAGCTGTATTTATCAATGAAACCTGATCAGACTGATCAAGCAGACAGACTTGGTGCTTGTGTGAAGGATATAAAATCCTGGAGGACACTTAATTATCTGCTTCTTAACCCTGAAAAAAACCGAGGTCATCGTACTAGGCCCTAATCATCTACGAGACGCTTTATCTGAGCAGAAAGTCACACTGGACAACGTCAGTGTAGCCTCCAGCTCCACTGTAAGAAACTTTAGAGTCTTATTTGACCAAGAGCTCTCATTCAAAAGCACACATAAATCAAGCCTGTAAAACAGCCTATTTCCATCTGCGTAATATAGCCAAGATCAGAAAAATCTTGCCTAAAAGCGATGCTGAAAAACTTGTCCATGCGTTTGTAACATCTAGATTAGACTACTGTAACTCCCTGCTTGCAGTTTGCTCTAAAAGCTCCATAAAAAGCTTTCAACTGGTTCAAAATGCAGCAGCAGCAAGATTACTAACAGGAACTAAGAGAAGAGAGCACATTACGTCGGTGCTCGAGTCTCTTCACTGGCTCCTTGTTGAGTTTAGAATCAAATTCAAAACCCTCCTCCTGACTTACAAAGCCATAAATGACCTGGCCCCATCCTACCTCAAAGATGCTATAGTACCTTATCATCCAAAACAGAGCACTTCGCTCTCAAAATGCTGGACTTCTGGTAGTCCCAAGAGTCTCTAAAAGCACAATAGGAGATAGAGCATTTAGCTACCAAGCTCCTGTGTTGTGGAATCGGCTTCCTGTCCATGTTAAAAAGGCCGACACAGTCTCTTCATTTAAGACCAGGCTTAAAACGTTCCTCTTTGAAATGGCTTATGGTCAGGCCAGTTAGGAACAGAAATAAAAACCTACAGTTCCCAGCTCTGCTGCCCTAGGAGCAACTATACTGGGGGAAGTATGGCAGCTTGAGCACTATCCTCTGCTAAAGACTACTTTTCTATCAAACAATATTTAATATTTAATTTCACTTGCAATTTGTTCATCTCTTTTCCTTCTTCTTCAGCCTGTGTTCATCTACATGCTGCCTCCATGTGTGACCTCCAGATTTCTAAAGCCTGTGCTGAACAGTTTGTTAGCACCACTCACTCAAATAGTTAACATGTCGCTTCAATCTGGAACATTCCCAATTTCTTTGAAAACTGCGGTCATAAAGCCTCTCCTAAAGAAGAGCAGTCTTGATGCCGCAGTACTGAGTAATTACCGGCCCATCTCTAATCTGCCATTTTGGGGGCAAAGTCCTTGAAAAGGTTGTTTACCAAACAGCTCACTGATTTCCTCTTAATAAACAACTCATTTGATGTTTTCCAGTCAGGTTTTAGACCTCATCACAGCACTGAGACTGCTCTTGTCAAGGTGACAAATGACATCCACCTGAACACTGACGCGGGCAAAGCCTCAGTCTTAATTCTGTTAGATCTGAGTGCTGCTTTTGACACTGTCGATCATGGGACCCTCTTACAGAGACTAGAGGACTGGGTGGGCATCACTGGCACTGGCCTAAACTGGTTAAAGTCCTATCTGGAAGACAGGAAATTCTTTATCGAAATTGGTAACTGTGTCTCAGACCAGATGCCCCTGACCTGTGGGGTGCCCCAAGGGTCAATCCTGGGGACCCCTTCTGTTCAACCTCTACATGCTGCCGTTAGGTCAGTTGATACGCAGCGAGAATGTGTCCTATCACAATTACGCAGACGACACTCAGATCTATGTTTTCACTGACGGCAGGTGAATATGGACCAGTGGATTCACTCTGTCACTGCATCCAACAGATCAGTGTGTGGATGCAAAACAACTTTCACCAGCTGAACTCGGACAAGACTGAAATCATCGTCTTTGGCCCACAGAAACAAAGAGAAATTGTTAATTGTCACCTCCAGAGTCTCGCTCTAAAACCTACACATCAAGTTAGAAATCTGGGGGTAATAATGGACTCAGATTTGAATTTTAACAGCCACGTCAAATCAATAACATCAGCAGCTTTTACCATCTAAAAAAACATTGCCAAAATCAAAAGTATAGTGTCTAAACCAGACCTGGAGAGACTTATCCATGCGTTTGTTTCTAGTAGATTAGACTACTGTAACGGCCTGCTCACTGGCCTCTCCAAACGAGCAGCTGTAAAAACAGCTGCAGTACATCCAGAACGCCGCTGCTCGGGTCCTGACTAGAACCAGGAAGTACGATCACATTAGTCCTGTGCTCAGGTCTCTGCACTGGCTCCCTGTGGCTCAGAGAATAGACTTCAAAGCAGCTCTGCTTGTATACAAGTCTCTCCATGGCCTAGCACCAAAGTACATCTCGGACATGTTAGTGCCATATGAACCATCTCGGACTCTGAGGACCTCAGGGACCGGCCTCCAGCTGGTGCCCAGAGTCAGGACTAAACATGGGGAATGTGCGTTTCAGTTTTATGCAGCTAAAATCTGGAACAGTCTTCCTGAGGATGTGAGACAGGCCGCTACTCTGGCAATGTTCAAATCTAAACTAAAAACTGTTTTGTTTGGCTGTGCATATGACTGAAATGCTTTTCTTTGCACTCTTCTCTTTTATGTCTTGAACTAAGATTGTGATTTCTGCCATGTCTTTGTGATTTTAATGCATTTTTTCCTGTTGTGTGAAGCACTTTGAATTGCCTTGTGTACGAATTGTGCTCTACAAATAAACTTGCCTTGCCTTCTTCTCCCACTTCCCCGACGGGAGTGGAGCAGGCACATCGAGGACCTGTGGATCCAGATGCTCCTCAACTGCCTGGTAAAACGGTCTGCCTGGAGAAAAGGTCTCTATTCCATATGAACGGCGTCGTTCATATGGAATAGAGTCTATCTGCAAATTGAGGCGCGTCCGCTTGTCTGTCCGAGGGAGTCGGATCTCTCCTTCACTGTTGAACTCCTACAGGTTTCTACTTTTTCCCAAAGAGGTTTGGTAGTTTTTCCTGGCCGAGAAGGAGGGTCTAAGGACAGGGGACACAGGATGGGACATTTCCAAGTCCCTATGAACATTGTTTATTTTGTTTTCCACTGTAGCCCCTCGAGGCAACTACTGTTGTGATTTTTGGCATTACAAAAAATAAATTGAATTGAAATCTAAGCTTAGCACTGTTTTGTTTAGCTGTGCATATGACTGAAATGATTTTCTTTGCACTCTTCTCTTTTATGTCTTAAAGTGTTTTGTGATTTCTGTCATGTCTTTGTGATTTTAATAATTTTTTTCACCTGTAATGTGAAGCACTTAGAAATGTCTTGTGTACGAATTGTGCTCTACAAATAACCTTGCCTAGCCTTACGTGATCTGGACTCCAATACAGGATCTTATTTTTCATATTATTGTCCTCCGTCTGCAGAGACCTTTGCCTGCAGGGCCTCCATCTTGGCCCTCATAGTCTGCAGCTTGTCTGTATTGCCTGAAATATGTTCAGCTTCATCCATGCGTGCTCCATCCACTCCTGCCTCTTTTATCTCCTTTTTATCAGAGACGATTTCTTCAAGTCGGGCCGTACCAAGCGCTGACCACATTTCAGCCCAAAGGGCCTCCATGTCACGCTACATTTCTCTTTTAATTTTATGTATCATAATGGTCAGTCGGTGTAAGGTGATCTCCCCTCCACCTTCGGACAAGTGCAAGCCTGGAGACCCGAGTTCGGGGACGGAGATTTGTGTCGCTCTCAAACTCTCAACTCTCAAAACAGAATACACTCACCCGGATTCGACATCATGAGTTGTGTCAATGGAGATATGCAGCGTTTTTGTACATAGACCTCTCTCATTCAAAAAACAGTAATGCACCAAAAAGTGCTGTAAAAATTTAGCCCAAGTTTTCCACTTCACACTTTTAATTTTGGGAAAATAAATAAATAAATGCAATTGTTTATTTGGGGCGTACTTTTAAGGCTATATGGCCATGTTGGACTCCACCAAGACTGCTGTTTGTCACAGGGTTCTGTTCATTGTTTTTATGGACAGAATTTCTAGGCGCAGTCAGGGGTCGGAGGGTGTCTGGTTTGGGGACCACAGGATCTCATCTCTGCTGTTTGCAGACAATGATGTCCTGATGACTCCATAAAACCCGGATCTGCGACACATGCACTGGGACGGGTTTGCAGCCGAGTGTGAAGCAGCTGGGATGAGAATCAGAACCTCCAAATCCGAGGCCATGGTTCTCAACCGGAAAAAAGTGGCTTGCCCTCTCCGGGTGGGTGGCGACTCCTTGCCCCAAGTGGAGGAGTTCAAATATCTCGGGGTCTTGTTTACGAGTGAGGGAAGGAGGGAATGTGAGATTGAAAGGCGGATCTGTTGTGGTGAAGAAGGAGCTGAGTCGAAAGACAAAGTTCTTGATTTACCGGTCAATCTACGTTCCTTCCCTCACCTATGGTCATGAGCTTTGGGGAATGACCGACAAGATGGCGGATACAAGCGGTCGAAATGAGTTTCCTCCGCAGGGTGGCTAGCGCTCCCTCAGAGATAGGGTGAGGAGTTTAGTCACACTCGAAGAGCTCGAAGTAGAGTCGCTGCTCCTCCACGTCTACAGCTGAGGTGGCTCGGGCATCGATTCCGGATGCCTCCTGGGTACCTCTCTGGGGAGGTGTTTAGGGCATGTCCCACCGGAAAGAGGCCCAGGGGAAGACCCAGGACACACTGGAGGGACTATGTCCCTCAGCTGGCCTGGGAACGCCTCGGCTTCCCCCAGGGGAGTTGGAGGAAGTGTTCTGCTTAGACTGCTGCTCTCGCGACCTGGCCCCGTATAAACGGAAGAAGATCGCTGGATGGCCATATCAAGTAAAACATATAAATCATACATACATCTAGAGTACATGAAGAGATATGAGTTTTTATAGGAGAAAATTGACCTTGATTTTATGTGGACACTCGAGGGTCCCAAAGGTGACAAGTGTGACTTTTTCACATAAACCTCTCCCATTCAAAACACAGTAATGCACAAAAATGAATGAATAATTGACATATACTATGGTCTAATAAATTTAGCTTGAGTTGTTCACGTTACACTTTTAATGTAGGAAGAAAAAAGTAATAATAATAATTTGACTCGATTCATGAAACTGTGGGAAGTTTTATCAGACTGACCCCAACACAGCCAGAAATATTGAGGTTTGAAAAAAAGAAAATGCTCCAAAGGACCCTCGAGGGTTAGTATTAAACTTAAGCCTTGTTTAAGGATAACAAGTGTTTTAATCAGTATAAAGCTTGTGTGTAATTGCAGCTTAAATCCACTGAGCATCACTGTTCACCCACAAACCGCAGTCTGTTCCTCTGATGCGTCATGCTCTTGTTCTTCATCACAGGTGGAAGAGGAGAACAAAATTAGAACACTCACCAGAAAGTAGATGTGAACTGCATTTAGAGAAAGTCTTCAGTTACACAAGCCATGGACGCGTCTGAAAACATAAGATAAGATAAGATCACCTTTTATTTGTCCCACAATGGGGAAATTCCACTGTTGCAACAAAGGGTACAGAAGCAGATTAGCCACAGTATAATAATAAAAACAGATCGCTTGGAAAAAGAAAACTCTTATAAAAAACTCTTATAAAAACAGATAAAGTGAGAAAAAAAAGAAACTCTTATAATCTCAATAATAATAACACTCTTATTTACAGCTGTCATATGGACAGAAAATATTGCACCAGGGATGATTGACATTGTGTCACAGTATTGCACAGGAGTATAACAGTATTGCACATGGTTATGAAAGCTGAATGACACGTTCAAGACACAACAGTGTTTGTTGTAAAGTCTGACAGCAGCAGCAGCATGTAGATAGCCTCCTCCCCTCTGGGGCCAGGACTCCCCTGAAAAAGAAAAGCTACATCTCAGTGGAACGATTCTGTTAAATACAAGTCAATAAATAGAATAATGTGAATCCCATTTTTGTCAGAAATACTTGTATGTTTCTTTTGTCAGACGGTGGAAAAAGTAACAAATGAAGACAAAGACAGTTCTCACAGTCCACACAGTCCTCACAGACCTCAGAGTCCTCAGAGCCACAGTCCTCACAGTAACAGTCCTCACAGTCCTCACAGTCCTCACAGTAACAGTCCTCAGAGCCACAGTCCTCAGAGCCACAGTCCTCACAGTCCTCACAGTAACAGTCCTCACAGCCACAGTCCTCAGCCACAGTCCTAACAGTCCTCAGCCACAGTCCTCACAGTAACAGTCCTCAGAGCCACAGTCCTCAACAGCCACAGTCCCTCAGAGCACAGTCTCGAGCCAACAGTCCTCACAGCCACAGTCCTCAGAGCCACAGTCCTCACAGTCCTCAGAGCCACAGTCCTCACAGTCCTAACAGTCCTCAGCCACAGTCCTCCACAGTCCTCACAGTAACAGTCCTCAGCCACAGCCACAGTCCTCACAGTAACAGTCCTCAGAGCCACAGTCCTCACAGCCCTCACGGTCATTTACAGTCCAGTAAAAGCTATATTTGATTTGAACATGTTAACCATGTATCTGGACACACAGTAATAGTAGTACTATGATCGTGATGTGATCGAGCAGCTGAAGGAGTTCATCCACAGCAGTTTCCTTTCTAAAATACTAACTCTATGGACTTGATGTTGGATCATATTTGAATAATAAAGTTCCATTTCTATCTCTATAGCTAAAAGCTACTGTATTGAGCTTTATTGAAACAACTTGTTCCTCCCCTTAGACACACATCACTTCCTGTACCACCAGAAGGGCCCCGCCCCATTTTGGGTGAAAACAATGGGAAATGAATGGGATGCGACCGATGGTAATCTTCCAATGAATATCCAAAAACTATATTTAGTGATTTCTGTCAAATAGACAAAGACAAAAGGAACGCAAAGGTCCAGGGCTTCAGACAATTCACTGATGATGGTAAACGTTTTTAAATTGACCGACTCATATATGAGTGTATCAGATGCATGTGTTTTCACCTGTTAATGTTCACGTTTTATGATAAATGAACTGGAAATCCGAAGCAATATTTTCACCCAAAAGTATGACTGGAGACCTATGTCGTGAAAAATACTAATGCTTTACACTTGTGTTATGCTTAGCTAAAAGCTACATTGTGTCATTATTCATTCATTCATTCACTCCATGCTTGTGGTAGTAAGTTACTTCTGTAGCCACAGCTGCTCTGGGGCAGACTGGCAGAAGTGAGGCTGCCAATCAGCACTGTGGACTCGACACCAAAATCATACCAGGCAGTGTGGGTGAAGTGTCAGTAGCACTTGTTCCTGTACATACCATATATGAATAAAAGAGCCTGATGAAGGCAGTGACACAGGCCTGATTAGATGAGACACTCACATTGTGTCTCTCATTTCCTGGAGATACTTCCTGATGACGCACATGAAATATGAACATCGCTTGTTTGCTTGTGTGTGCTTTTGTGTGCATGTGCATGTGTGTGGAAGAGATGGAGCAATCACACAGTTTGATGGATCCTTTGGGTGCTCTGCTGTCACGCGTTACTTGTCGCCGCGGTGACGAGTGGCTTCCGTCTGCTGTGGTGGCGGTTGGCGGTCTCTCCCCGGGCTAATGCCAGATGCTAGCATGTGCAGCACTGTTTCCCTTCTGCCGGAGACACAGCAGGCCAGCAACAGACACAGCACACACTTTGGTCAAACGGAGAGAAGAAGAAACAGCTAACATCCAACAATAAAACATTTGGCCTTACACTTTTGAAAGTTTAGTCTTGCAAGTCTACACACAATTTCATTTGAATAATATTACTGTGGAATGTGGAAAATGATTTTGTGGTATTACTGGTGGACTGTAAATTGTTGGTCAGCGAACCGAACGTCTTTCTTTCCGTTTGTCTGAAGTCTTTTACGATGTCAGTCCAGTCCTTGATTGTTGGTGAGGTTTGTGTCATTCATTTCTTTGTGAAGGACTTTTTTCCTGCTGCCAAAAGTATGTTCCAAAAGTATCCATTTATTGTGTCCATGGCAGGAGTTTTGAGGACCAAGTACATAGTTCTAAAGTTCAGAGGGATGGCAATGTCAAAAATAGTCTGCAGTGCTGAGCAACAGGACAGTGCTAAAACATGTGATAGTGGTTTGCCTCCTGGTGCCACAGTTTCTCCAAACCGTTAGCATTTCCTTGTTAATAATGAGCACTTTGACTTGCTGTTATGGAAAAAGGTGATACATTTTTCCAGGAAACAAGGTGACCCTCTCTTTCCCATTTGTTTTTAATATATTTAGTAGAGTAGCTTTCCAGATTAGTAATGCATTGATCTCACTGAGATAGTATTCGCTTCGAAAATTCTGATTTATAATCCTTGATCAATATTTTGTTTAATTTCTTGTTATAATAACTCCTTATTTGTAAATGCCTATAAAAGTCCTGTTTCTCCAAGTCAAAGGATTCTTTCAACATATCAAAGCTTTTCAGATGATTATTTTTTACAATCTGGTGAAAAACCTTTATACCTTTTGTTGTCAAGACTTTAAATTTCAAATCTGTGCTGTTAGGTGTGACATTCTGAACATAAGAGTGGTTTGCAATCAGGTCTATAATATTGGTATTGAAGGTAATATCCCTCCCTGGTGGAGCATATTCCTTTACTAATGTAAAAACCTTTCCATTAATAGTTCTTTAACCAGTACATATCTGCCTCTGTATGATGAATAGGACATTCTTGAATAACAAAATTGGGTTCGTTTTTTATGTTATCGGTGTAATCCCTCATTCATCCAGGAGTGGACCTTCTCACTGACTCGACCATACAATTAAGTCAGTTCGTGTGCGCGTGTGAACTATCTTCTATAGACTCATTCTCACGTCTCTGCTTTTGAAACCACCTGACGAGGATTAAATGGGTGCTTTAGCTGTTTATTAAGGGCAAAATAAGAGCGTGAGGCTGAGTACGGTGAGGAGACCAAACAGATTTGAGCAAATTGGCAGTCAGTTTTCCCCAAACTGACGGTGCTCTCAGGCAATGCCCTGGTCAGGGTTTTTTCCAATCCAGGGGTCCCACAATTCTGGGGATATATATATGTGTGTGTGTGTGTGTGTATATGTATATGTATGTATATATATATATATATATATATATATATATATATATATATATATATATATATATATAAGCACTGCCTTGAACTCGCTCAGACTTGGACTATAGAAGGAAGTCTTAACTTAACCGCCACTGCCTTATTCCGATTTAGCAGAAGTAAAAAAGATTCACAAGGTGAAGAAGCCAACGCTCTGACCCCATGAATGGTTGAAACGCAAACATTGAAAATACAGAGCTACAGGTTGGAGAACCCTGGTCTGCACAGACAAAGAATGAGTTACAAATAGAAACATGTAGATCAGGTGTACGCACATGTTTTTGGCGTTTTAACATTTTTAAATTTGTACATTTTTACTTGTTTTATTAATCCTGTGTATGAGGTCCTCTCCATTGGAGCCTCACAAAAACACTAGTTTTCAATTACACCATATTTGTGACATCAAAAGTACAGATCTGGAGGTCTTTTGTGTTTCTTTTTCTTTAAAATCATCACCAGACTGGTTCTGAGCATTCCTGCAACAAATCACTTACCTCACAACTTCATGCTTACATTACAAGAGTAAGTTTAAAGGTCAATAACAATAAAATAATGCAGAATATGTGACCTTTCAAACATTCCTCTCAATCGGTATCATAATCCCATGATAATTTCTCCCCCCTTCTCCCACCTGCCTCCCTCTCCTGCATTTACTAGTTCTTGGTAGTTATCATCGGCCGAAACAGAATCATATACTAATGTATGATGCTCTGTACGTGCTGCAGTGTAAAATTAGACAGTTGAGCACTAGTCATGAAAACAACTGAAAAGGCACGCACCCCAATGCAAATGTACGGGACACAAAACATGACCTGATTTCCATTCTGGAGCTGAACATTGAACGCCACATAAACTCAAGTGTTTTTGAGAGCTTTCTATTTTGGGGCTTGATGTAAAAAGGACGCGAGGAAGAGCGAGCGCTGTTTTCAATTTTCAATTTCTGTGCCTTCTGGAATAATTTGTCTCTATATGAGCAGCAGCTGAGGCCCAGTAACGGAATAGCAATACCTGAAAATTTTAAAAGGATTCTAAGTGGCATAGTGGTATGTCTTGCTGATGGGAAGAAGACTTGTATGCTACACGTCTTGAACGGATTAACTCAATATTGATATGAATTGATTAATTTAACTAGGGAAAAACAAAATATTATTTGTGAAGAAAGACTAGCTACCTTGGCTTGTAAAATGAGGGGGAAACTCTTCTCTCCATTGATTCAATAGGAATAAAAAGTAATACGATTGTTCTGCTGATGTTAAACTACAGCAGCGTGGTAGCATTTAGCCCGCCGCTTCCATTCACCCATTTATTCTTCTCCATGTCTTTGTGTTTGTCTTTGGGACAATATAGCACCTAAACTCAACATTTGCTCTTGTAGTTGTGGAAAAGTGGGTGATAGAGCAGCTGTTCTCCAGACCATGGAGGTCCGTTAGTGGGCGGTCCCTCTGAGGCCGACTGTATCTGTTCTGTCTCAATGTTGGCCTTTATGTGTTCATTTCACAAACCCCAATGTTAGGGCCTCTACTGCCACCTCGCTGTCTGCCATCCAGCCTCCTCGTCCTGCACACTGCCCTGCTCTTTTGCTTTTGCGCCACATGCACCTCAGTACTTATATTTCTCTACAAAAGTTTTCATACATATACTCATTCGCACACACACACACACACACACACACACCACTGACAGTTATACAGTTTATTATTCTTTATTCAAATAAATGCCTGATCAAGGGTTTAAGCGTTTTCATGTTGCTGTTGTAACACTGCAAAATTCATTTCATTGCAATGATTGTGGAGGAAAAAAATAAAACATAAAAATGTTTGTTGTAGTGTATAGTCAGTTATTACTACTATTTAAAAATAGTGACATTCAAAAGCCTTCAAAACATTCATAAGGATGTAACATTTATTACAAAGAACGTTTGGTATCACTTTAGAATAAAGCATAGACTATTTAATGTCAAACTCTTTTGAAACCCTCCATTCCAAGTACCACTGATAAGTGCTTAGATACACTAGGAGTCTCAATACCCCTGGTTGGGAAAGACTTTCTTAGACCTCTAAAACATTCATTCTTGCATAAGCTCAATAGTTCATATTTCTGGTTCTGGTCGATTAATTGGCTAACTCCACAGGGATATCATGCTCATTTTAGTCTTCCCTCCAGTGTCTCTCCAGAATTGAGCCCTGGTTTGGTGTGCGATACTGGACCAATCACAATGCAGCATTGTGGTCCAAATTGATAAATGTGTAGAACTCACTTCAAAGTGCATTCTAGTGTGATCTGATCCAAATTGCAATGCGATGCCACGGCAACAGTCCACCATCCACTGCTGCGTCTTTGTTTGTGCCTGTCTTTAGCGTTTTGACCAGTGTGCAGACATATACTAACAACCACAGCAGAACAGATGCGGAGCAGGAAGTGGATGCACTCATCACAAATGCACTCCCATCTGTGCAAGTGTAACCTCCAGATTACACATGGCCTCTGTCACAGAGGTCCTGCTGGATTTGCTCCATGTAAACACAGTTCTGTAATCCTAAGTGAGGGGCAGCAGGGGGCAGCGGGCAGCAGATGGCCAGAGAGAGAGAGAGAAATGTTCAACATCATAACCCAGGCTCGTTCTGATCGGCCTTGAGTGCATTCGTAGTGCCTGTTGATCTGTAGCGAGATATCACATGGCACGTGGCATGGACCCTGTGTGTCATGGGCAGGACGTAACATCCCATAATAAACAGCTGCAGAAGGACTGCCATGTAAACAGTTTTAAGGGAATAACTTATTTTTTAAAGAGTTTTTACTCAGAGTTGTGTTTCCTTTGAATTAAGCATGTTTGAGTTAGGGCTGGGCCAAAAAAATGAATATCTATTTTTAGGAACACTTTGGACGATTAGAATTGTAATTTGTTTTGATGGAAGTCACCGGTGTGTCACAGTCTGCTCATCTCCTCTCTACACCTCTTCAGACCAACTCCCTACACCTTGTTCTTCTTCTTCTTCTTCTTGTATTTCCAACAGATTGCGGGCCCCACAGCACATTGCTGCCTTTAACTGGTGATAGTTCATTATGACACTTTACTAGAGTCTACTGTGCAGTCCACTATCGAAAATAAACTCCATCAAAGCTCTATACACCTCCTGCTGATGCAAAGCGGGGCCAAGCAAAGTCTTCATTGGCATAGATTTAACCCCAAATCAAAAAGGTGGGAAAAAAGTGGTAAACCTGTTACACTCCATTAAAACATGGGGGACAGTTTCTTCTTTTCCACAGGTTTCAACTCCCTACACCTGTCTCTGCTCCTCTCTACCTGTTAGCCACGCCTCTTCATCAGACCCACTCCCTACACCTGTCTCTGCTCCTCTCTACCTGTTAGCCACGCCTCCTCATCAGACCAGCTCTCCACACCTGGGACAGCTCTGCCTGCATTCAAGCCTGCTCCTGTCTCTTTGCCAGTGCCAGATTGTTCTTGTGTTATGCCTGACTCTCCAGTGGTTTTCCCCGGACTGATCACCTGTTGCCGACCTGGTCTGTCCCCGACCTGTCTGCCTCGTCTCTGCCCTGGATATTACCTCAGCCTTCTGTTTTCGACCATGGGTTTCGCCTTTTCCCTCCTGGTTAGACACCTGCTCGGCTCTGTGGCTAAACCGCTCACCACTGGACCTGTCTGCCAGTTAGTTAATCCATCTGTGGCTGGTTTTGCCTTCAGTCAGAGACGCCAGTCTCACTCCTTCTTTAGATCACTGTGAAGCAAGACTTTTTACCCTGCCACTATATGAACTATTAAAAATGCTGTGATAATAAAGGTCATTTCTGACTGATATTCCGTCTGCCTGTGCTGCTTTTGGGTCCTCACCATACCCGTGACATGGTGACAGCTGCTCTTTAATTCAAGCTCATACTAATTTAATATGCCAACTGATTATAAAGCATATGCCTATGGGCCTTTTATTTGATTGTAAATGAGCAGCCTTTTACTTCTCTCCAATTTGGCATTTGTTGGTATATTATCTTCCACTTAACTCAAAGGCTTTTGTCTTTCTCCAAATGCTCTGCAGGCCTGACTTTTGTCCGACTTGTACCCTATCCTCTCCTTCATTCTGCACAATACCCATGAGCTGCTCAGTCAGAGGCTAACTTGTTTCGTATCTAAAAGTTCGGCTCTTGGAATGTAGTAAAGGCTCGTCAAAAAGACTTTTTTTTTTTTTTAGGTTTTACTGGATCTGTTCTTGTTGTTAGGGAGAAGTGTGAAAAGCCGCTGAAGGTGGCACGGCTTAGCGCAGTGGAGCTGATCTCCATTTGACATTGTTAAAATCCCAAATGAATTGAATTTGTTATCGTCGAGCCCTAGTATGAGTAATTCTGTATTGTGCTACATTTGAGGCTTGAGTGCTGAAAATCAGTTTTCACCTATCCCCTACTATATCCCTGTACTTGTCGTCATTATTTGAAAAATCCATCCATCCATCCATCTTCTTCCGCTTTATCCGGGGCCGGGTCGCGGGGGCAGCAGTCTAAGCAGGGACTCCCAGACTTCCTTTTCCCCAGACACTTCCTCCAACTCCTCCCGGGGGATCCCGAGGCGTTCCCAGGCCAGCCGAGAGACATAGTCCCTCCAGCGTGTCCTGGGTCTTCCCCGGGGCCTCCTCCCGGTGGGACATGCCCGAAACACCTCCCTAGGGAGGCGTCCAGGAGGCATCCGGAACAGATGCCTGAGCCAACTCAGCTGGCTCCTCTCAACGTGGAGGAGCAGCGGCTCTACTCCGAGCTCCTCCCGTGTGACTGAGCTCCTCACCCTATCTCTAAGGGAGCGCCCAGCCACCCTGCGGAGGAAACTCATTTCGACCGCTTGTATCCGCGATCTTGTCCTTTCGGTCACTACCCGGTAATTACCGGCCCATCTCTAATCTGCCATTTTGGGGCAAAGTCCTTGAAAAGGGTTTAGGTTTCACCAAACAGTCTCTCGCGAATTACATTGTTTCCACAACTACTATATCTGATTATATTCACATTCCTTTGTGAAAGGTCCGATACAGCCACTGTACCTGCTCATTTGATGTTTTCCAGTCAGGTTTTAGACCTCATCACAGCACTGAGACTGCTCTTGTCAAGGTGACAAATGACACACCTGAACACTGACGCGGGCAAAGCCTCAGTCTTAATTCTGTTAGATCTGAGTGCTGCGTGCACTTTTGACACTGTCGATCATGGGACCCTCTTACAGAGACTAGAGGACTGGGTGGGCATCACTGGCACTGCTCTAAACTGGTTAAAGTCCTATCTGGAAGACAGGAAATTCTTTATCGAAATTGGTAACTGTGTCTCAGACCAGATGCCCCTGACCTGTGGGGTGCCCCAAGGGTCAATCCTGGGACCCCTCTGTTCAACCTCTACATGCTGCCGTTAGGTCAGTTGATACGCAGCGAGAATGTGTCCTATCACAATTATGCAGACGACACTCAGATCTATGTTTCACTGACGGCAGGTGAATATTGGACCGGTGGATTCACTCTGTCACTGCATCCAACAGATCAGTGTGTGGATGCAAAACAACTTTCTCCAGCTGAACTCAGACAAGACTGAAATCATCGTCTTTGGCCCACAGAAACAAAGAGAAATTGTTAACTGTCACCTCCAGAGTCTCGCTCTAAACACCTACACATCAAGTTAGAAATCTGGGGGTAATAATGGACTCAGATTTGAATTTTAACAGCCACGTCAGATCAATCACATCAGCAGCTTTTTACCATCTAAAAAACATTGCCAAAATCAAAAGTATAGTGTCTAAACCAGACCTGGAGAGACTTATCCATGCGTTTGTCTCTAGTAGATTAGACTACTGTAACGGCCTGCTCACTGGCCTCTCCAAACGAGCTGTCAAACAGCTGCAGTACATCCAGAACGTTGCTGCTCGGGTCCTGACTAGAACCAGGAAGTATGATCACATTAGTCCTGTGCTCAGGTCTCTGCACTGCTCCCTGTGGCTCAGACAATAGACTTTAAAGCTGCTCTGCTTGTATACAAGTCTCTCCATGGCCTAGCACCAAAGTACATCTCGGACATGTTAGTGCCATATGAACCATCTCGGACTCTGAGGACCTCAGGGACCGGCCTCCTGCTGGTGCCCAGAGTCAGGACTAAACATGGGGAATCTGCGTTTCAGTTTTATGCAGCTAAAATCTGGAACAGTCTTCCTGAGGATGTGAGACAGGCCGCTACTCTGGCAATGTTCAAATCTAAACTAAAAACTGTTTTTGTTTGGCTGTGCATATGACTGAAATGCTTTTCTTTGCACTCTTCTCTTTTATGTCTTGAACTAAGATTGTGATTTCTGCCATGTCTTTGTGATTTTAATGCATTTTTTTCCTGTTGTGTGAAGCACTTTGAATTGCCTTGTGTACGAATTGTGCTCTACAAATAAACTTGCCTTGCCTACCAAAGCTCATGACCATAGGTGAGGGTAGGAACGTAGATTGACCGTTAAATCGAGAGCTTTGTCTTTCGACTCAGCTCCTTCTTTACCACAACGGTCCAATGCAGCGACCGCATCACTGCGGACGCTGCACCGATCCGCCTGTCAATCTCACGCTCCATCCTTCCCTCACTCGTGAACAAGATCCCGAGATACTTAAACTCCTCCACTTGGGGCAAGGACTCCCCACCCACCTGGGAGAGGGCAAGCCACCTTTTTCCGGTCGAGAACCATGGCCTCAGATTTTGAGGTGCTGATTTCTCATCCCAGCTGCTTCACACTCGGCTGCAAACCGTCCCAGTGCATGTTGCAGGTCCAGGTTTGATGGAGCCATCAGGACATCATCATCTGCAAACAGCAGAGATGAGATCCTGTGCTCTCCAAACCGGACCCCCTCCGCCCCCTGACTGTGCCTAGAAATTCTGTCCATAAAAACAACAATGAACAGAACCGGTGACAAAGATCCACAAAGCACATGTGGACTGGTTGGGCAAACTCCCATGAACCCTCGAGCACCCAATGGAGAGTATAGAGCTGGTCCAGTGTTCCACGACCAGGACGAAAACCACACTGCTCCTCCTGAATCCGAGGTTCGACTATTGGTCGGATTCTCCTCTCCAGTACCCTGGAATAGACCTTACCAGGGAGGCTGAGGAGTGTGATCCCTCTATAGTTGGAGCACACCCTCCGGTCCCCCTTCTTGAACAGAGGGACCACCACCCCGGTCTGCCAGTCCAGAGGCACCGACCCCGACCGCCACGCGATGTTGCAGAGGCGTGTCAACCAAGACAGTCCTGCAACATCCAGAGACTTTAGGTACTCGGGGCGTATCTCATCCACCCCGGAGCTCTGCCACCGAGGAGTTTGCCAACAACCTCAGTGACTTCGGCTTGGGTGATAGATGAGTCAGCCTCCGAGTCCTCCGTCTCTACTTCCTCTTCGAAAGACGTGACAGTGGGATTTAGGAGGTCCTCAAAGTACTCCTTCCACCGCCCGACGACATCCCCAGTCGAGGTCAGCAGGTCCCCACCCGCACCGTAAATGGTGTTGGTGGAACACTGCTTCCCCCTCCTGAGGCGCCGGACGGTTTGCCAGAATTTCTTTGGGGCCGACCGATAGTCCTCCTCCAGGGCCTCCCCGAACTCCTCCCAGACCCGGGTTTTTGCCTCTGTGACAGCACGAGCTGCGGCACGCCTGGCCCGCCGATACCCGTCAACGACCTCAGGAGTCCCACAAGCCAAAGAGGCCTGATAGGCCTCCTTCTTCCGCCTGACGGCATCCCTTACTTCCGGTGTCCACCACCGGGTTCGGGGGTTGCCGCCGCGACAGGCACCTGAGACCTTGCGACCACAGCTCCGAGCAGCCGCATTAACAATGGAGGTCGAGAACATGGTCCACTCGGACTCAATGTCCCCAGCCTCCCCCGGGATTTGGGAGAAGCTCTCCCGGAGGTGTGAATTGAAGACCCTGCTGACAGCAGGCTCCGCAAGACGTTCCCAACAGACCCTCACTATACGCTTGGGCCTGCCAAGTCTATCCGGCTTCCTCCGCCGCCAGCGGATCCAACTCACCACCAGGTGGTGATCGGTTGACAGCTCCGCCCCTCTCTTTACCCGAGTGTCCAAGACACGCGGCCGGAGGTCAGATGACACGACAACAAAGTCGATCATTGACCTCCGGCCTAGGGTGTCCTGGTGCCACGTGCACTGGTGGACACCCTTGTGCTTGAACATGGTGTTTGTTATGGACAGTCCGTGACTAGCACAGAAGTCCAATAACTGAACACCGCTCGGGTTCAGATCGGGGGGCCGTTCTTCCCAATCACCCCTCTCCAGGTGTCACTGTCGTTGCCCACGTGGGCGTTGAAGTCCCCCAGTAGAACAACGGAGTCCCCGGTCGGTGCACTGTCCAGTACCCCTCCCAGGGACTCCAAGAAGGCCGGGTACTCAGCACCGTTGTTCGGCCCGTAGGCCGACACCACAGTGAGAGATTCGCCACCTGCTTGTCTCCATGGAGATGTTGCTTTGCCTGGACTGTTCCACAGTATGTGTTTGCGTGCTAACGCATGGCTGGAAAATCCTATTCTTACTGCAAGTGGTCACGTCGCCACAAATCTGGGGCCTAATTTCTAAAGCTTGCTTACACACTCCACAGTGCGTAGTCCGCCCTCTTGCGCCTTGGTATTTATAAAACTTCCACTAGGGGCAGGACTTTGCTCTGCTCAAACTGAGACCCTCCTGTAAGTTCTGCACAAAGTCTGGAGACACGAGGAAAGACCAAAGACCACACTCCTGGAGAGGAGCAGAGGTGAAGAGAGTCTGAGGAAGTGTTTGATTCAGGAAATCCTCAGCAAATACATATTTTAGCCTAGAATAATTTTATTCAGAGAGAATGTTGTTCCACTCATTATTCTGGACAACACATGAAACTGTATGAACTCTTAGACTTTATACTGTTTTTAAAAGTGAATTTGAGAGGGATGAATTATTACAATGTATGTTTGTATGTTTTGATCAGCTCCTTCCATGTTGCAAGAACAGACCTCCCCCAAATGACTCAACCACCTGTCATCCGCCTGTAAGGCCTGCACAGCAATCTGAACATTCTCCCATTGAGCCTCATATTCTGGGTCACACCAGCCCAGCAAGGCTCTGATCTGAGCAAGGCAAACCCCAGCCTCCCTTTTTCTTTTCATAATTGTAAGGTTTTGAATCGGATACAGGTTTTTTTCCTTCTGCCATATAAATCTAGAGATTGCTTTATTCCACTCATCAAAAAGCCGGTTGGGGATCGAAACCCTAAGAGTCTGGAACAGACAGAGAAACCTGGGCAAAACATTCCTTGTTATAGTTTCAATCCTTTGACTTAAGTATTGGATAAGATTCCATTTTTCAAGATCTCCCTCTATAGTAATAAAAAGGGGACATAATTTCCCTCCATAGTTGTTGTTGGGTCTCCATGGAGTACCACACCCAAATATCCAAGAGATTCCGTCTGCCATTTAAATGGGTAAGTCTTTTTAAAGGTCAGAGGCTGATGCCAGTAAGAGAATTTCAGTCTTTTGTACATTTAATTTGTATCCAGACATTGAACTTCTTGAAGAAAATGCATTGGTTATGGAAATCCCTGGCCTGGTCAAACACAATAGAACACCACCTCTCATGCTCCGTCCCACCAACCGCAACACCATGAACAGTTTCCGACCGTCCAATAAACTGGGCCAACGGCTCCAAACACAAAGCAAACAAGAGGGGTGCCAAAAATTTCTTTTTATAAAAGGATTCCAATGCTGATTGAATTTGGTCTTGTTTAAGATTACATTATTTTGCCTGTCCCTTATTTTAAAAATAGTTCTTTCAGCTTGTTGTTTTTTATGTTTCCAAAGATGGTAATTGAGAAAAATGTTATCCACTCTCATAATATCTTTGTTTGGTAAAGAGCATTTTCTTAACTATTTCCTGTGAAGTCAGATCATTAATTTCTCCTTATTTTTTCTGTAGCATTTTATGACACCCCTTTTTGGCATGGTTTTCCTCCAACCATTTTAATTTTTCTTGCAGATCATTTAGCTTTTTCTCCCTTTTTTGTTTCTTTTTTTTTTGGGAGGCTATAGCTATAATTTGTCCTCTCAAGACTGCTTTGGAAGCATCCCAAAGGATGCGCGGAGAAATTTCTACAGTATCATTTTTTCTCCAGATAAGTCTTAATGTTGTTGGACATGTTTTCTTTTAGGCAAGTTGGCATTGAACCTTCAAAGTGTGTTTTTTCGTCTTTCCTCCAATTCTACAGAGATGTAGATAGGAGCATGATCATTGTGCCTATATCTGCTTCAGTGATTTTAGATCTCTTTATTGAGAATTAAAAAAAGTAGTCGTCTGGAATAGAGTGTGTGTGCATTTGAAAAATGAGTATACTGGCGTACCCTAGGGTTCATTTCCCTCCATATGTCTCATTCCTATAGTCTTCAATAAGAGACGGAGCTTCTTAATTGTTCCTCCAGTGCCGCTTGAGTTCGACACGTCAGGCTGAATGCAAAGATTCCCTCAGAGTGGTTCACAATCAGGTCCATGAAATCAGCATAGATTCTATGCTGATCACTTTCTATGCCATAGAAAGTGATCTCACTCCCTGGTGGAGCATACGCATTTAAAAGAGTGAAAACTTTAACATTAATGTTCCCTTTAATCAGTACATATCTGCCTTCTTTATCCTTACATTCAAAACTCTGTTCAAAAACGATTTGGTTTGAGATCAACATTTCAACTCCCCTTCTGTTTGCCTCTCTGTGATGAATAGGATTTTTTTACAACAGAATTTCGTTAGTTTTTGATGTTTAGTGGCATTTAAATGTGTGTCTTGTAAAAATAAAATTTCTTTTCAAAAATTGTTTGCTTGCGTTCATTATGCCATTAACATTGAAGGATGCTACTTGTATCACGTCCGATGCCATTGGTTTGATTGTATTGATCCCACTATTGACAACTTTTGAATATTTTTAATCTCTCTGGTCGAAAACAACAAACACACACAAGAACCATAGGAATACAGAACATCTGAAAAGATAAAAAAGAAAACAAAAGGGGTCATGCTGGAAACGGGCATCAAACCCAAGACCTGTGGGGTTTTTTTTTTTGTTTTTTAAATCGCTCCCCCCAAAAAGCTCCACAGGGACTCCTGACACCAACCCTCAGAAGGAACTGGATATATAAAATCCCTGGATTACCACTTCGTCATGCTGCTCTCTGCATATACTTTAAATTTCCCACAAATCCAATCCCCCACATCGATGAGTAGATGTGTTTAGTCACATAGTTAATGTACAATAGCAAACTGCCACCATGGGGGGGACAAAGTTTGATGGTAAAAACTAAAAAAATCAGCTCATTAGTCTCTTCAAATGAACAGAACTGTATCATCATGTTACCCAAACTCGCATACCCCACGCTGGTGGCTCCATCTCTCTACTGTTAATTTCTCTGTGTTTAACATCTTCCTTAAGAGTACCTCTGCTTCTCCTGGTGTGTTTTACCTTCAAAAGTCAATAAATTTGTTCACAATGTAGTTGTTGACAGTTTTGCACTAAATCAACAGGAATGACAAACAGACCTGGCTATAAGGTTTTTTTACAAAAATATATACATATCATGGGGCCTTCTTTATTATTGCCTAAAAAGCCTTCCCACAATATATATAAATATCGTATTGTGAGGTTCATACTGAAATAATATTGTGAGATTCGCTATTGTCACATCCATATATCTTTACTGGGGAAAACCAGATTTTCATCTCCACGGAGACGGACAGGTGGAAGACCCTCCTCCACTAGAAAAGGTACATAGTAGGCATTTATTTATATCCTGAAAAACTTCTCGTCAAGCACCTTTCACTGGCAAAGGTCACAAACCAAATGTTCTATTGTGATATGCATTCCTTTCCTCGCTCTCATTCGTCTCCTTCACTCTCTTTTCCATCTCGTCGCACGTCATTAGCAAGCCACCGCCTAATGAATTTCTTATCTGTAAGAATTCAGTTGTGATAAGCTTTATTGTTTTTTTTCGCTTCGCCGTTTTCCCCCGCTCTCCGAAGGCAGGGGGGGGTGTGAATGAAACAGTGACAGGCAGCTATTTAGACGCATAGAGGGCCGCCAGAGAGATCTCACCAGCCGCAATGCCTCCATATCGTGAAATATTTAAATGATGGCGCTTATTCAAATGTGTGAAAAGTTGGTGTGCTGGAAGAATGGATGGCGGCGCACTGGGAAGGATGGAACATGGAGCGGCGTCAAGAACAGATGGTCAGATTGACAATGAAGACAGGACTGGAGAACAAAGTGCCATTACATGGTTTGTCAGGGAAGGTTTTTATTTTAAGATTCTATGACTTGTCTCCCAAATCGTCTAAAACAAAAAGTAGAGGCAAGTACAGGTAAAGGGGGACATATTTTTGAAAATTCAGTTTCTTTGTTAATTTTTGTTCAATGGGCCATTATCAGGAGGTCCCGCCCTGTGGGCAGGGCTTTCACAGAGTAAGATATAAATAGGAGTTCTCAGACTTGTTTCACTGAGAATGACTCTTGGATGTTTTTTTCTAAAACAGAGTCCAGATGACTACAACTGAATCTTTTTCTACAAAGTTGCACCTTAATGCCAAAGAAGTTAATAGTTTTTAAATCCTGTTCATTGACAATGGCAACAAACCCCATTCTGATTCGTGGAATAAAACAATCTCATGATTTGTATACCAACGCAAAAAACTTTGTATCCGGTTCAAAACTCTATAATTTTCAAAAGAAAAAGGAGTTTGGTGTATACCTAAAATTACTTTGTTTCAGCTCAAATCAATGTGTTGCTGTACTGGTGTTAACCAGAATATCAAGCTCAGCGGAAAATTAGAGAGTAATGTTGTGCCGGGGATTCCTGTACAGGCCTTAATTGCAGATGGCAAACAGTACAGTACATAAACAACACAAGTGACTGTCCATGAGTGAGTGCGGGTGACGAGCTCAGGAAACACTGTTCCCGATGTCTCCCGGACGCCTCCCTTGGGAAGAAGCCCTGGGGAAGACCCAGGATACGCTGGAGGAACTAGGTCCCTCAGCTGGCCTGGGAACACCTTGGGATCCGCCCTGAGGCGCTGGAGGAGGTGTGCGAGGATAGGGAAGTCTGGGCCTCCCTGCTCAGACACCTGCCTCAGCTACCCTGCCCTGAATAAAGCATAAGAAAATGGATGGACGGATGGAAACACAAGTTTACAAGTTTCTCATCTCATCCATCTGAGATCTGTCATGTTTTTACAAAAATAATTAACTCAGTGGGACTCGTTACATTTACGTAACTGGACAACAAGAAGTTAAATATTATACGCACAATACAAATTTTACTTGAATTTCTCCTCCTCCTAAATATAAATATTTGGTTTGTTCAGATCGGGATCAGACTTGGCTGTGCTCTAAAAATGGAAAATAGAAACGAAATCCAATAACAAAGCGGCGTACGGTGATAACGGCCCTCGCCCCCCTTCCGACCGTGGGGTACGAACCACACCTCTAATCCCCCCCACTATCTCGTTGACGCCTCCACTAACGCGCTTTTGTATCTTTAATGACAGACCCGGTCTCGTCTGCCCTTTCCCTAGATTTAGCTTTCACTAAACTAATTGTCCCAGACAAAAATCAACCAAAGCTTTTGATCTCGCTCTTGATCAGTTGGTCGGTGCGCCAGGCTCTTCCTAACCAGCGTGTGTGCTAACCCTCTCCCCAGGCACCTGCTACGAGGTAGCGATTGGACACCGGCACAATGGGCTATTGTGTCGAGCGGAATTATTTACATGTTGTAATTGTGTCTAAATGGTAGTTATAGAATTGTGAAGAATTTCTCTAAAAAAAGATATAATAATTGAATCTAATTTAAAGAAATTTAAAGGTGCTATTTTCAGGCCATCCGTCAAATAGTTTAAGATATAAAAGAGAAGAGTGCAAAGAAAATCATTTCAGTCATATGCACAGAAAAGCAAAACTGTTTTTAGTTTAGATTTGAACATTGCCAGAGTCGGCCTGTCTCACATCCTCAGGGAGACTGTTCCAGATTTTAGCTGCATAAAAGTGAAACGCAGATTCCCCATGTTAAGTCATAACTCTGGGCACCAGCAAGAGGCCGGTCCCTGAGGTCCTCAGAGTCCGAGATGGTTCATATGGCACTAACATGTACGAGATGTACTTTGAGGCTCGGCCATGGAGAGACTTGTATACGACCAGAGCTGCTTTGAAGTCTATTCTCTGAGCCACAGGGAGCCAGTGCAGAGACCTGAGCCAGGACTAATGTGATCGTACTTCCTGGTTCTAGTCAGGACCCGAGCAGCAGCGTTCTGGATGTACTGCAACTGTTTTACAGCTCGTTTGGAGAGGCCAGTGAGCACGCCGTTACAGTAGTCTAATCTACTAGAGACAAAAGCATGGATAAGTCTCTCCAAGTCTGGTTTAGACACTATACTTTTGATTTTGGCAATGTTTTTTAGATGGTAAAAAAGCCGTTATTGATTTGACGTGGCTGAGTCCATTATTACCCCCAGATTTCTAACTTAATCTGTAGGTTTTTAGAGCGAGACTCTTGAGGTGACTGCTAATACTTTCTCTTTGTTTCTGAGGGGCAAAGACAATGATTTCAAAAGAGATTTTCGTTTTGCCCCGCGGCACTCCCTTTTCTGTGCCCTTACCAAATCATCATTTCTCCATGGCTCGCTTTCTGCTTATTTTTTCACAATTTTAGCCTTCATAGGGGCAATGGTGTCGAGAACATTCAAAACACTAGATGTAACAGAGTTCAACAAATCATTTATATTAGAACATGAAACATTTTCAAAGTTTATCCTTTCCAGAAACAGTTTTCCAGTGCTGTCATATGTGTCTCCGAAGAACAACTGCAGGACCAGCTGGTGGTTTGGGAAAAACAGACGCAGATGCAGAAATGATCAGACAGAGCAACATCCGACCACATTGATGTTTGAAATATGATAACCCCCTTTGTAATTAGAAGATCTAGAGTGTGCCCTCTGATGTGGGTGGGGCCACACATGCTGAGTAAGACCGAAAGTTTCAAGGACAGCATGAAGCTCTTTAGCATTTCTGTCACAACTATTATCAACATGAACATTGAAATCACATGTAATGATCAAACTATCAAAGTCTGTGCATACAGCTGAAAGAATCTCAGTAAAATCATCAATAATCTTATTATTATTCTAATTCATGCCCTAGATGGGGGTATCGAGGCCGGGAGACCTACAGCCCTCATCGACAGAAGCCCCAAAACTACATTCATTTCTGTACACTCGTCGTGTTCATATTTCTCGGATGTCAATATATACTTTGCATCGTAGCTGGGGTTGTGGTCCTTGCTAATGAAGGATTTGTGCCAAATTTAATTTGTCTAAGTCAAAGAAAATGATTTCATCCCATTCAAAATGCTTGTACCCTGAAAAAACGCAACGCATGTAAGTCAGTGACAATATTTGTCAGTTTGCCACGGTAACATGCTTGTAGCTGGAGGTCATTGGCTTTTTTTTTTCAGAATGGCAAGTAGAATGTCTGTGCCAAATGTTATTTGTCTACGTGAAAAGTAAATTTTTTGGACTTAATTCAAATGTTCAAAGGGGCGCTGTAGAGCCGTTATAAAAGATATATATATTGTATATCATTGCGTTCAGCTAATCATTTAGCAAAAAAACATGTATTAATGATGGAAAATGGGACATCTCATGCCAGAGATAGTCTTAACACTTTAAAAAATATATTTTTTGTTAACGAGCTTGCCACGCCCACATTTGGATTGTATCCAACATTAAAAGAATTACCTGTAATTGCACATGGGTGTAGTTCATTTAGACACGTTTTCAAGCCTTTTGACTGAAAATCTAAGGTGGAAAAAAATAAAGTATGCGTTGTAAAAATGTGAAAATATTGGGTTCCGCCCACAACTGGCCAACTGTGAGGTTTAGGGTGGGGTCATAGATAATTTTTTACTAGTCCTGACATGAGATATGTTTGTACCAAGTTTCATAAATCTACAACAAAAAATGCTTGTCATTACCGCAATGTATGTTGACATTTTAGATGGCGATAGTGTCATTTTGCGTCGTACATTTTTATAGACACCAAAAAAAAATATTTTTGTTTAGAAATGCAAGAAGGATGTCTGTGCCAAATTTAATTTGTTTTCGTCAAAGTAAAATTTTGGATTTAATTCAAATGTTCAAGGGGGTGCTGTAAAAATATAGCTATATACATTGTATATCATTAAGTTCAGCTAATCATTTTGCACAAAACTTATATTTATGCTGGAGAATAGGGCATCTCATGCTTGTTAACGAGCTTGCCATGCCCACATTTGAAATTGCATAAAAAGGCGCATTACCTCTAATTGCACATGGGATGTAATTCATATTGACAAATTGTCAAGCCTTTTCAAATTTCCAAGATGCAAAAAAAATAAAGTATGAGGTGGAAACATTTTTAAACATTGGTGAATTTTAAACAATTTTGTTTCAAATTCACCTGAAAAACGTATCAGCTTCAAACTGATAACATTTAATTGCTCATGGGTTTTGTATCTTTGAAGTTTCCCATGAAAACTGTAGGAAGAGATGCCAAAAGTACGATGAAGGGCGCGCCGCGTTTGATCCAACATGGCCGACGTCCTGTATGATTTAGGGCGGGGTCATAATATAATTTTTTACATGTCCTTACATGAACTATTTTTTGGAGTGAGTCATATTTTAACTGCCGACTTTTGTCGTCGGACTCCCATTTGCCTCATGTTAATCGATTTGTGTGGTGGCGCTACTGAGTCTTCAATATTTTTTCACGGGGTCTTCACTCAAAATTAGAGCTGAATTAGTTTGCGAGTTTCCAGCCCCCGGATACAATTAATGATAATGGTATTTTTGGTTTAGACCTGGTTTAGTCCTGGTTTAGTCCTGGTTTTGTCCATATTTTTGTGCTTAAAAGATGATCCAAAGGCAAAACTAAAAACCTGAAACCTGAAAAAATATATGCCGTAATTTCTGGCTATAGAGCCCTCCTCAATAAAAGCAGCTCCAACAAAATTAACAAAGAAAAAATAAATTGTACATACACAGGCAGCTCCTGTGAATACTCCGCAGGTGCCCACTTTGTAACATGAGATATTTACACAGAAATAAAACGCGGTAGTGATGTGTCGGTGTCTTTTGAACCGGGGGATCCAACTCACCACCAGGTGGTGATCGGTTGACAGCTCCGCCCTCTCTTTACCCGAGTGTCCAAGACACGCGGCTGAAGGTCAGATGACACGACAAACAAGTCGATCATTAATCTCCGGCCTAGGGTGTCCTGGTGCCACGTGCACTGGTGGACACCCTTGTGCTTGAACATGGTGTTCGTTATGGACAGTCCGTGACTAGCACAGAAGTCCAATAACTGGACACCGCTCGGGTTTAGATCGGGGAGGCCGTTCTTCCCAATCACTCCTCTCCAGGTGTCACTGTGGTTTGCCCACATGGGCGTTGAAAGTCCCCCAGTAGAACAACGGAGTCCCCGGTTGGTGCACTGTCCAGTATCCCTCCCCGGGACTCCAAGAAGGCCGGGTACTCAACACTGTTGTTCGGCCCGTAGGCCGACACAATAGTGAGAGACCTGTCCGCAACCCGAAGGCGAAGCGACCCTCTCGTTCACTGGGGTAAACTCCAACACATGGCGGGCTGAGCTGTGGGGCAACAAGCAAACCCACACCAGCCCGCCGCCTCTCCCCGCAGGCAACACCAGAGAAGTGGAGCGTCCAGCCCCTCTCGAGAGGATGAAGAAAGCTCTTTATAATCTTAAATAATAATAATAACACTCTTATTTACAGCTGTCATATGGACAGAAAATATTGCACCAGGGATGATTGACATTGTGTCACAGTATTGCACAGGAGTGTAACAGTATTGCACAGGGGTGTAACAGTATTGGCACAGGAGTGTAACAGTATTGCACAGGAGTGTTAACAGTATTGGCAACAGTAGTGTAACAGAATTGCACAGGAGTGTACAGTATTGCACCAGTAATGAGTGTAACAGTATTGCACAGGGTTATGAAAGCTGGAATGACAAACGTTCAGGACTAACAGTGTTCGTTGTAAAGTCTGACAGCAGCAAGGAAGGAAAGACCTGTGAAACCTTCTGTGTTTATAAAGCCTCTTGTGAAGTGGCTGTTTAGTCTCCCCTATGTACCGCTCTTTACAACTTTCTTCACTGCATTGGATAGAATACACTACATTGCTCTGTTTTTGTGTAGGCATCTTGTCCTTAGGGTGAACCAGTTTTTTGTCTTAACGTGTTGCCTGGTTTGAAATAAACAGGGACTTTGTGTTGTCTAAAAATTCTTTACAGTTTTTCCCAGACAGTCCCGAGACATAAGGGATAGAAGACACCCTTTCTTCTTGGTTCTGTTTCCCTTTTGTCCCTTTTGTCCTGCTTTTTTGGTTCTCTTCACTTTGTTCAGAGGCCAAGTCGGTATCCACAGGCTGAGAGAGCATTCCGGACGTGTGTTTCCTCTTTCCTCTTGCCCTCTGAGCTGGTGGGCACCGCTTGTGCTCTGTGTTGTAAGTGTTTTCTGATCACTCCCAGCTTATGCTGTAGTGGGTGGTTAGAGCCAAAGAGCAGGTACTGGTCAGTGTGTGTGGGTTTCCTATATACTTCTATCTGGAGCTTCCCGTCTTCTCCTCTGATAGTGGAACAATCAAGAAAGGCCAAGCGGTTCTCGCTTTGCATCTTCTCTTGTAAACCTGATATGCGGGTCCACTGCATTGATGTGCTCTGAGAAGGCTTCCCAGCTCTTGTTTCTTAATTGTCACAAAAGTGTCATCCACGTAACGGTAAAGACTTGGAGCAATGCCTGAAAAGGAGGTCAGTGCCTTCTTCTCAAAATGCTCCATGTACAAAGTTGGCCACTATGGGAGAGACGGGCGAGCCCATGGCACAGCCGTGGATCTGTCTGTAAAAATGTCCCCGGAATTGAAAGTATGTGGTGTTAAGACAGATGTCTAGTAGTTTGCAGATGTGTGCAGGTGCCAGTTTGGTCCTTTCTGTAGGTGGCGTCTTCCTGCAGTCTCGTCCTAACCGCTGCTACTGCGTCAGAGGTCGGGATGTAGGTGAAGAGGGACACAACATCATAAGAAACCATCAGATCATCTGAGTCCAATTGGAGATGTTTTCACTTTGTCACAAAAAGTGTGTGTGTTTTTCCACACGATGTTCCGAGTTTCCCCACCAATGGTGCCAAGATAGTTGTTAAATGCTTGGCCACATTGTATGTGATGGAATCTGTGCTGCACAGAAAAAAAAAAAACAATGGGTCCTGAGTGGAACATTCTCTTTTGTGGATTTTTGGGAAGTCCATAAATGCATGGAATAGCTTCCCCAGGATACAGTCTGTAATACAGAGAAACAGTCTATCACCTTCATCTTGTAGCAGTGGCTACAAGATGAAAGTGATAGACTGTTTACAAAAGCTTGAAAAAGAGGAGGTGATAGACAGGCTTTCTGTATTACAGACTGTATAATGTTTATCAACACAGAAGACACGCGAGTTCAGGACGCTCAGAGCGCTGTGCATCTTCATCTCAAAAGCCACAAACCACCTCTATTGAAGACAGTGAGGTGGAGATTCTGAGCAGGAGAAAAGATGGTTTGAAAGAGGAGTTAAAGGGGCCATCTTTGTTTAAAAAGAGAATCCTTCTTTAAAATCGTAATGGAGGTTTAAGATTCAACCTTCCAGTTGTTTATAATGGTTCTGCTGAAAGCCGAGGCATTCCGAGGCATATCTGATGCTAAACAGGCACTCAAGGTGAGGCAGCCAAATGCCAGGGAACAATAGAACAATAGGCCCATCCCAGTTAAGTTTTCAATGGGCCATTAGCAAGGAGGTCCCACAGGGCTTTCACAGAATCAGGATATAAACAGGAGTTTTTCAGACTTGTTTCACAAGAATTGAGAATGACTCTTGGATGAGAGTCGAAACGTATCGTTTTTTCTAAAACAGAGTCCAGATGACTACAACTGAAATCTTTTTTTTTCTATTTTAAGGAAATTAATATTAAAATGATTTTTTAATTTTCCCTTGTATATAAACAAGGGACTCTAATAAAATACCCAAAGCCATGTGTTTTGGGGGAGGGGGGGATATTGTGATTATTATAATTTTTAAGTCTTATCCACCGAGCTTTGAGAGACAACCTAAAAATGTATCACACTTTCACTTTCACACTGAAAGTGTAACCCGTTCACGTCTAATGCTCCCACACAGGTTACTCCAGAAACAGAAGACACAGTCGCAGGTCTCGACACAGCAGCTTGTTGCCCCCAGGTCCACTCGTCTCCATAGTCCCAGCGCAGCAACTTGCCCCTCTCACCAGCCTGAACGGGTCTGAACAGACGAGAGAGAGTGAACCTGCCCCTTTACCTGAGCATCTGAAGCTCCGCCCCTTTACATGAGTAGGTGAAACTCCAGCACCTTTACCTGAGCAAGTGAGATTTACAGCGGCCCCATTGGCGCAGGTCCCTGAGCTCGAGCGGGGGACAGTCCATCAGAGCAGACTCATGGCCCTCTACCACAAGGGAATGTCTGCAGTCCCAGAGGAGAGAGCGCCCTCTGGAGGAGAGAAGGAGCGCCCACAGCCTAGCTCCCTGCACAGCACCTTTGCACCCTGCAGGTCCAAGGCCCTTCACAGACCGGGTCCAGGACTGGTCACAGATCTGCACTGATCCTGAGCACAGGCGCGGACCCCGAGAACCAGCCGTACCAAGTCTGTGGATACACATGTGTGACAATCACCGCTTTGAGCCATATAGGACACACACGTGTGTGACATCACCACTCTGAACCAATAGGACACACACTCTCACATGTGTGACATCACCGCTCTGAGCCAACAGGACGCACACGTGTGACATCACCGCTCTGAGCCAATAGGACGCGCTCATGTGTGACATCACCGCTCTGAACCAATAGGACACACACTCTCACATGTGGTGACATCACGCTCTGCAGCCAAAAGGATGCCACACATGATGTGACATCACCGCACTGAGCCAATAGGACGCGCTCAATGTGTGACATCACCGCTCTGAGCCAATAGGACACACACGTTTGTGACATCACCGCTCTGAGCTGTGTGGAGAAGGCTTTCGACACCCTCGTGGTGTCCCTCGTGGTGTCCTTTGGGGAGTGCTCCGGGAGTACGGGGTCCGGGGCCCTTTGCTCAAGGCAGTCCGGTCCCTGTATGACCGGAGCAGGAGTTGTGTTCGCATTGCCGGCAGTAAGTCAGACATGTTCCCAGTGCATGTGCGACTCCTCAGGGCTGCCCTTTGTCACCAGTTCTGTTCATTGTTTTTATGGAGAGGCTTTCTAGGCGCAGTCAGGGGTTGGAGTTGGGTCCGGTTTGGGGACCACAGGATCTCATCTCTGCTGTTTGCAGATGATGTTGTCCTGATGGCTCCATCAAACCTGGACCTGCAACAGGCACAGGGACGGTTTGAAGCAGAGTGTAAAGCAGCTGGGATGAGAATCAGCACCTCCAAATCTGAGGCCATGGTCTTTGACCGGAAAAAGTTGGGACTGCCCCTTCCAGGGGATGGGGAGTCCTTTCTTCAAGTGGAGGACAAGTATTCCCTGGTAGTGTCTGTCCAAAGCTATTCCCTGAGTGGCTGTTACCTTGGCGTTATCGCTCTGAATTTGCATAAAGGTGACTTCAGTCTTCACTCTGCTGCTCCGGTTGCCTGGTACACACTGCTCTCCTCGTCATTTCCCCTAATCTTCTTCCTCTACGAGCAGCAGTGGAAATGAATGACCCTTTTCAAAGTGTCTCCCGTCGCTGCTGCTCTGAGCGCTGTAAGACCCCTGATCTGCTCCTGCATTCATGTGATTTAGGAAACTCAGAGACCACGACTTAATCATTGGACTTCCCATAATCCCAGGGTTCATGAGAGATGCTTGGAAACACGTGAATAGCAACAAGAGTAGACATTTGCAGAACTTTACCTTTGTGGAAAGATGTGCAAAAAGTCTGATTGATGTGTCAGGACAGTTAAAGGAGCAGATGTGTTGTTTGCTGTTGGCAAACAGGTGAGATGCTTTTGGATGCGGTGGTGGAGTGGTTGAGGTCACAGCATATATGTTAAATAAAGCCTTCTATCTAAAAAAGGTACTAAAATACGTTGTTTTGCTTCTAACTTTGACGTTTAAAAAAGCTGAATTGTGTCTTACATGTGATCAGTGTGTGATATAAAACAAAGTCCTTTGTCCCATCACCTCTTTCTGACCCGAGTTGTGTTCAAGGCCATTTTTCCGAGTCGGAAGCGGGATCTACAGAGTTTACGAGATCACATGAACGCAGCATCTCTGAGTGTGTGACTGTGGCAGAGTGGTTACCCTCAGTGTCTTTATCTGCTGAGCTATTGTTTTCGGACAGGACACCTGCACACGGAATAGTTATGTCACATGTTGGTCACATGACACACAATGGCTGCTGTTCCTGTCATTGAAGTGCACAGGCCCATTTGATCAGTTTGATGGAAACAGGAAGCTCACTATCGCTCTGAACACACTCTGGGGTTTGACACATGTTCACCTACATTTTTAGATTCTTAAGACATATTTTCCCAAATAAAACTCTTGAACAACATTTAACGACTAAAGAATCATCATTGTTGGACCAATGTTGTTGTTGTGTTGCTTTTAATGGCGGTTGGCAGCCAACTGAAAAGGTGTATTTATCGCCACATACTGTAGTTGTACGTCTTCTGCAGTTGTAGGTCTTCAAAGTATGTGTTTATGTTATACCGTTAAAAAAAAAAAGGGAGAAAGAGCTTTTGTGTTTTCTCCTTTAGCTTTAGCCTGCTGAGCTGTGAACGTGCCCAGTGTTCTGCAGAAGGAGGACAGAGTTTTGGGAGCTGTGTGTGAAACATGAAATGTGAGTCCTGTTTAGGAGAAAGGACTTGAAGGAGATGGAGTCAAGTCAACGGCAATTAGAGTTTGATCCGAGCTCAAAAAGGTTCATTTAAGAGTTTGAGCTTTCAGTGAAGCTGCATTTCCCATAGAAAGGATGAAAAGTGCTTGTGCTTTGTGCAGGTCTTACTGGCCCCAGACAGAACAACGGATGGGATTCTTTTAATTTGGTCTTATTTAGACAAATGTGCAGAAAGTCCCACTCTGCCTCTTCAAGTCATTTTTTTTTTTTTTTTTTTTTTTTTTTTTTTTTTTTTTTTTTTTTTTTTTTTTTTTTTTTTTTAGGAACACATGGGATTTGCTGAGCTCCAGGAGCAGGAGCACCAAAGCTCCTGTAGAATGTGACTTCAAACATGTCAAAACGCACACATCATTCTGACACATGCAAGAGAAAACAACTCTTTTCAATGTTCGGGAACAAACAAACACATCATTTTACACATTTCAGAAAGTCAAGTCCAAACACTGGGGATCAAAAGAAGGCGGATGAAATGAGAGGCTGAAAAACATCATGTTCAGGTCTAAAGTGAGGACGCTTTAGAAAATCATGTTTTTAATCAAATGATGGAGACAGAATATTCAGTATTTACTATGACAAAAGTCTGAACATGATTCCACTTTTAAGGTGAAAATGTGTTTCTGGAAGTCAATGTGACATAATGTGGCTTTAAGAGTGACCAGTGTGAGTCTCTTTCATGTGTTTGATGATCGAAATACACAAATCATGTATTCACAAATGCCAGGAATATATTTCATCATCCTGACATTAGAAATTACCAAATGTGTTTGAGATGTTTCCAGGAGGTTAAAGACAGCGACTCTCACAGCCACAAACCAAGAGAAAAGAAGTGTCACTGACCCGAGAAGAAGAAGGACAAAACCAGGAGCAGCACTGCCAGAGCCATGTCCAGGAACCAGGACTGAACCAGGACTGAACCAGGTCTGAACCAGGTCTGAACCAGAACCAGGTCTGAACCAGGTCTGAACCAGGTCTGAACCAGGTCTGAACAATGTTTGAACCAGATCTAAAACAGGACTGTACCAGGTCTGAACCAGGATTAAAACCGGGTCTGAGTTTGGTCTATGACAGTTTCCTGTTTTTTGACACATTTTTATCTCATCGTTTGTGTTTTTCTTGTTTAAAGCCAGAGCTCGGCCATAATATGATGTTTTACATGTTTATTGAACTTAAGGCAAGACCCTAGCATTTATTTATTAAACCAGTGAGGAGGCACGAGTCCAGTCTGACGGAGCTAAACCAGTGAGGAGGCACGAGTCCAGTCTGACGGAGCTAAACCAGTGAGGAGGCACGAGTCCAGTCTGACGGAGCTAAACCAGTGAGGAGGCACGAGTCCAGTCTGACGGAGCTAAACCAGTGAGGAGGCACGAGTCCAGTCTGACGGAGCTAAACCAGTGAGGAGGCACGAGTCCAGTCTGACGGAGCTAAACCAGTGAGGAGGCACGAGTCCAGTCTGACGGAGCTAAACCAGTGAGGAGGGGGGGGGCATGAGTCCAGTCTGACTAAGACTAGTTTAGACCTAGAATAGTCCTGTTATAGACCTGGGTTAGTCCTAGTTTAGACCTAGAATAGTTTTGTTTGTCCAGTGCAGTGGCGTGTGGTCAGGGCAATCAACATCTGTCATATATGCGCATGTATTGCGATACTTTGCAGTTTTATACGAGCATTATACGAGCTCTCGGAGCATTGTGAGTTCGGGGCCGCTTGAGAGGAACATATCCGCGACCGGATCGTGGTGGGGATCTTAAGACAAAGAAATCTCACGCAAACTGCAGCAGATGTCAGACCTTACATTATCACTCACGATACAAAATGTGAGCCAGTCCGAGGAGGTTGCAGCTCAAGTAAGCCTGCTGTAAAGGAGGTGCGGCACAAAGACAAAGGCACAATGTGGAAAACACCACGCAAACAAGGCAAGGCAAAGGTAGGCAGAAAATAGGGAGACACAGAGAAAAAGTGTGGCAGATGTGGGAAAACAGCTCACATAACAAAGTGCCCAGCTTCAAAAGCTACCTGTCATAATTGTCACAAAATGGGGCACTGGGCCAGAATGTGTCATAGTGGCAGGGCAGTGAATGAAGTCACAGAGAATGAAAATAGTGAACAGACCTCCTACTTTCTAGGCTCAGTCAGCAACCCAAAAGAGAAAAATGAGTGGACTGTACTGCTCCATGTAGATTTTCTGTCCCGGTTGAATTCAAAATCGACACAGGAGCTGATGTAAATGTCATGAATGAAGACACATTCCACACAATTGCCCCTGAAAAGCATTAACGCCATCTGATCTTCCTCTGGACAACCCAGGTGGAGAACTATTGTGTGTGGGTTGCTTTGATGTGACTGTATGTTACAAAAGCAAACACTATGCATCAAAAATGTATGTAGTTTCATGGACAGGAGTCAACAATCTACTCAGCCGCTCCCTGTCAGTCAAAATGAATCTTGTGAGGAGAGTAGATGCGATCTCATCAAAGGCAGACTACCAAGGGCAGCCTTATGGTGAGCATAGCACTTTAAAGACTGAACCAGTTAAGATCCTGTTAAGGGAGGGTGCAGTGCCATATGCTGTGCACACTGCACGCCGTGTGCCTTTTCCAATGCTACAAAAAGTCAAAGACTAACTACTACAAATGGAACAAAATGGTGTTATAGAACGTGTCGGGCAGAACCAACTGAATGGTGCGCTCCCATGGTCCCAGTCTTAAAGAAACACACAGGCAGAGCAAGAATCTGCGTGCATCTTGCTAAACTCAACAAGTCAGTGAAAAGAGAGCGCTACATTCTGCCAACGTCCGATGAAATAACCTCAAAATTGTGCAGTGCAACAGTGTTCTCATCTCTCGATGGTGCCAGTGGATTCTGGCAGATCCCTCTGCATGAAGACAGTTGTAAACTAACAACTAGTTTACAACTGTTTTTTTCCAATTATATTTTCCAGAGGGCCAGATCTTTCGAAGGACTTGAAATCCCACCACAATTTTATGTTTTATCTCTATAAGATCCACAAGCAACTCACAGTGGCACAATTCAACAACAGAACTCATCACAGGACTTTACTTTGAGAAGTAAAACCATCCGAACAATATGACACAAAAGCACTAAAACCCAGTGTTTACCAGAAACATGACTCGACTAGTGCAAAGCAGACCTGGACCAAGACCAGGTTTAAACCAAGACTAAAACACACCATATCTACAGAAAAACATAGATGAACTATAAAGCAGGACTCGAGCAGGACTCGAGCAGGACTCGAGCAGGACTCGAGCAGGACTATTTTATAATGTCATTAGAACATTTGGTTCAAATTATATTAAAAACAGTAGCTGCCAAAAAAAATCTCTCTTTGCATTTAGTTCATAAGAACAAACGCAGCTGTCACTAGGCAACATGCACAGTGTCATGCATGTTTTGGAGGTCTTTGACCTGCAGCAGTCGGCCCACTGCAGGCAAGCTACGGTCCGGTCTCTGATTTCTGCCTGCGTGGAGACGCACACTGAAGCGGCGCACGGATGCGGCGCCTTGACGGGAACTGTGGCGCGAGCTGAGGCCACGGTGCGGCCTGTTGAATGAGGAACCGTGTGTCCGTGTGTATGCGCAGCGGAGAGGGGACCTGCGTTGGCGAGTCCTCTGGGGAACTCTGCTCTCCAGAGCGGACAGTGTCCTGCAGGGGGTGAGACTCATGGTCCAGCATAGACGTGAGTTTAGCCAGGACCCTTCTGTCCCCCCACCTCCCCGAGTCCAGAGCACAGCCCAGGACTGAGCTGGACTTCTTAATGACTTTTTCCAGCTTCTTCCTCTCCCTCTCTGTGATGCTGCTGCTCCAGTAGACCACAACGTACAGGAGGGCTGATGTCACCACACAGGCCATGTCACTCCAAAAGACCGGAGTCTCCTCAGGAGGTGGAGTCGACTCTGGCTCCTCCTGCACAGTGTGTCTGTGTTATGAGTCCAGTCCAGTTTGTGGTTCAGATGAACACCCAGGTACTTGTATGAGTCCACTCTCTTAATGTCCCTTCCCTGGAAGTTCACTGGTGAGGGGTCAGTAGAGTGGCTTCTGCTGAAGTCCACCACCATCTCCTTGGTCTTCCCTGCGTTGATGAGGAAGCAGTTCTGTTGACACCAGTCTACAAAGTCCTGTGCGAGTCCTCTGTACTCTGCATTGTCATCACCCTTGATGAGTCGGATGATGGCAGAGTCATCAGAGAACTTCTGCAGGACTGTCTGTGTCATGTCTGAGGTCAGCAGTGTAGAGGGTGAAGAGAGACGGCACGAGGACGGTGCCCTGGGGCGCCCCCACACTGTAGGTCCGAGTGTCAAGATATACAGTCCCGGTCACAGTCACAAACTGGGGTCGGTTTGTGAGGTGGTCCCGGATCCACTCCGCCAGGTCGTCGGTCACACCAGCCGTCTCCAGCTTGTCCCTCAGGAGCAGCGGCTGGATGGTATTAACGGCGCTGGAGAGATCCAAAAATAGAATCCTCACAGTGCTAGATTTGAACATTGCTAGAATAGAGCCCTGTCTCACATCTACAGGAAGACTGTTCTAACTTATCTGCATAAAACTGAAACGCCTGACTCCGGTCCATGTTTAGTCCAGACTCTGAGGATCTCAGGGACCGGCTTCCTGCTGGTGCCCAGAGTCCGAGATGGTTCATATGGCGCTAACATGTCCGAGATGTACTTTGGTGCTTTGGTGTACACAAGCAGAGCTTGAGTCTATTCTCTGAGCCACAGGGAGCCAGTGCAGAGACCTGAGCACAGGACTAATGTGATCGTACTTCCTGGTTCTAGTCAGGACCCGAGCAGCAGCGTTCTGGATGTACTGCAGCTGTTTTCTAGTCAGGACCCGAGCAGCAGCGTTCTGGATGTACTGCAGCTGTTTTACAGCTCGTTTGGAGAGGCCAGTGAGCAGGCCGTTACAGCAGTCTAATCTACTAGAGACAAACGCATGGAGAAGTCTCTCCAAGTCTGGTTTAGACACTACACTTTTGATTTTGGCAATGTTTTTTACATGGTAAAAAGCTACTGATATTATTAAATTGACGTGGCTGTTAGAGTTCAAGTCCGAGTCCATAATTACCCCCAGATTTCTAACTTGATTTGCTGGTTTTAGAGGGAGAGAGACTCCGGAGGTGACTGTTAACACTTTCTCTTTGTTTCTGTGGGCCAAAGACGATGATTTCAGTCTTGTCTGAGTTCAGTTGTTTTGCATCCACACACTGATCTGTTGGATGCAGTGACAGAGTGAATCCACTGGTCCATATTCACCTGCGGTCAGTGGAACATAGATCTTGAGTGTCATCTGCATAATTGTGATAGGACACATTTTTCTGCGAATCAACTGACCAAGCGGCAGCATGTAGAGGTTGAACAGAAGGAGTCCCAAGATTGCCCCTATGGGCCCCCAACAGGTCAGGGGCATGTGGTCTGAGACACAGTTTAGGGTAGTACCCGTGATGCCCACCCAGTCCTCTCGTCCAGTGATTTTCAACCTGTGTGCCACGGCACATTACTGTACCGTGAAAGATCGTCAGGTGTGCCGTGGGAAATTATCCAATTTGCAAACAATAAGCCATTGCCAAGTGTCTGTGCTGTAATAAAGTGAGCGTTAGAGTAATACTCTTCTATGTCACTGGGAGGCAGCAGATGGCCAATTGCCTGTAAAAAGATAATAGAATTAGAGCTGCACATGACAGGTGACATCCATGCAGGAAGCAGTGATGGAGACGTTTTTGAGGGGAGGAAACGCCAACTCCAAACCGGGCCCTGGACAAAATTCTGACCTAGATGAAGGCCCTAGTATGAATGGTGGACGAAAGAAAAAATACAAGACAGTGGGCTTGAGGAAATACAGCAAAAGCTATCTTTCATTCGGATTTACTTTCACCGGGGAGGCAGTTTCACCGTTATGCTTGGTGTGTGGAGAGAAGCGATCTAACAGCGGCATGGTGCCAAGCAAGCTTAAACGACACCCGTCCATTCAAAACAATCCAATAGACTATTTTTTACGCTTACAGGAAAGCACACGTGTGCATGAGCTGCGAGAGGAACTTAAAGTATTTCTGACAAATGAGAGGGCTGATTACTCAAAGCTGCTTGCAACTGATGAGTGGTGTGGAAAGCTGGCAGACCTGGCTGATATATTTCATCATTTGAATGAACTGAACACATGGATGCAAGACCGAAATGAAAACCTGCTTACAAGCACTGATAAAATGAAGGGATTTCATTTAAAGGTGCAGCTCTGGCAACAACATGCGCAACGTGGCAACCTCGAGATGTTCCCACTCGCCGAGAAGCGGCATGATGTCCACACTGCTGCACTGTGCGAGGTGATAGGCAAACATTTGAAAACTCTTGAGGAATAGTTTTTGGTTGCTGCCAAGGAGTTCCCCATTCTGGCCAACAAAGCCATTTCAATATTTCTCCCATTTTCCACGACATATTTGTGTGAGCTGAGCTTTTCAAGCCTGACTGTGATAAAAACTAAAAAACAGAGCGAGACTGAGAGCTGTTGAGGAAGAGCTTCGTGTGTGTCCTTCCATTCCTGCCAGGATATCAGCTTTGTGTTCATCTAAACAGGCCCAGGGTTCACACTGAGTGAGTATAAACACATTTAGAAACTACGTTACTAACTATACTTTATTATATATACTATGTTAGGCTATAGACTCTATATGACACTCTATAGTATAGAGTGTAATTTTGTTGATGGTGTGCCCCTGGATTTTGTCGATGTAAAAAATGTGCCGTGGCTCAAAAAAGGTTGAAAAACACTGCACTAGTCTCTGTAAGAGGATCCCATGATCGACAGTGTCAAAAGCAGCACTCAGATCTAACAGAATTAAGACTGAGGCTTTGCCCGCGTCAGTGTTCAGGTGGATGTCATTTGTCACCTTGACAAGAGCAGTTTCTGTGCTATGATGAGGTCTAAAACCTCAGAATCAGAAAAGGTTTATTGCCATTGACAATGAACAAAATTCACAAACATAGGAACTTATCTCTGCATTAAGGTGCAACATAAAACACTGAGCAATGATAAAACAACATGTATTCAATCAAAAGGGCATGAATTAAGAAACAATGTAAAATTACTATAGTATAAAATAAAAATAGGCATTACTGTGTACACAAGATTACAGTTAAATTTAAAGTTGTAGTACAGAAAGTGACAGTGCAGTGAGTGATGAATAGTTAAAGTGGCAGGTGTTTAAGAAGTGTTCATGAGTCCAACGGCAGAGGGAAAGAACCTATTCTTGTGGCGGGAGGTTCTGGTCCAGATGGACCGTAGCCTCCTGCCTGAGGGGAGTGGTTCAAATAGACCATGTCCAGGGTGAGAATGGTCAGCTGTGATCCGACCTGCTCGTCCCAGAGGCCTGGGGACGTACAGGTCCTGCAGAGATGGAAGTCTGCAGCCGATCACCTTCTCAGCAGAACGCACAATGCGCTGTAGTCTTTGTTTGTCCCTGGCTGTGGCTCCAGCGTACCACACGGTGATGGAGGTGAGGATGGACTCAATGATGGCCGTGGCTCCAGCGTACCACACGGTGATGGAGGTGAGGATGGACTCAATGATGGCCGTGTAAAACTGCACCATCATCTGTCCTGGCAGCTTGGCTTTCCTCAGCTGACGCAGGAAGTACATCCTCTGTAGGGCCTTCTTGATGAGGGAGCTGATGGAGGGGTCCCACTTGAGGTCCTCGGTGATGGTGGAGCTAAGGAAGCGGAAGGAGCCCACGGTGGTGATGGGGGTGTCTGTCATGATGAGGGGGGACTGAGACTTTCCTGAAGTCCACGATCATCTCCACTGTCTTCTGGGCGTTGAACTTCAGGTTGTTACCGCTGCACCAGGACACCAGCCGGTCCACCTTCCTCCTGTAGACAGACTCATCCCTGTCCGAGATGAGCCCAATGAGGGTGGTGTCGTCCGCAAACTTGATCAGTTTTACGGAGTTGTCGTGGCTGGAGGTGCAGCAGTTTGTATACAGGGAGAAGAGCAGAGGAGAAAGTACACAGCCCTGTGGAGGACCTGTGCTGATGGTCCGAGTGTCTTAAGTAGTCATTAAGTCCACTGATCCGGGGCTTCTTGGGGACAGGGACAATGATGGCAGACTTGAAGCAGGCTGGGAAATGGCATGACCCCAAGGAGGTGTTAAAAATGTCTGGGAGACGAGGGTTAGCTCTCCTGCGCAGTGTCTTAATGTGGCAGGAGAGACGCAGTCTAGTCCAGCAGCTTTTTAAGAAATAGCCTGTGAACATCCTGTTCCTGAACTGAGAGAGTGGTGGGGGAGGTGGGGGAGGGACCACGTTTGGGTTGGCGGAGGTGGCCACTGTGTGGTAGGGGGTGGTCACATCAAACCTGGAGTAGAAGGTGTTAAGTTGCTCAGCCAGTTTTCGATTGTCTGCAGCATGGGGGGCTCGGGGCTTATGATTGGTGAGAAGCCGGAGCCCCCTCCACACGGAGGCGGGGTTGTTGTCAGAGAACTGCTGCTTCAGACGCGTATTGTACTGAGATCTCGCTCGAGGAACCTCTTTGCTAAATCCATACTTTGCATCTTTGTAGCGCTCTCTGTCACCAGCCCTGTGCGCTGCCTCCTTCTGCTGCCTTAACTGCCTCAGTTTTGGAGTGAACCAGGGTTTTTGTCATTGTCATTGATGCTGTCCTCACAGAATCGAATGTATGACGTCACAGTGTCCGTGTACTCATCCAAACTATCTGTGGCAGTTCTGAAAACCTCCCAGTCCCAAATAGAAGTTTAGAGATGGGCTGGTAAGTACTGCTCTTCTTTAGGAGAGGCTTTATGACCACAATTTTCAAAGACATTGGAAATGTTCCAGATTGAAATGACATGTTATGTGCAGGGCCAGCCCAAGCCTTCAGGGGGCCCTAAGCGAAATTTGTCTTGGGGGACCCTCACCACATCATCAGAATTATTTTTTTTGTCAATGAACAATTTACAAACTTGGAACTTGCTTCGACGTAAACAAAGCACATCAAAACGCCAGGGCATCCGTCAGTCATCTTGGTTCGTTTATTATCAGCACCTCAGAAGCTCAAATATTGATGACTCAAATCCCACAACGCAATCATCTCTACTCCCTGTATAAATAACACACCACGGCACGCGGGTGTTGAGCTCCTGTGTGCTGGGAGAGAGAGGGAGAGAGCGGGGCCGCAAAGAAAAGACGCAAACTCCCAGTAATTTGAAACTACTTCTTTAAAACCGCGCATCAAATGAAATAAATCTCTTTTTGAACCTGGAGTTTTGACTTGCGCCATTTTCGTTCGGCCCGGCGGCACTCCCTTTTCTGTGCACTGACCAAATCATCATTTCTCCATGGCGCCTTCTGCTTATTTTGAACAATTTTAGCCTTCATAGGGGCAATGGTGTCGAGAACATTCAAAACACTAGATGTAACAGAGTTCAACAAATCATTTACATTAGAACATGAGACATTTTCAAAGTTTAACATTTCCATAAACAGTTGCGCTGTCATTTATCTCCGAACAACTGCATGACCAGCCAGGGGTTTAGAGAAAACGGAAAAGTCAAAGAAAATACAGAAATGATCAATTCAATTCAATTTATTTTTATAACTCCCAAGATCACACAGTTGCCTCGAGGGGCTACAGTGGAAAGCAGAATAAAATTCAGAATAAACAGTGTTCATAGGGACTTGGTAAAGTCTAGGGCTGCAGCTATCGATTATTTTAGTAATCGAGTAATCTTTCGATTATTTACTTCGATTAATCGAGTAATCGGATAAGTATTTATTTTCAAGAACGGCCAATAAAGCTATAAACATTACTCAAATCACTTATCACATTAATTAACAATTGCACAACCATCTACATTGCACTGGAACTTCCCATGAGGATTTGAAAAAATAAAATGCATGAGGTTTTACAATAAATTGGGGTACTAATATAAATACAATTATACTGACCAGTTGTCAAATAATATATAACAAATATAAATAATGAAGCATATCAGTATAGTACACTGACAGTTAAATACTTTTCCCAAATGTCAAAGAAAACTCAGGTTCATCCAAAAATAAACGTTAAGGCTGAAAGCAACAGCTGCCTTTTGAAAGTGCATTTTGTGGTGTGCGTAAACATTTAAGAACAATGAAATTCAATTTTTCTGTTTTGATACAACATTTAAGTGAGCATGTCACTGTTGCAGTGTAGAAATGTGAGCATGTCAACATGCTCTGAACTCAGACTTGCCCTGTGCTTTGACACTATGTTACCTGCAGCAGAAAATAAGCGCTCTGATGGTGGGACGTGGCTGGAATGCATAGAAAAGATTTTGCAAGTGTTGACAGAGTTGGATAACGCATTTCATTTGTTTTCCACCATGCAAGTGGATTCTCCTTCTTGGATAGAGGGTGCTCACCAAAATACATCAGTGTTTCTCTTTGCACTAACTGAGTAACCTGTTCGTCTGCATCTTCTTCATCACTTACACTGGATTCAGAGGATGATCCCAGTACCTTATCCAGAAAGGATGTTTGTTTATTTGATGACACAGGGTTATTTGGAGCACTACTTTCTGTATTTTGATTTTTCAGCATGTGTTTGTTTTTTGTATCAAGTGCCATTGTTTGTACTGTGCTTTGTACTTTGAATGCATCCTCTGAAGATAAAAACTTCAGTCTCCTGAATCAGGGGGCAAGAGCAGCAGCAAGGAGGGCAGTGTTTGGGTGATCTGAGTTGAAAGCAAACTTTTCTTTCCATCTTTTTTCTATTTCCTCAGTCATCTCTTTGAGAAGCTTGGACAGAGGGGGTTTCAAATGCTGAACCCTCTGTGTATTTTTAAGGTTTTGAACAAGTTGTGGAAGAGCAGACCGAGTGACATATTGTTGGCCACTTAGAAAAACAGTTGCACTCTCAAATGGGGCAAGGGCATTGTTCCGCTCCTCCATCAAATTCCATTGTTCAGGCTTGAGGTCCAGGTGGTGTTTGCCTCTTGGAGTCACTGTTGGGTTGGAGAGGGGCAGCAGTCTCGGCCCATCTTTGTTCTAGGAGCCTGGACAGCATGTAGAAGGTACTGTTCCACCGAGTACTGACATCCTGGATCAGCATGTGCTGTGGTGTACCCACTTGAAGCTGCTTCTCCTTGAGCTTGGTGCAGGCAAGTTCACTTTTCTTTAAAGTGTTCGACTAGACTCCTAGCAGCAGACACACACTTTGAAACAGTAGGGTTTGTTTTTGAGGGAATTTTTGTACAACTAAATTTAAAGTATGTGCTGAACATCTCACAGATGCCCACCCAGGTTTTTCCCTCAAAAGCTTAGTTGCTGCAACCACATTGGCACCGTTATCATGCACTACTGCTTTCACTTTTTCAAGGGGAATGATAAAGTTTTAAGAACATCTTGAAGCCATTCTGCAATATTTGCAGCTGTGTGTCTGTCCTCCAGGGGAAGCGTGGCCAAAATGAAGGACTGCATTTCCCCAATTGTCCCCACCCAGTGACAGGTCACACCCATGAACGCTTCTACAGCTACACTTGTCCAAATGTCAGTAGTGAGTGCAACTGAGACACATTTTTGAATAGCATCAATCAGCTTGCGCTTGATTTCTTTGTACCTATCCTCCATTTTCTTGGTAAAATAGGTCCTGGATGGCATTTCATATCGAGGACTAAACTTTGAAATCATTTCCTTGAAGCCTTTGCCTTCAACCATTGATAATGGGCGCATGTCAGTCACTAACATGTTCAGAATGCTGTCTCTGAACTCTGCTGCGTTGAACATGATGGGGCCATTCTCAGGAAGGTGTCCATACGGGGCTGGGGTGTACTAAAATGGATGGCTTAAATGTTTATTATAATTTGGTAATAATGCCAGATTATATGCCTACACGTTATATAGATGTGACGACTAATTATGTTCAAAAGTATTCATTCACATTAACATATTCTTCAATACAATATACAATCTAGTCATACTATTTACGATCAATTTCAATTTAATTAAGTTGCATTTGACATACAGACTTGAAAGATTCGTACTGTTAACACGAACAAGTTGTTGCCAACGACAGCGCTAACACAGATAACGAGCCATTTCTCACGCTAAATGACAACACGTGTTTGAAAAACAGCAAGGTTTTTAGACATGCAAGTCTAACGCTAAGCTAATTACCTCGGGTGTCTTTTGCAAAATATGTAGGGTGTTTTCTTTTCATGTGCTGGATCATTGATGTTGTGCTGTTATGGAAAGAGAGGTCCGTTTGGCAGTGCAAGCACTTCACTGTGTTGTCGACTTTTTTTCAAATCTAAAATGGTCCCCATACTTTAGACAACTGTCTTTTTCTTTGCCCCCCATGTTCCGTTTCTTTGTCGTTGTCCGTACTTTCTTTGTTCAACCCGGTTTTCGACATTTTCGTCACTGGACTCAGCGGCATCTCACACACGCTACAGGTAACGCTTTTGTTGACGTGCAGCGGCCGTGCGGAAACATGCTCCGCAACTACAAAGTTCCGGGGTTGAAAATAACCACGCGTAGTAAAACGCAAATAAAACGAATCATCGAAGCAGATTAAAAAGAATCGATGCATTTTTGTAATCGAATTATTCGAATTATTCGAGGAATCGTTTCAGCCCTAGTAAAGTCCCAGCGTCCCGTGTCCTTAGACAGATGTGCCAAGCTCCCCTGTCCTTAGACCCTCCTTCTCGGCCAGGAAAAACTACCAAACCTCTTTGGGAAAAAGTAGAAACCTGGAGAAGTACCACAGTGAAGGAGAGATCCGACTCCCTCGGACGGACAGGCGGACGAGAGAGAGACAGTGGAGCTGGACCCACTCAGGAGGAGAACCAGTTCTTCGAGATTGATGAACTGTTCATATGGAGTAGAGACTGTTTCTCCAGGCAGACCATTTCTACAGGAGCATCTGGATCCACAGGTCATCGATGTGCCTGCTCCACTCCCGTCGGGGGAAGTGGGAGAAAAAGAAGGAAAAGTGATGAACAAATTGCAAGTTAAATTAAATATTAAATATTGTTTGATAGAAAAGTAGTAAGAAGCAGAGGATAGTGCTCAAGCTGCCCATACTTCCCCCAGTATAGTTGCTCCTAGGGCAGCATAGCTGGGAACTGTAGGTTTTTATTTCTGTTCCTAACTGGCCTGACCATAAGCCATTTCAAATTGGAACGTTTTAAGCCTGGTCTTAAATGAAGAGACTGTGTCAGCCTCTTTAACATGGACAGGAAGCTGATTCACACACACAGGAGCTTGGTAGCTAAATGCTCTACCTCCTACTATGCTTTTAGAGACTCATGGGACCACCAAAGTCCAGCATTTTGAGAGCGAAGTGCTCTGTTTGGATGATAAGGTACAATAGCATCTTTTAGGTAGGATGGGGCCAGGTCATTTATGACTTTGTAAGTCAGGAGGAGGGTTTTGAATTTGATTCTAAACTCAACAGGAGCCAGTGAAGAGACTCGAGCACCGGCGTAATGTGCTCTCTTCTTTTAGTTCCTGTTAGTAATCTTGCTGCTGCATTTTGAACCAGCTGAAAGCTTTTTATGGAGCTTTTAGGACACGCTGCAAGCAGGGAGTTCCAGTAGTCTAATCTAGATGTTACAAACACATGGACACGTTTTTCAGCATCACTTATAGGCAAGATTTTTCAGATTTTTGCCATATTACGCAGATAATAGCAGGAAATAGACTGTTTTACAGGCTTGATTTTTGTGTGCTTTGAATGAGAGCTCTTGGTCAAATTAGACTCCAAGGTTTCTTACAGTGGAGCTGGAGGCTACACTGACGTTGTCCAGTGTGACTATCTGCTCATATAAAGCATCTCGTAGATGTTTAGAGCCTAGTACAATGACCTCGTTAAGAAGATCAGACAGTGCAACATCGAGCACATTGACGTTTGAACTATTAGCCCCCTTAGTAATTAGATCTAGAGTGTGCCCTCTGCTATGGGTGGGGTCACTGTGCTGTGGGAGGGGCCACTCACATGCTGAGTAAGACCCAAGGTTTCAAGGACAGCCATCAAGCTCTTTAGCGTTTCTGTCACAAATTGTATCAACATGAACATTGAACACAAGTGCAGATTCGTGAGTTTGAATCCTGACTCCGACAATGTACTGCATGTCTTCACTTCTCTCTCATCCCCCATTTTACTGCCTACCTTTCCTGTCTAATAAAGCCTTTAACCCCAAAACTTTAAAATAATTTTTAAAAAAAGAAGAAGAAATTAACTGGATGGACAGCTTTGGACACTCTCACTCTCTCCTCCCTCCCTCCCTCTCTCTCATCCTCAGTAGCCCTTTCTCCTCTACGTCTCATTGTTTCAGGTTAAACTCTGGCTCGGCCCTTCTTTGTCTGTGCAAGAAGTCTGGGCTTTTCCTAATTGTTTTATAAATTCTGCACTACATCTGTAAATTTAACTGCACATTCTTGTGTACATTGTAAGCCTATTTTTATTTTATACTATAGAAATTTTAAATCTAATGCATGCCCTTTTGATTTCAGATATGTTGTTTTTGTTATTGCTGTGTTTTATGTTGCACCTTAATGCCATTTGTGAACGAAAGTTTGTGAATTCTGTTCATTGACAATGGCAATAAACCTTTTCTGATTCTGATAAAACCTACTTCCTGAATCACTCCAAGGAAAACGATTAATCCAACAATAATCAGAGGTGGCACATTAGGCCCACACCCTCCTGCTGGGGCTTGGGCCTAAGAACACCCTCCTAAGCACACCCCTCCTGCTGGGGTCGGCTTCGGTTGGCACAAAACTGTCCTGAGCAGATAAAAACACTAAACAGACACAGACACAGTTTGTCCACAATCTGAGGCACAGAAAACACACATCCAGTATTTAATAAAACTGTCACATTTTTCAAGTCAAATATGATAAGATATAAAACTAATATAGAGAAACTCATTTGACATGAAGGTTATTTTAGTCCTGTGGTTGGTGACCAAGCCAGAAATAATAATTAAAGCCGCGCATGGTGATAAAGGCCCTCGCCCCCTTGCGTCTGAGGGGTACGAGCCACCGCGAACACCTCTAATCCCCCTGCCTACATCACGCCCCCACCACAAACAGTAACAACTTTATACTACTTCATTCAACATTTTTACAACCGCACGGTTCGAGATAGTTATGTCCCCATTGGCTTTTATGTTCAGCGTGACTTGGAGAATACGTGTGCCAAATTTCAACTGTTTATGAGAATGTACGTTTTTTAATCCCATTCAAAATGCCTGTAAATCAATGGAAATATTTGTCAGGTTGCCATGGTAAAATGCTTGTCTATGTCAAAGTAAAGTTTTTGACTTAGTTCAAATGTTCAAGGGGGCGCTGTATAAAATATAGCTATATATATTGTATATCATTGCGTTCAGCTAATCAATTTGCACAAAACATATATTCAATGCCGGAAAATAGGACATCTCATGTCAGAGATACTCACACTTAAAAATGTGTGTTAATTTTTGTCAAACATCAAAAGAATTACCTCTAATTGCACATGGGTGTAGTTCATTCTGACAAGTTTTCAAGCCTTTTGCCTGATAATCCAAGGTGGAAAAAAATAAAGTATGAGGTGTAAACATTTGAACAGTTTATGTCCGCCCGCAGTGGCCGACTCCCTATGGGGTCATAATATTATTTTTGGTATGTTTGTACCAAGTTTCATAAGTCTACGACAAAAAAGGCCTGTCATTGCCGTAACGAGTTGAATGTATTGAATTTAATGTTTTGGAATTTGAGATGGCGCTAGCGAGTCATTTGTCTTTTTTTCCAAAAAAATGTTGGGTTATGAAAATTCAAGCTAGAGTCTTGTGATTTTGTCACATTGTGACCGGTCACAAAATAAACCGTGATAAATGTTTTCAGATGTCTGTCAAAGAGATTGTCTTTTATGAATTTTTAAACATCTATTTTGGAGAGGGCGCTAGAGAGCCATTTTATCAGATGGCCACTACAATTGCATATCAACTGTAGGAGTACATGCCAAAAGTACGACGAGGTGCACTTTTGTTAGCGCCTTGTTGATCCAAAATGGCTCACTGAGTTCTAAATTTCGATACCACTCACAGACCTATTCATCCTTGTTTACAACTCGATTTTTGTAATTTTTCCAAAGGCGAATCAACTTCAAATTTATAACACTTCATTGCTCCGGGGTTTCGTGCCTTGTGGCCAAATTTGAAGGGTTTTCAATTAAAACTGTAGGAGGGGATGCCAAAAGTACGACAAAAATCTCACTGAGTTCTAATTTTTCATACCACTCACGGGATATTCGTCCTTGTTTACTACTTGATTTTTACGTTTTTCCGGACCCCGGATACAATTTTAATAAGTCACTCGCCGGGACGATTATCATCCTTTGGCTCAGGCCTAATAATAATGGTTGATTAATAGCAAAGAGAAAGCAATTCACGACAATTGAGGGGAGGGGAATTTTGATAGCTGGTGAGTAAGCTAGACTACTCGAGGTAGTTATTTCAGAAGGAAATTCCCATTGTGTCCAAGACGCTTTACCCTTTTTGCCTCTAATTTGCAGTGCAGTATGGGTAGCGTTAGAGCAGCACTAGATATGTAACTACATTATGAAACTAGCCACTATAAACCCAGCACCATGAAACAATAGTGACTCAAGCTAGATACACACGAGGATTTCACAGTAGTTTAAAATGACATGATGAGCTCCCACAGGCAATGATAAAGGCTGCTGTTTGTCAGAGTAATTCCCCTGGTGGCCGGCAGGATGAAGGGGGAGCTGAGCGCTGATTAAAGGCGCGAGGCAGAGTAAAGAATGAAGGAGCACACAAGGACAGCAGCACAGATGGAGATGTTCTGCTTTGGAGAATCCTGGCCCTTGTTTGATGTGTGCTGTGAGGAGGGGCTAGATGTAAACATCTGCACTATTTAGGCAAAGATGACCTGACCAGGCCATGGTCAGATCATTATGTCCTCGAGAAGCACCAGTGTCCCCTCAATAAATATGGACAAACTGGGTCCAATAACACAAACTTTTTAGCATTTACTTTTCTTCCCCTTATAGTCTTAATATACCTGGATAATTATTTTGTTTCATCAGAATCAGAAAGAGTTTATTGCCATTGTCAATGAACAAAATTCAAAAACATAGGAACTTGTCTCGGCCTTAAGGTGCAACATAAAACACTGAGTAATAATAAACAACAACATATATTCAATCAAAAAAGGGCATGCATTAGGAAACAATTTAGAATTACTATACAATAAAAATAAAAATAGGCATTTCTATGTACACAAGTTTACAGTTATGTTTAAAGTTATAGTGCAGAAAGTGACAGTGCATTATTGCAGATATGATCAATTCAATTGGCCAAATGCACCATATCGGCCAGGCCTGGCCTACATATGAAATTGAAAGATGAACAAGGGTTAGACCAGATTAATGCTCAAACTGGGGCGGGTTTGGCCCATAATTTGAGTGGATTACTTGGAGACTGGTCTGTTACACAGATCTCTACGGTGGTTATGGTTTGGACAGGTTCACTAGTTCACTAGGATAATAGACTTTTTGCGTATTATTTCCGCAGTCCACATCATTCAAACATTGATTTATGATGAATGAGTTTCCGATTTCTCATACCTATTCCAGTTTGTGTAGCCTTCTTTGTGTTTCAGATATACCAGGCAAGCTAAAGTGTCTGTAAGCAAAGTAATGCCAAGAGCCTCAATGTGTGTACCCCCCAAGTAATGAATGTATGCAAGTATGTGTCTGATAAAAGGGAGCATGTGCATGTGTGTGTGTGTGTGTGTGTGTGTGTGTGCATGCATGTGTGTGTTGATCTAAGGGTGGGATTTTTTTGTAGTAATGAAATTAAATATGTAATTGAAACATATAAAATGACAAGGTTCTGTTACAGATTGTAACTTCAACCTGCCCATGTCGACAGGGTGGAAATTAGCATGTTTTGCTATAACCTTGTACAAGGCATCATCTTGTTTATTATACAAACCCAACAGCATCCAGACCATCCAAGAGAATACAATGATCTACAGAATCAAAGGTCTTTGACAGATCAACAAAAACAGCAGCACATTTTTCATGATTATCCTACGTAATAACAATATCATTTATAACTTTGGTAGCAGCTGTGATAGTGCTATGTCCTAGTCTAAAAAACCAAACTGTTAGCTGTTTATAATTGAATATTTGGTTAAGAACGCACGCACCTGGTTACTTATGAGCTTCTCTAAGAGTGTTGCTATGCAGGATAGATTTGAGATTGCACGGAAATGATTCAAATAATTTTTCTGGCCTCCTTTATGCAAAGGGAGAACAAAAACAGGTGTTCATAGTAATGGGATACATTCAGTTTGAATCGTGAAGATTTGAGAACATAAGTGAAATGACTTCCGGGATGATGGCTGCTTAGATCTGTCTGGCTGCGATCGTATCTGTGGAAAAAATGTTGGTATTCCCAAAGGACACCTAAAGGTAAAGATGTCTAATCCAATCCAACTTTATTTGTATATCACATATTACCAACACAAAGTCTCAAAGTGCTGCACAGAGCAAGCACAAGTAAAATATGTTCACTAGCAAGGACCACGGTGTAAATAGGTGTAATATGTTCTCTACTACATGTGCCTGTTAAAAGACGTGCTGCGGAATTTTGCACAGGTTAGCCTGGCTGATACCAGTGTACAGTGCATTAAAGAAGTCAAGACGTGTAGAGATAAAAGCACGGATCACCCGCTCCAGGTCACTAAAAGAAAAAACGATTCGAGTCTAGATAAAAACCTGAGGTGATTGAAACCCAACCATTTATCTGCTTGTGAATCTTAAAATCTCCATCAATGATGACGCCAAGGTTGGTGGCTGTAGACTTGATGTAGGGTTGGCGGAGATCCTGGTATCACTGCACTGGCTTCCAGTTCTCCAGAGAATCCAATTTAAAATGTTGCTGCTGGTTTTTAAGTCTTTAAATGGTCTGGCTGCCTGTTTATTTGCGGGAGTTATTGTCCCAGTCCCATGTTCCTGCTTGCACCATGCGATCCTCCTCTCAGCTCCTCCTCTCAGCTCCTCCTCTCAGCTCCTCCTCTCAGCTCCTCCTCTCAGCTCCTCCTCTCAGATCCTCCTCTCAGCTCCTCCTCTCAGCTCCTCCTCTTCAGCTCCTCCTCTCAGCTCCTCTCTCAGCTCCTCCTCTCAGCTCCTCCTCTCAGGCTCTCCTGGATGTGCCCAGGTCAAAGCTGAAAAGCAGAGGAGAACCAAGCTTACTCTGTGGGGGGCCCAGGCTCTGGAACAACCTGCCTTGTTAAAAACCTACCTTTACTCTTCTGGCCTTTTAAACACGAAACTGACTCAGTGTATTTTAATTATTTGTACAGATGTATTATTGCACTTTGCTGTAAAGCACTTTGGGCTTTTAAAGTTGTAAGTGTGATTTAGAAATAAAGATTGATTGATTGATTGATTGATTGATTGATTGATTGTTTAGGCTTAAAAATAACAATTTCCATTTTTGTCTCATTTTAGGTGAAGGAAAATCATAGCCAACCAAGCCTTGACATCATCCAAATATTTCAGGAGGGTGTGTCAGGGAACAATTTTTTTACTGGCAGATAGATTGGGAATCGTCTGCATAAAAGTGATATGATATCCATGTTTCAGAACAAAATTACCATGAGGCAGGAGGCGCAAACAGAAAAAGAATAGGTTCTTAGAATAGAGCCCTGTGGGACTCCACAATGTAAGGGGGTCTGTGAAGAAAAGGAGGCCCCAACTTTTCCATTCAAAGACCTGTCAGCCAAGTAGGACCTGAACCACTCCAATGCTGTTTCCCTGACAACCACACAGTGCTCCAAGCGAGATAAGAGAATTGTGTGGTCCACTGTGTCAAAAGCAGCTGTTAGGTCTAAAAGCAAAAGAACAGCTGCACTCCCAGAATCAGCCATTACAAACACATCATTATATGACTTCATAACCTGATTGATAAATGTCCTCTTACTTTGTGTCGTTGTAAAAAAGACTGTATCTGAATAAAGACCACTTTTCTAAAATCTCTGACAGAAAAGGAAGCTTCGATATGGGTTTGTTTACTAGACAGGGTCTGTTCGTCTAAGCTGGGCTTTTTAAAAAGGGGCTCCACAACAGCAAGGAAAATACTTGATCCATTGGCCCTATTCTTGTGTATTGGGGCAACCAGCAATAAATGGGGTAAGTATCATCAACAATTGTGCTGTTTAAATGTATAAAAAATATGAAAACAAATTCATTGTCAGAATAATTGAATAATTGATCATTTTATTTGGTAAAGAGGAAGCAGAGTAATGCGATAAGGATCATTATTTAATATAGGGTTAATTGATATTTGGATGGAGATAAACCCCAGTGAGATTCAATATACCGATTCCTCCAATCCACATACAGTCTATACTAGAATGGAAATCTTTTTTATTTTCAACACATAGGCACAATAGATTCTTAGTGCTCATGCCCCTATTTGCATCACTGTAGCTATAGAAGAGAAACAAACAAAAAAAAACACACTTTGGAGGTCTGCTTAATGACCCTCAGTTTAAAAAAATATATAAAGATATGTGGTGAAATTAATTATCTGACCTCAGAACATTATGATACATTATTAATTATTGCTTCCACAGTGAAACTGTCAAAGACGTGCCCATATTCACCACATTTGCTCAATACTTTGTAGAAGCACCTTTGTATGATGAGACATTATACATTAGGCTTGGTACACCTATTTATGGGAAGTTCCTCCAATTCTCCTTTGCAGAACTTCTCAAGCTTCAGTCATCAACGCATTGATTCACAGCCATTATCAGATTAGTTTAGTTGGGTTCAAGTCTGGCCTCTAGGCCACTCAAGGACATTCACAGAGTTGTCCTTTGCCACTCGTTTGTTCTCCTGGCTGTGTGCTTAGGGTCATTGTCTTGTTTAAGATGACCCTTGGCCCCAGTCTGAGGTCCGAGCGCTCGTGGCGCAGGTTTTCATCAAGGATGTCTCTGTAACTGCTGCATTCATTCTCTGTTGATCCTGACTAGTCTCCCAGATCCTGGTGCTGAAGAACATCTCCACAGCATGACGCTGCCACCACCATGCTTCACTGTAGGGATGGTACTGTCCAGTGATGAGTGGGGCCTGGTTTCCTCCAGACATGTATGCTTCTATTCAACAACAAAGTGTTCAATCTTTGTTTCATCAGGACGCTGAGAAGTTGTTTGTCTCATGGTCTGAGAGTCCTTCAGGAGCCTTTTTACAAACTCCAGGCGGCTGTCATGTGCCTATTACTGAGGAGTGGCTTCTGTCTGGACACTCTACCACACAGGCCTGATTGGTGGAATGCTGCAGAGATGGTTGTTCTTCTGGAAGGTTCTCCTCTCTCCACAGAGACATGCTAGAGATCTGTCAGAGTGACCATCAGGTTCTTGGTCACCTCCCTGACTAAGGCCCTTCTCCTACCTGATTGCTCAGTTTGGCTAGGCCAAGCTCTAAGAAGTGTCTTGGTGATTTAAGACTTTTTCCATTTACGGATGATGGAGGCCACTGTGCTTAGAGGAACCTTCAATGCAGCATAAATCTTTCTGTTCCCTTTCCCAGATCTGTGCCTTGACACAATCCTGTCTCGGAGGTCTATTGACAATTCCTTGGACTTCATGGTTTGGTTTGTGCTCTGACATCACTGTTAACTGTGGGACCTTCTATAGACGGGTGTGTGCTTTTCCAAATCATGTCCTGCAACTGAATTTACCACAGGTGGACTCCAATCAAGTTGTAGAAGCATCTCAGTGACGATCAGTGGAAAAACGATGTTTCTGACGAAGCTCAAGTTTGTCCATGTAAACACTGTGAACACTTATGTCCATGAGCTTTTTTGTTTATTTTTAATACATTTGAAAATAATTCTAATAACCATTCAAGTTATCATTATGGGGTATTGTTTGTAGACCTGAGGCAAATAATGACTGTAATACATTTTTGATTAAGGCTATAACTTCCCGGATGCACTGTAAATGTTGCTGCAACAAGCTTCTTTTTTGCATTAAAAGAGAGACATGTTCCTAAAGTAAAAGCAGGTTTTCAGTCTTAATTTCTTAATTTATTGTTCAATATGTGCTTTAAAGTTAATTAATGTAGCCAAATATTTTAACAATTTCTATTTCTGTCCCATGAAAAGTAAAAATTGTAGGAATGTTCTGGGATTACTCATTAGCTTAGTTTTATTTGCATTTACAGAAAGGTCTTATTGTAAGAAACTGTGCTGAATGAACATTAAAAACGTGAATTTTTTGTTGCCAATGGCAAGAAACCTCTGATTCGGATTCTGATTAGGATTCATGTAAAGCATTTTGCAATGGAAATTAGTTTACGTTGCTTCTAATGTTAGTCACTTGGCAGTCTGGCGAGTTGTCGGCAGCCTCGTGCCGCACCACTCAGGATAGCATGTCACCAAGTAATTTGGTTAAAAGTAATTTGACATAACAATGGAGCATGCCTCATCAATGCGTAAATAACCTGTGTCCTTTTCTTATGTTCAGTTAATTTATTTTCTGGGTTAAAACCTGGCGGAGTTGATGGTTTTTATTTTATTTTCAGCTAAATCAATCTAAAAAACGTATAGACCTCACTCGTCACAGATTGCTGAAAAGAAAATAATGAGAACATGTGTACGGACAGAAAAGTTGAGAGGGTGTGAAATGTGAGCAGAGAGTTTGATTTGTTTTGGGGCAACATTGCAGTAGCACAGTAATGTGTTTGCCAGCCCCAGCTTTACCATTAGTGCCACCCGGGTGCTCCTGGAGAAGAACGAGACAGGTCCATGAGTGCCTTCTGTCTGGTCCACATGTCCCAGAGCCAAGGCCGTTAGACTGTGGAGCTCCGTATGTCTGCACGTCTGGCCTCATTCATCCACTGCGCGCACTGCTCAACTCTCTATAGTTTTATCTTTGTGATGTATACAGTCAAAAACACAACCCCAGGCATTATGGGGTAATAGTCAGATACATTCATACATAAATATGCTAGTTTATCTTTTGAAAAGTCAAACTCGTTTTGAACTGCTGCGTACAGACTGAAGGCAGCCTTACAGCATTATAGTCCAACACCTTCGCGCAGTTTGAGCTCTTTTCTGTAAGTGCAAGGGAAAGTTGTAATGAACCAGTGGTTCTCAAACTATGGGTGAGGGTACGGAAAGTTTTGATGAAGTCATGTTGGGCTATGGCTGAAAGAAAAATAATATAATATAATAATTTAGAGCATGTGCACACTGATATATAATATACTAGGCCAACTGGATTTTTCATGGTTATTAGGTATATTATTGACTTCAAATCCACCAAATTAAAGTACAGTTTTCTTCAACATTCTCTTATCGGATCAATTGCCTCAGAGTAAAGAAAGTACCCACTTTCTTTCAAACAGAAAGGATGGGGAGCTACAGCTCGAAACACCAGGGCTGCGTGCGAATGTCCACACTCGTCCCCTAACCCCTCATTCACTACATAGCCCTTTATAGTGCACTCAATCACAGAGCAATTCAGACACTCACTACTTTCTCCTCGCTGCAGGTCACGTGACTTTGGCGTCCAGGTGACAAAAAGTCCACAAAACTCTGGTAAAAAATAGATTTATGTAATAAATATTGGTAAAATCCGTCTGGCATGCACATAATAATGGACAAATAATCACCATACATGTCACGTATCTCATTCAACAACAAACGGACTGGATTGTTCAACTTTTTGCCTGTGATGTGATCTCAGACTAAGGTAAGCGGCTAACGCGAGCAACTTTGCGGCATAACGGTTTATTTAAGAGTGTTTTGTTCATATTCTCGAATCAGCAGTGCATTTAAAACAGCCCTTCTGCTTCATTCAGTCTGTTTTGTACAGTTAAAGACCTGTCGCTGTTGTTTTTACGACTCTCGCGATGCATTGTGGTCTATATTGACCGGTCTAGTGACCATCACTGCACAATACTTTTCAAGGTGCATTGTGGGAAATTTGAAGAACACAAATTTTTCACCTGTTGGACATTCGGAACCCACGACAAAATGGCGTGAGCCCTAAATGTGCCCTATGTAGGGAATACATACACTGGTTTCACTCAACATAAAGTTTTACAAACAAGTTTCTTATTTTAAGTTACGGTATGTGACATAGACACAAATTAATTCATAGCTACTGTAACTGTTTACAGTCTGGTTACTTAGTCCTATATATATATATATATATATATATATATATATACACACACACACACACACACACACACACACTGTATATATTCTTTATATACAAACAGAACAGTTTGGACTGTTTGAAATTTATTACAGAATGTACAAACAAATTACCAATTAATTGAAGAAAGGAATCGATAGAATACTCGATTACAAAATAACGATAGCCGCAGCCCTAATTGAAACATTAAAAAACAGTGTCCAGAAACTTCTTCTACCATAGACAGGTGTGTGCTTTTTGTTTCTGCTTGTTGTTTATAAGTCAAGTTTTTAAGCCTTCTTAGTCTGGTTGGAATGAAAAAAATATATTATAAAAAAAGAATTGTCCAGAAAAACTTGTCCTTTCTATGTACAGATCTTTTTTTGTTGATTAGCTGTACCTGTAAATACAGAAATGTATTAAAACTTGATATGACATTATTTCTTGCCATGCACATTGTGCAGATGAGTTTTGAAAACATCTTTCATTACAAATGCATGTATGGAAGGGGTTATAAGTTCTTCCAGTGGCCCCTTAACATTTTCAATAGCAACTGTTATATCTTCGGACTTTGGTTTTGGTAAGTACAATGACGAGACGGAATTGAGGAACGAACATTTTCTTTCTGTGTGTCAAAGCACTCATCATGGCAGTTGGTTGTAATAATGCATTGATACATTTCGTGCTTATGTAGTATATAACTAACAAAATATATATCTCCTTCCCCCTTACATAAGATGTACAATATATTTTTAACAACACATTTGCTGTGTAGAAGTAATAAACAAATAAAATAGATGCATCATAACCCCATTAGCATCATACATATTTTTAACTCCTTGTGGCACAGTTGAACAGAGCTAATCAGCAAACACATTGGTCACTATCCAGGATGGTAAATAGCTGACTTGATGTGCTGCACTTGGTTGGCTAGCAAGAAAAGCACTCATTTCTTTTGACATAAGTTGAGGGCTGTTATCGACGAGCCGAACAGGGGCACCAACAGGGGCACCAAAACGGCTAAACAGTTCTCCAAGCTCCTCAACAGTCTTTTCAGATGTAGTCGATTTCATAAAAGCTACTTCTGGCCACTTGCTGTGAGCATCAACAGCGACAAGAAACATTCGGTCATCCAATGGTCCTGCAAAGTCTATGTGTATACGGTACTAAGGGTCCTGTGGAAAATCACATGGATGGAGTGGGGCAGCAGGTGGGTTGTTACGAGTCTTTTAACAAGATAAGCAACTCTTGGCCATGTTTTCTATTTGTTTGTCTAACCCTGGCAACTAAAAATAGCTCCTAGCCATCTCCTTCATTTTCACAATCCCACTGTGACCTACATGCAGCTGCTCTAACATTTTAGCATGCAGTGATTGTGGAATGATAACCCGCCTTCCCGTCAGCAAACAACCCGTGTGGACAGAATGCTCCCATCTTCTATCAAAAAATGGTTTGAGGGCGGAGCTGTCACTTTTTTCCCCCCTTTTTTTCTTTTTTCTTTTTTGTGATTGTGGTGTTTTATTGAATGGCACAGTGTTCAAATTGCAATTTTTATTTCAAGATAACAAATACAACGCACAAAGAAATGATATGGACAACTTGTTGATAGAAAATATAACACTGCACTTTTCTATTATCCTTTTGGTATCTTATCTTTTATTTTATTTTTCCCATGACATTACTTGATATTCTATATTCACACAAAACTTCAAAACAACTTTGGTAGTGTATTTTTGGTGTTTAATTATATTTATTGATTTCTCGACTATATAATACAAACACACACAACAGTCACAACAAACAACACCCCCCCGCTGTCGCCTCAATGGAAAAACAAAACAAAAACAAAACAGACATATTAATTGCACAGCAACAGCAAAGTACATATACAGCCCTTAAACAAATACACCTATTTGCAGAAAGAAAAAATATAAGAGTGTCAAGGGCAAACAAGCGTTGTTGGCTTGTCAAAAAAAAGCAGAAAGGATTTCTACACTACAAACAATTGCACAGAACCACGCATTGTATATCAACTTTTTTCAAGCCTAAGGTTAGAAAGAACATCTTTGATCCAATGAGTGGCAGATTGTGACACTGGGTCTTTCCATTTAAAAAGAATAAGGCGGCGGGCCAGTAAGGTGCTAAAGGCTAGTACCTTGGACCCTCCCTCTGGGAGTTGAAGCCCTTCAGGCACAATCCCAAACAGAGCTGTATAAGGATTGGGGGCTATCTGAACTCCCACCACTATAGATAGAGCCTCAAATATACTTCTTCAGTACCCTTCAAGGCTAGAGCATAACCAAATCATATGAAGCAATGTAGCCTCGCTGATCTTGCATCTATCACACGTGGGATCTGTTTGAGGAAACATTTTTGCCAGTTTAGATTTAGACATATGTACCCGATGCACAGTCTTAAACTGGATCAAAGAATGTCGAGCACACATAGAAGAAGAATTAACCTGTTTTAACATGTCAGCCCAAAGGGTATCATCAATTGGTGTCTGGAGATCCCTTTCCCACATTTGTTGCGTTTTAGTGTCAGGAGAAGTGGACAGCGCACCCAAGTTTTTAATTATGAAAGAAATTGCCCCTTTTCAGTCTCCTTCACATAACCTGGAGGAATCTAAAGAAATCAGATACTGGAAGATTACATTTTCAGGATAGCTGTTCAAAAGAGGAAAATTCACCTTGTATGAAAAGCTATAGGTTTAATGCCTTTCTTATGCCAAATAGTGAAGGCATTATCATGCATGGAAGGCTGGAAAAGATTATGTGCAATTGGATTAAAAAGACATGCTTGCAATAACTTGTAATGCTTTCTAAATTGAAAATAAATTCGAAGTGAATGAATAACTGTATAATTAGTGTCCAATACATTAGCTAAAGCAGTTGGCATCGATGGTGCCAAAAGGGCAGGTAAGATACAATGCCTCATGAATGTCTCTCCATATTCACCCAGGTAGGACTGTTGTCATAATGCACCCATACAATGTAGATTTGCTGCCCAGTAATACAATTTGAAATCCAGTCGAGCTAAGCGCCCATCTCGTTTTGACTTCTGTAAAAAATCCTTGCGGTTGGTCCTTATAGCAATAGCTAGAGGCTCAATAGCTATAACAAATAAAAGTGGTCTTAGAGGGCAGCCCTGCTTTGTTCCAAGGTGTAAATGAAAAGGTTTGGAATATAGATTATTGGTCAACACCAATGCCAAAGGGGATGAGTACAACAGCCTAATCCAAGAAATAAAAGATGATCTAACCAGAGTCTCTAAAAGAATATCCCATTCAACCCTATCAAATGCATTCTCCGTCCATAGAGAGAAGGCACTCAGAAGTCAATCGACATGGAGAATACATCATATTTAATAAACGACATGTGCTGAAAAACAATGGTCTTTGCTTAACAAAGCCTGTTTGATCAGGAGATATAATACCGTGTAAAACCTCTTCAAGACGGAGAGAAAGAGTTTTTGTCAAGATTTTGTAGTCAGAGTTTAGGAAAGAAATTGGCCTATAAGAAACACACTCCCGTGGGTTTTTTCTTTAACAAAAGCGTTATGCATGCCTGGTTTAAAGTAGGAGGAAGATGACCTGATATAAAAGAGTCAGTGTACACTCTTGTCAAAATTGGAGATAAATGTTTGGAGAAAGCCTGATAGAATTCATTAGAAAATCCATCCGGACCTGGGGATTTTTTAGTTTTCAATGGTTTGATGGCAGCGCAAACCTCTTCTTCACTAATAGGCTTATCAAAAGAAGATATTTGTTCTGGAGAGAGAGTTGGTATATCTAAACTTTGAAAGAAGTCTTTAATTAAACTCGGATCTGGGTTACATTCTTTAAAAGTCTGTTGATCTGTGACAACTGTCCCACTTTGAGAGCGTACCCCATTAATGAGCTGTTTAGCCCTAGCACCCCTCAGCTGCCTGTAGTAACAGAGCAAAGAATTTACTCGGTTGAGGCCCCTCAATACCCTCTGTTAGCCTCACAAGCCTGACATTATTTCTTCTGTTTCGTCCCTCCAGATTTTAGCATGTAGCTTGTTATTATGTCGGTGTAATCCCTCATTCGTCCAGGAGTGTTCCATTGTATTATGTTATTGTTATTATCTGTTTGTACATGGCGCAGGAGGCCTCCAGCTTTTCCACATGCTGATTCACTGACTCCGCGTTCTCCTCCAGGAACACCAGGCGAGTGTCATGATTGTCCAGAGATAGTTGGAGATTATCCAGTTTCAGTGGATTCTGTCAATAGACGGATTGAGCGCTGATAAAAAAGTAGTCTTTTGTTCGGCTAAACCAGCTATCAAATCTGCTTTGCTAATGGTGCTCGCAGCCCCAATGCTGTCCGATTTATCTCTGGATTTCATCACTTTTGTACACATTTTGAATCAAGGAGTGTTAGAAAAGTCAACAAGACCAATATAGAGTCACAATAGGCTAAGAAAAAACAATGAGGGGTCAAAAAAAACAAAAACTGTACAGCCAGAGCTCAACTACACCACTTCCCTCCTTGAGCACCACACAGGAAGTCGGAGCTGTCACTTTTTGACCGTCCTTTGATAACTATGTCCATCAGGACAGACAATTCAAGATCGCTTCGAGTTGCCTTTTTCACTTGAGCAGCTGTAACTGGTGCTTTTTCCACCTTTTTGAAATAGAAAATGTCCACTGTGTTTGGTTCATGTCTGGTGACAGGGAGCGGTAACATTGAAAGTCCATCTGCATTACAATGAAAGTCAAATTTGCAATACTTGATGTCATATGATTGAACTGACAACAACAAAGCCCACCTCTGTAGCCGTGAAGCTGCAAGCGATGGTATCCCGGTGTGTGGTCCCAAGATTCCCACGAAGCCTCTGTTTGTGCCTTAGACCTCATAAAGCTCCCCGAAGGAATATTAATTCCCAAGGGGGATGGTGCTATAGTAAAAACAAGCCATGGCAACGCTCGGAGGTCATCTTCAGGTTGGAGGTCATCTGCAGGTCAGTACATAGTACTGATTTGATATTCAAGGTCTGGATTACAAATGTATACATGTTTTTCACCAGATAGTAAAAGATAATCACAGGAAAAGCTTTGATATGTTGAAAGAATCCTTTGGCTTGGAGAAACAGGGACGTTTATAGGTATTTACATATAAGGAGTAACAAAGTAATGACTATTATAACCCTCTGACCGAATTTTTATGAAGATTTATAAATCAGAACTTTCAATTTGTACCAATGCATTGCTAGTTTGGACAGCTATTCCATTGTAGAAATAGATTCAGTTGTAGTCATCTGGACTCTGTTTTAGAAAAATAAAACGTTTTGACTCTCATCCAAGATGAGATGAGCTGTGCATCTTCATCTCAAAGCCACAAACCACTCTATTGAAGACAGTGAGGTGGAGATTCTGAGCAGGGAAAAAAGATGGTTTGAAAGAGGAGTTAAGGAGGCAATCTTTGTTAAAAAAAGAGAATCCTTCTTTAAATCGGAATGGAGGTTTAAGATTCAACCTTCCCGTTGTTTATAATGGTCTTCTGAAACCCTGGAGACGCCCTGGGCATTCGGATGCTAAATAGGCACTCAAGGTGAGGCAGGGAACAATAGAACAATAGGCCATCCCAGTTTCAATGGGCCATTAGCAGGAGGTCCCGCCCTGTGGGCAGGGCTCTCACTGAGTAGGATAAAAACAAGAGTTCTCGGACTTGTTTCTCTGATTGAGAATGACTCTTGGATGAGAGTTGAAACGTTTTGTTTTTTCTAAAACAGAGTCCAGATGAAACAACTGAATCTTTTTCTACAATGGAACACTCCTGGACGAATGAGGGATTACACGACATCTCATCCAAGAGTCATTCTCCATCTGTGAAACAAATCTGAGAACTCAGGTTTATATCCTAATCTGTGAAAGGCCTGCCCACAGGGCGGGAACCCTGATAATGGGGCATCGAAACCAAATGGGATGGGCCTATTGTTCACTGACTTGGCTACCTTTTTCCTGAGTACCTTAATTAGCATTTGAATGCATCAGAGACGCCTGGAGATGCCCGAGGCATTCGGATGCTGATTAAGGTACTCAGGAAAGAGCTAGCCAAGTCAGTGAACAAGGCAAGGCAAGGCAAGTTTATTTGTAGAGCAGAATTCGTACACAAGGCAATTCAAAGTGCTTCACACATCAGGAAAAAATGCATTAAAATCACAAAGACATGACAGAAATAACAAAACTTTACTTTAAAGAAATTTAAAGGTGCCATTTTCAGGCTATCCGTCAAATAGTTCAAGACATAAAAGAGAAGAGTGCAAAGAAAAGCATTTCAGTCATATGCACAGCCAAACAAAACTGTTTTTAGCTCAGATTTGAACATTGCCAGAGTAGCGGCCTGTCTCACATCCTCAGGAAGACTGTTCCAGATTTTAGCTGCATAAAACTGAAATGCAGATTCCCCATGTTTAGTCCTGACTCTGGCACCAGCAGGAGGCCGGTCCCTGAGGTCCTCAGAGTCCGAGATGGTTCATATGGCACTAACATGTCCGAGATGTACTTTGGTGCTAGGCCATGGAGAGACTTGTATACAAGCAGAGCTGCTTTGAAGTCTATTCTCTGAGCCACAGGGGGCAGTGCAGAGACCTGAGCACAGGACTAATGTGATCGTACTTCCTGGTTCTAGTCAGGACCCGAGCAGCAGCGTTCTGGATGTACTGCAGCTGTTTTACAACTCAGCTGTTTTACAATAGGCCCATCCCATGTGCCACTTAATATTATTAGTAGACTTAATAAGTATCCGGTGGCCAGAAAAACGCAAAAATCGAGTAGTAAACAAGGACGGATATGTTAGTGAGTGGTATAAAAAAATTTAACTCAGTGAGGTGGAAATTCCGTGAAAAATATTGAAAGACGGCTCAGTAGCACCACCTCAAAAATCGATTAACATGGGGCCAATTGGAGCCTGACGCCAAAAAAAGTCGCAGTAAAAATATGACGCTCACTCCAAAAAATAGTTGAAGTGAGGACATGTAAAAAATTATATTGTGACCCCGCCCTAAATCATACAGGAAGTCGGCAATATTGGATCAAACACGGCGCTGACAAAAGTGCACCTCGTCGTACTTTTGGCATCTCCTCCTACAGTTTTCAATGAAAACACTTCATTCATTAATTTGGCCACAAGATACAAAACCCATGAGCAATGAATTGTTATAAATTTGAAGCTGATATGCTTTCAGGTATGGTCACCGTGAATTTAAACAAAATAAAAAAAATTTGAAAAAATAAAATAAAAAATCTACGTTTCTTAAACATTTTATTTTTATTTTACGGGAGAGTTTGTCAGGATTTCCAAGCTGAACGCAATGATATGCAAATTTCGTGGCGAGCTAATAAAATGGCCCTCTCCAAATTGGATTTTTAAAAATTCATAAAAGACTAGACAAGTAAACTGCCCTAAAACCCACGAGTCAGCCCACAATGGCTGACTCTGTGGGTCATGACTCTGTGGGTCAGCCTACAATGGCTTTTGTGGGCTGACCCAAAAGTTGAAAAACCCAATTTGATCAACTTTTTACACCTCATACTTTATTTTTTCCCACCTTGGATTTTCAGTCAGGCTTCAAAATTTGTCAAAATGAACTACACCCATGTGCAATTAGAAGTCATTCTTTGGATTATTAATACAATTCCCAATGTGGACGTGGCAAGCTCTTTAACAAAAATAGCCACTTTGACAAGTTTTAAAACTTGCATATCTCTGGCATGAGATGGCCTATTTCCCGGCACAAATATACGTTTTGTGCATTTTGAATTGGATGAAAACATTTACTTCGACGTAGACGAATTAAATTTGGCACAGACATCCTTCACTAGCAAGGACCAGAACCCAAGATGCAAAGTGTTTATTGACATACGAGAAACATGAACAACACGAGTGTACAAAAATTGATGCAGTTTTGGGCTTCTGGCGATGAGGGCTGTTGGCTCCCGGGCCTTGATAACCCCGTCTAGGAGATGAATTAGGGGCACGAAGTCATGGACGCTGATGTGTGTGACCTGGACGCCTAAATAGTGTAGCAGCAGGAAGGGGTGTGGTCCTGCTCCAAAACTTAAGATAACAAACTTATCTTCATTTCTTAGTTCTAAACAAAAAAAGCCAATGACAGCATACCTCTAGCTGCAATCATGTTACCGTGGCAACCTGACAAATACTGCCATAGACTTACATGCGTTTTGGTTTACAGGCATTTTGAACGGGATGAAAACATTTACTTTGTCATTAACGGTTAAAATTTGGCACACTTATTCTCCACATCACACTGAACATAAAAGCCAATGCGGTCGTGAAAATGTTGAATGAAGTAGTATGAAGTTGGTACTGTTTGTGAAGGAGGGGTGACGCAGGCAGGGGGATTAGAGGTGTGCTCTTCGCGGTGGCTCGTACCCCGCGGTCGCAAGGGGGGCGAGGGCCTTTATCGCTGCGCGCAGCTTTAATTATTATTATTATTATCAAGATTGCTTGATCTCTGGTCATGTTCTTTGTTTTGTGTTTCTTTATATATCGAAAATTTAAACAAAAGAAAAACACCATTTGCACCCCAAATTCATGTTTCTACACATGTGTTTCCTTCAACAGATTTCTGATGATGGGTAACAACAGTCTTTTTAAATGATTTAACTGCAGTGCTTTGATGTAAACACTGAAGATAAAGGGGCTGTGTCCAGCAGCAGATAAAAAGATAAACCCACTTCACATTTGTTCACATATGTCCTGCAGCCGCTTAGTCTCATAAAACCATGTCATCTTTGAACAACAGCAATCCGGGAGAACTGTGTGTGTGTGAGAGCGAGTGTGTGTGTGTGTGAGCGAGCCTGAATGTGTGTGGGCAGGAATGCACTGCTGTTTAATGCTGTCCCCGTGGATCTTAATCCAGATTATCAGGAGTCAGTGAGCTCTGGATATTCCAGCGTTTAGTGCGCTCTCATTCTTTTCCTGTCTCTATGATTGCCTCACTGAATCCACCAGGGGGTGCAATAGCAGATATCATAAGAGGTCTGACCGGGGATCTACTCAAGTAACTTGATAGGGCATTGCTAGTTTATGCTTGTTTAGAGTTGGACTAGTTGCCAGTTTTTGGTTTTTTAACCATGGTATAGAAGAGTATGTTTTTGATTATGTCATAATTAAAAACATTTGGAGTTAGTTGCAAAAATCAGGGCTTACTGACCTCGTTACCTATGCAATTTTTCATTTTCAAACCACATTACTTGTTGTGGTACATTAAATGTTCCAAGGTTATGCCAAAGTGTCCTGACCTTTAACACTGGTTGTTTTTGATCTTGCAGACTTCCTTAAAACTGCTGTAACAAGATGTACACAGGCATAGAACCAAAGATCAAAACAAAGATTCCTAATATTATTGAGATTTTGATCTCAAGTACTTCTACCTGTACCTAATATTATGGCCCCCAAAAAAACTGTCTTTATTTATTTTATTTTTAGCAAACATAAATTGTACATATACAAATGTAAGGAAAACACAATACGGGAGGGGCTTGTAGTAAAGGCTCTCTTTCAAAGAAACATGGGACGCAATGATAATGATATTGATAAATAATAATGATACACGCACACATGCATATACTGTACATATATATGATTCTTGAGAATCTGGATAAAACTAACATTTCAAAAGCCTTTTACATGTATGAGCGTTATACATTTCTGTGGCGTCTGAGCTGTACAGAAATAGAAACTGACACTTTTTGCGTCATCTCAATAACAATATTCAATAACAATATTCAGACATTATCTCCTCAAAACATCAGAATGTGCTAAAAAATAAATAAATGTCATGGAAACGTTTCTGGTATTGCACAAATGTGATTGAGCATACAATGAACTAAAAAAACAGAGCAAAAATATCACTTTTAAATTTCTATCCAAAATAACAATTGCAATGAAATTTTTTTCGTCACCTCTTCCAACTCTTGTCTGAGATTGAAAAGAGCAATAGAAAGTGAGTGCTGGGCTTTATCCAGCGGGGGGCACTGTGAATCCAGGATAGCGTTCCTCCATCAGCAGTTATTTTGACCTATTTCAGCTCGTACAAAGCGCTATTGTTGCCTCGCCTGACATTCCGGCAACCTTTTGCTCGCTGCACCATGTCAGCGCTTGATCCCAGGCACGCAGGGAGGGGGTGGGGCTAAACACGTAGATCATTTGCATATCTAGAGGAGAGGGCGGAGCACACAGGGGCACAGGCAGATTAATTGTAGCATGTTTAATCAAATGACAACACTGATGCAAGCCCAGATTCTTAGGCTTAGTCACATGACCTGCTCTCATCCGCCTGATTAGTTCCAGAGGTGATGTACTCAACTGACTGCACGTATTTGTAATGCTTTTCACTATGATCAGCAGCCTCCCACTGGATTTCAGAACTGTGTATCTGGGCCTCAAAAGTTTTGGAACATCAACAGCAGGGGAAAAGTGGCTCAAGAACTAGACATTTGAAAATGGACAAATTTGACAGAATTTGGACCAAATGGGTTTTCTTAGGTTTATACTGTATGTTCCTTCATTTTCTTTGGATGACTTCTGTTATAACCCTTGTGTTATCTTCTGGGCATTTGAGCGAGGGGCATCTGAGCGCGGGCATGCGGGACATGCGGGACATGCGGGACATGCGGGACATGCGGGACATGCGGGACATCTGAGTGCGGGACATGCGGGACATGCGGGACATGCGGGACATGCGGGACATCTGAGTGCGGGACATCTGAGCGAGGGAAATATGAGCGAAGGACAGCTGAGTGCGGCGCACTGAGTGTGGATGTGACGAGGTGAGGTGTTCACTCCACCTGTCCTTTAAGTTTATTACAGACACTTTATTGTATAAAGTACTGTAAGATGCACGCACATATCCCGAGTCATGTTTGGGTTAGTCTTATTAGTTTTTACAGTTCATTCATTAAATCAATTTAATAAATGTATTCAAAACAAAACATCTATTTTATTTTTGGTTCATTTGTTTACAGCAATTCTCTGTTTATTTGCTTTCAAACTTACCTGATCCATGTCCTGGGGGTGAAAGGGGAGGGCCGCCCAGCCATTCCCTGGTTTTAAACCCTGTCCTGACATCGCCAGAATCTACTATTTGGAGAAGGGGTATTTATAACACCGTTTTGTGTTTCTTGTGTGTGAAATGGGATTGAAAGTTACACTATTTAAATTTGTTACTGTCTGTGCAGTATTACAAATGTTCAAATGTTGCATTGTTACGGTTTTACATGTATTAGTTCCAGCTATGTGGAATTGGCCAACCAAATTGGCCTCATTATAGAAGGCAGGTGTGTGCCTCTGTGGGGAGATTGTCTTTTGTCTTTTGTGATCGCTTGAAGCTCTGCAGCAAACAGTGGTGGCACTGTAAAAAAAAATCCACTTTTTGAACATGACTTTTTTTCTCTGAGCTTCTCTTCCTAAGCCATTTTAGCCACTCAATGCTACACTACCTTCACAGCAGGACATCTGAGCACGGGACATCTAAGCACGGGACATCTGAGTGAGACATGCGGGACAGCTGAGTGTGGGACATCTGAGTAAGGCACATCTGAGTGAGGGACATGCTGGACATCTGAGTGCGGGACACCTGAGGGACATCTGAGTACGGGACATCTGAGCACGGGCATCTGAGTGAGGGACATGCGGGACAGCTGAGTGTGGGACATCTGAGTAAGGCACATCTGAGTGAGGACATGCTGGACATCTGAGTGCGGGACACTGAGTGCGGGACATTCAAGACATCTGAGTGCAGGACATCTGAGCGGGACATGCGGGACATTTTGGTGCGGGATATCTGAGTGTGGGACATGTGGGACATCTGAGTGAGAGACATCTGAGTACAGGACATCTGAGTGCGGGACATGTGGGACATTTTAGTGCGGGACATCTGAGTGAGTGACATCTGAGCGCGGGACAGCTGAGCGCGATTATATCACCAAAGAGGAGAATGTACAGTATGAATTAGAGGGGCTGTGAACTGAACCTTGGGGGACACCTAGAGTGAGGGGGATTTGCAGTGGTTGATGTGGACAAACTGGTGTCTGTCAGTGAGGCAGGAGATTAACCATGATGATGATGGAAAACCAAAAGTACAATGCATATAAACTTTCTGATTTAAAGTACACATAATATGCTAAATTGACTTTACTGAGCTTTATGATCTTATAACACGGTTCCCTCATACATAGTCCTCGCCCACTCTCATAAGTAGAGCTCCGAGATCTTCTGAGCAGTTTTAAGTTTTTATTATCTAGTGTTTGTAATTCCCTTTGCTGCCAATAGATGGAGCTCCATCTCAATTCCTGCAGTTGGAAATTAAAGTTATGTGTGGTTTTTAGAAGACACATCATCTTATGTTCTAAGAGAAGAGACACCAAAGCAAAGGTACTGAAGAGCTTGTTTAAAAGGACAAGAACAATACAAAAAGAATGCATCACATTTCTTACACAATACAAAATGTGTATTTGTGGAAACAACTGCTTTTGTGACTTTGTGTCTTGACTTTGCCGACTGCCACTGTTGCTCCTCAGGCTGTCGTGCTTTGCTTTGTGGCTTCCTCTGGTTTCCCATTTCCCTGGCCTATTTCCTGGTGCTGTGTGTAAATGAAGCTTAGGATAGAAGATGAATCTATGGAGAGACGGGAGAGGCGCTTCTTTTCAGTGAACCACCAGGTTGCATGTTACTTAAAAAGGCTGTCTAATTGGAACCAGTTGGAGGCAGAAGTGCTGGCTGGCTGAAGCTTTGAATGAGCCCTGCAATCTCAATACAGGTTTTTTTTCATTAAGGCAGAGGGCCCGAAAATATCTGCACTGTTCTGTGTCTGTTCTGTGCCTTTGTGAAATCAAACTTTTAGGACTAAGTTGTAATGTGTATCATGCATCATGGGCTGCATTCTAGGTCTATTGATTTCTGCAGGTGCACAGTGGCAGAGTAGTTAGAGCTCTCGCCTCTCAATTAGAGGATCATAGGTTAGATACCAGGGCCAGACCAACATCCCATGATATCTCTGGGTGGAGTCTTCATGTCCTTCCTGTGTTACCGTGGATTATCTCCTGACAATCCAGCTTCCTCCCACCGTCCAAACATATGCATGTGTTAGGTAAATTACCTCTAGTGGATGAATGTGATAGTGAATGGTTGTCTGTGTGTGACTGTCTCTGTGTTTACCCTGCAATGAGCCCCTGCCTCGGTTGTACCCCTCCTAAGGCCCAAAGTCATTGGGATAGGTTCCAGTCACCTGCGACCCCTAACGGGAACAAGAGGTAGAAGATGTATGAATGTACCGAAATAAACGGTCCATGTTTCTGGCACCAGCAGGAGGCCGGTCCCTGAGGTTCTCAGAGTCCGAGATGGTTTATATGTCACTAACATGTCTGAGATGTACTTTGGTGCTAGGCCATGGAGAGACTTGTATACAAGCAGAGCTGCTTTGAAGTCTATTCTCTGAGCCACAGGGAGCCAGTGCAGAGACCTGAGCACAGGACTAATGTGATCGTACTTCCTGGTTCTGGTCAGGACCCGAGCAGCAGCGTTCTGGATGTACTGCAGCTGTTTTACAGCTCGTTTGGAGAGGCCAGTGAGCAGGCCGTTACAGTAGTCTAATCTACTAGAGACAAACGCATGGATAAGTCTCTCCAAGTCTGGTTTAGACAATATACTTTTGATTTTGGCTATGTTTTTAGATGATTAAAGGCTGCCGATGATGTGGCTGTTAAATTAGAATTGAATAACAGATCCTTCAGTACGACCCGGCGAAATCTTGAGGATTAAAAAATGTGGTGTGTGTAGGTGCTATGGCTGATCTATATGTTTCTAAGGGAGATGCATTTGGGGATGTTCCATACAAATCTATGATAAGAGGTGATTCAATTAGATAAATAAAAACGTCTTTAGGAGCAGACTGGGAAACGTTTCCAGGTGAAAGCTATTTTTGTCAAGAGAACAAACTGACCAAAAAAAAAAAAAGCCTGTCGTCCTGACGAGGCGACATAAACACACACATGCACTCAAACAACTCGGAGCTTATTACAGCTCTTCATTGTTTAATTCTTTGCTCATTAAACGGTGCAGACAATGACAGCAGAGGAGTCTTTTGTGAGGCCTCTTCAGCTCTTATCTGGCTGCTGCCTCCTGCTCCTCACTCTACCTCTGCCTTTGTGCCTATTGTACACCACTCAAGGACGCTGTGACTGCTCCCCCAGACACCACTTAAACATCCCATTCATCCACCTCTCAAACGGGTGCGTTGGAGAATGCCTTCACCGAGTGTCAGTTTACAAAGGCACAGGTATGTCAGCACAAGAGCCGAGGGAGACACAGGTAAAAGCCTGGTTAGGAAATAATGCTTTAGTGCAGGATAGACATTTGCATCAATGCAATTTTCACTTTTAAAAGTTGTAGTAAACAAGCCAAAAAATATTTTTTATAGAACAATTTGTACACAATGCAATATGAAAACATAACAATGCAAATGCACAAAATCACAGTGCAAAAAAAATAAATCATTTCAAATTTCATTTTGAAACATCAAAATGTAGATACAATTATTTCAGTCATAAGAACAATAAAACAGAACGGTGTTGAGTCATATTGTTCACATTGTCAGAGCAGAGGCCTGTCTCACATCTTCAAACTGAAAATCCTGACTCTGGAACCAGCAGGAGGCCGGTCCATGTTTAGTCCTGACTCTTGGCCCAACAGTGGGCCGGTCCTTGAGGTCCTCAGAGTCCAAGATGGTTCATATGGCATATAGTAGTTATATTTATATTATAATTATTGTCAACAATAATAATAATATTTGTAACTATATGATGTACTTTATACTGTTTGATATTCTCTATAACACATCCACAGTCTGCGTTATGTTAAAAGTTTTGAACCACAGCAGGGTCCATTTTTCTGCTCACACTAACTCCTCCGCTCAAATGCTTCTTTGAGAGTTTTAGGACGGCTTGGGACCGGAGCACATGGAGCGCAGGGACGCTGCTGAAATGAGTGCACACAAACTGCTCCTTGTGCATGAAACAAATGAGATGCCGGCGTAGACGTCGCCCGGAGAAACAAGGTCTGTGTCAGGTGCTGAGGAACCAGAGCACCTTGATGACAAATGGGCTACTGGAACGAGGCGAAAATGGACGATATTTTCTCATGCTCAGGGCGTGTTCCTGTGCCGCCATGATGAGTGCCTCTGTGCTGTCCTTCAGACCGAGATCAAGGGTTCCCCCCACCTTTAGGTAAAATTGGCAATTGTAAATTTCCCCTAGTGAATGAATGTGAGAGTGAAGGGTTGTTTCTGTGTTAACCCTGCAACGAGCTGGAAGAGTAAACAAGGAAGAAACAAGTCTGTAACACTGGTAGTCTGGTAACACTAGGGGACCAAAGTAAACAAAGCTCGTCGTCCTAACCTGAGGCTTGTGAGTGTTGAAGAAGGAGAGGAAGGAAAGAATACAGAGTGCTTTTTTGGGGAAGATTATTCCCAAGCTCATTGACGGCTCCGGAGTTCAAGTCCCTTCCATCACAATCGAAAGAGCACATCGCCTGGGCAAACCGAGACCAGCTTCTGAAAAACCACGAGGCCCGGTTTCTTAACGATTATGTAAAGAAGCGTGTCTTGGAGGCAGCAAGGGTTAAAAGGAGACCTCCAGTACAAAGGCAAACGTGTCTTCTTTGCCCCAGATATCCCATACGAGGTCCGTCAACAATGGCAAAGGTTCAACCACATCTGTGAGGAGCTCAGTAAGAGAAAACTGAGACATGGGTTATATTTCCTGCAACTCTTCTGGTAACTTTTGAAGGTAAAAAACATGCTCAGAACACCAGGAGAAGCAGAGGTGCTCCTGAGGAAGATGCGGAACTTGGAGAGCTGAGCAATATGAGAGATGGAGCCACCAGCGTGGGGCATGTGAGTTTGGGTTGTGGTCACACGATGATACATTTCTGTTAATTTGAAGAGACTGACATTATTTATTGTTTGTAACATCCGACGTTATGCCCCATGGTGGCTGTCTGCTTTCGTACATAAACTCTGTGACTAAACACATCTACCCATTAATGTGTCAAATGTGGGAGATTGGATTTGTGGGAAATCGGAAAATACTTGCAGAATGCAGCTGGGGGGGTGAGTTAATGAGGTCAGATATCCAGTCATAGATATCTTTCTGAGGATTGGTGTCAGGCATGCGGTGGGGTGGGGTGGGGGGGGGGGCTTCATTAGGATTTGACCTCCCTCCCTTTTGTAGAAAAAGATTCAGTTGTAGTCATCTGGACTCTGTTTTAGAAAAAACGATACGTTTCGACTCTCATCCAAGAGTCATTCTCAATCAGTGAAACAAGTATGAGAACTCCTGTTTATATCCTACTCTGTGAAAGCCCTGCCCACAGGGCGGGACCTCCTTATAATGGCCCATTGAAACTTAACTGGGATGGGCCTATTGTTCCTGACTTTGGCTCCCTTTCCTTGAGTGCCTGTTTAGCATCAGAATGCCCCGGGCGTCTCCATGGTTTCAGCAGACCATTATAAACAACTGGAAGGTTGAATCTTAAACCTCCATTACGATTTAAGGAAGGATTCTCTTTTTTAACAAAGATTGCCTCCTTAACTCCTCTTTCAAACCATCTTTTCTCCTGCTCAGAATCTCCACCTCACTGTCTTCAATAGAGTGGTTTGTGACTTTGAGATGAAGATGCCACAGCGCTCTGGGGTCCTGAAGTCGAGTGTCTTCTGTTCTGATAAAGCCTCTTGTGCAGTGGCTGTTTAGTCTCCCCTATGTACCGCTCTTTACAACTTTCTTCACTGCATTGGATAGAATACACTACATTGCTCTGTTTTTGTGTAGGCATCTTGTCCTTAGGGTGAACTAGTTTTTGTCTTAAAGTATTGCCTGGTTTGAAATAAACAGGGACTTTGTGTTGTCTATAAAATCTTTGCAGTTTTTCTGACAGTCCCGAGACATAAGCGATAGAGACCCCCTTTCTTCTTGTTCTGTTTCCCTTTTGTCCCTTTTGTCCTGCTTTTTGGTTCTCTTCAGAACCAGGACAAAAGGACAAAAAAAAAAGGACTGTAGGTATGGTGTTCTTGGGATGCAACTCAGCATTCTTTTTCCTCCAAACACCGGTGTGTGGTGTTTAAAACAAACAGTCTCCCAATACTCCTCTGGATCTTCCAGATGGTCTTTAGCAAATTTCAGACGGGCCTTCACAGGATTTTTATGTAGGAGGGGAACCTTCGGGCAATGCAGGATTTCACCTCATGACGAGGTAGTGGGTCCTTGCTGTCTTCAAATCTTTGACCAGTTCCCGAAGTGTAGTTCTGGGCTGATTCCTCACTGTTCTCAGGATCATTTGAACCGCACGAGGTGAGATCTTGCATGGAGCCCCACTCCGAGGGAGATTGTCAGTGATGTCATACTTCTTCCATTTTCTAATAATGTTTCCAACTTTTGATCTTTTCTCACAAGTTGTTTACCAATTGCAGTTTGACTCATCGCAGCTTTGTACAGTTGTACAATTTGATCTCTGGTGTCTTTGGGAAGCTCTCTGGTCTTGGTCAAGGTGAAGACTGGAGTCCTACAGTTTGAAGGTGTGTGCAGCTGTCTCTTATGCATCTAAACAGTTCAAACCGGTGCCATTCATACTGTTAACGAGTGGAGGCCGGAATAACTTCTTAAAGAGCAAGTGACTGGTCAGTAAGGGACAGAAGAGTTGTTTGTTTTGTAGCTGGATTTTTTTTTAAACATTCTGTCTCTCACGCTTGATGTGGCCAACATCATAGGCCAACCAGTTTAAAATATTAACATCTTTGTTTAGTTTTCTATGTTTTTGATCAGCTCCCTCCATGTTGTAAGAACAGACTTCACCCAAGGGTTCTCCACCACCAAATTGGCTCAACCGTCTGTCATCTGCCAGTAAGGCCTGCACAGGAACTCCCGGCACAACTTAAATCTCAATATTCTTCCATTGAGCTTCATATTCTGGGTCACACCCAGTACAGTGCGGCTCTGATCTGAGCTGAAATAAAGTCATTTTTCAAACAAGGCAAACCCCAGCCCCCTTTTTCTTTTGATAACTGTAAAGTTTTTAATCGGATACGTGTTTTTTTTGCTCTGCCTCTCTCTGACTCTTCGAGATTGCTTTATTCCACTCATCAAACAGCCGGTTGGGGATGGAAACTGGAAGAGTCTGGAACAGATGGAGAAACCTGGGCACACATACATTTTTATAGTTTCAACTCTTTGATTTAGACTTAAGTAGGGGATAAGATTCCATTTCAAGGTCTTTTTTTATAGTAGTAAAAAGAGGGGTATAATTTTTCACCAGAATTGTTGATAGGTCACTATGGAGTACCACACCTAAATATCCAAGAGATTCTGTTTGCCTTTTTAAATGGGTAAGTCGTTCTAAAGGACAGAAGGAGATGCCAGAATGAAATAATTTCAATTTGATTTGTATCCAGACATTGGACCGATTTCTTGTAAAAAAAAATTATCACATTGGGTATGGAAATTTCTGGTTTGGTCAAATACAGTAGAACATCATCTGTATAGCAGGCAATTTTATGTTATAGCAAACTGGAGGGTAGACAAGAAGCAGCCTCTGCCCCCTTTCCAGAGTCAGTGGACCTGTCAGATGACCATTGATTTTAATTCTTGATGTTGGACATCGTAAAGAGCCCCCAATATTTTGTATAATTAAATTGTCGATTTGAAATTTGTTTAGCACTTTAAATAATATGGCCAACTAACAGAATCAAAAGCTTTCTCAGCATCCAAACTAATTATTACAGTTTTATTTTGTTGTTTTAGTACATGATCCATTATGTGTAGGGATGTTATCTTGTTATGTTATCTTGTGTTTGTCGTTTGGTAATGAATCCTGTCTGATCATTGTGGATTAAGTTTGGGAGTATTTGTTCCATTGTTTTGGACATATTTGAGGTGTAGATTCGATAGTCCACATTCAGAATAGAAATAGGTCTAATATGAGGCACAGTCCAATCGATCCTTCCCTTCTTTTGGTATCAGGGATATATGGCCTCTTTCCAACTCAGAGGGGTCTGAGTTTGTTTAAGTGCCCAGTTAAAAGTTGCCAAAAGGAAAGGAGTAAGTGTGTCTTTTAAAGCTTTGTACCAATCTGAGGTGAACCCATCGCTCCCGGAGATTTATTGTTCTTTAATCTTTTAATTGCACCTTGTATTTCCAAAAATGTAATTCACAGCGCCTAATTTTTTATTCTGTACTTCTGGGATAACAGGCAAATTGAGGGTGTCCAGAAAAGGAGTTTATACTGCACTACAACTGTAAATTTTACTGTAATCTTGTGTACATATTATGCCTATTTTTATTTTTATTTTATACTATTGTAATTTTAAAATTATTTCTTAATGCATGCCTTTTGATTGAATATATGTTGTTTTATTATTGCTCAGTGTTTTATGTTGCACCTTAATGCCGAGACAAGTTCCTATGTGTGTGAATTTTGTTCATTGACAATGGCAATAAACCCTTTCTGATTCTGAAATCATCCTCCTTATGTCTGGAATTTTTGAAAAAAGCTTTTTTTATAGAAGGATTCAATGCTGATTGAATTTTGTCTTGTTTAGTTAAGATTACATAATTTTTTCTGTCTCGTATTTTAAATACTGTTCTTTCAGCTTGTTGTTTTTTATGTTTCCAAGATAGTAAATTTAGAAAACTTTGATCCACTCTCATAATATCTTTGTTTGGTAAAGAGCATTTTCTCAACTATTTCCTGTGAAATCAGATCATTAATTTCGGTCTGACATTAATTTTAAAATTTCTTGTAGCATTTTATGACACCCCTTTTTGGCATGGTTTTACTCATACAATTAAAATTTTCCTTGCATTTCTTTTAGCTTTTTCTCCCTTTGTTTCGTTTTTTTCGGAGGCTATAGCTATAATTTGTCCTCTCAAGACTTAGGTCTATTGTGCCTATATCTGCTTCAGTGATTTTGGATCTATCTTTATTGAGAATGAAAAACTAGTCTATTCTGGAATCGAGTGTATGTGGATTTGAAAAATGTGTATACTGGCGTGCTGGGGTTCATTTCCTTCCATATGTCAATCAATCCTATAGTCTTCAATAAGAGACGGAACTCTTGTTAATTGTTCCTCCAGTGCCTCTTGAGTTGACACGTCCAGTGTAGGCTGAATGCGAAGATTCAATCGCCGCAGCAAATTAGGGTTCCCTCAGAGTGGTTCACAATCAGGTCCATGACATCAGCATAGAAAGTGAGAAAGTGGAGCGTACACATTTAAAAAGAGTGAAAACCTTTCCATTGATATTTCCTTTAACGAGTACATATCTGCCTTCTTTATCCTGACATTCAAAAAACTGTTCAAAAACTATAAGGTTGAGATCAATATTGCAACTCCCCTTCTATGAATAACAACATTTATTTTTGGATTTTCAGTGTCATTCAAGTGGGTCTCTAGTAAAAATATAATGTCTATTCTTTCTCTTTTCATTTTTGTCAACATTTTTGTTCGTTTTATTGGATTCAGTATGCCATTAACATTGAAGGATGCTACTTATAACACTTCTGATGCCATTGGGTTGGTTGTATTGATCCGTTGACAACTTTCGAATATTTTTAATCTCTCTGGTCGAAAACAACAAACACGCATAAGAACCATAGGAACACAGAAGATCTGAAAAGGTAAAAAAGAAGACAAAAGGGTTCATGCTGGAAATGGACAGTGAACCCAAAACCCGATCGCAAAAGGGGGGAAAGTCCTGTCCTAATGAAGGCCACCCCCCCAAAAAAAAACTCTCAGGCACTCCTGACACCAATCCTCAGAAGGAACTGGATACATAAGACCCCTGGTTCACCACGTCCCCCTGCTGCACTTTGCATATCCTTTCAATTTCCCCACAAGCCCAATCTCCCACATTTGACACATCGATGAGTAGATGTCTTTAGTCACAGTTTATGTACAATAGCAAACAGCCACCAGGGGGCATAAAGTCTGATGTTAAAAACAAAAAAAATCAGGTCATTAGTCTCTTCAAATGAATAGAAATGTATCACCATGTGACCACAACCCAAACTCACATCCCCCACGCTGGTGGCTCCATCCTCCATACTGTTCATTTCTCTGTGTTTTGCATCTTCCTTAAGAGCACCTCTGCTTCTCCTGATGTTCCGTGTGTTTTTCCTTCAAAAGTCAGCAGAGGAGTCGTGGGGAAAGAGAATCCATGTCTCAGTTTTCTCTTCCTGAGCTCCTCACAGATGTGGTGAAACTTTTGCCGTTGTTGGCGAATCTCGTTTGGAATATCTGGAGCAAAGAAGACACGCTTGCTTTTGTACTTGGGGTCTCCTTTAACCCTTGCAGCCTTCACATGGTCGTTGAGAAACCTCATAATCAGGCCTCATGGTTTATCGGCTGCTGGTCTTGGTTTGCCCAGGCGATGTGCTCTTTCGATTGTGATGGGAGGGACTTCAACTCCTGAGTTAATAAGGACCTCTTGTATTATCTTCTCCAGGAAGCCCTCAGTGTCATTTCCCTCCTCTACCTCCACAATGCCCACAAGCCTCAAGTTAGGACGACGGGATCTGGACTCCAAATCCAGGAGCTTATCTTCATGTTACTGTTCTCCGACTCCAGTGCCGTCACCCTGACCCGCAGCGCCTCCATCTCGGCCCTTACTGTCTGCAGATCGTCCGTATTGTCTGATACACGTTGCTCAACCTCCTCAATGCATGTTCCCGTTATTCCATCGGCTTTCAATTTAGAGGTCACTGCCTCTAACACTGCCGGAGCTATGGTAGCGAACAACTCGGCTCTCAGAGACTCCATGGCACACTGCACTTCGGACATCTTGAGCCACAGTCGATGATCAATTACGTTCTCTCCCCCTTCCGATGCAAAGAAGTTGCGTGAGTCTCCAACTGGGCAGGCGGGACTCCGCATCTCCGGGGGAGAAATTTAACTGTAAACTTGTCTACATAGTAATGCCTATTTTTATTTTTATTTTATACTATAGTAATTTTAAATTGTTTCTTAATGCATGCCCTTTTGATTGATTGAATATATGTTGTTTTATTGTTGCTCAGTGTTTTATGTTGCACCTTAACACAGAGACGAGTTCCTATGTTTGTGAAGTTTGTTCATTGACAATGGCAATAAACCCTTTCTGATTCTGATTCTGAGAAGGAGCGTGGCTCGCAGGTTTGTCAGCCGCACTAGCTTCGTTAGCCACACTAGCCTTGTTAGCTTGTGATGCGGGCTGTTTACCAACGGAGCCATAGGTCGTCAGCTTTGTCTGTTTTTGGTCCCGTGGCGTTACCGGACTTGTGTCTTCATTGTTTACTGATCTCTCTTCTTTGTTCTTTGGGTTTGGGTGGGTCAAATGATGATTTTAACACCAATTTTTGCAGCAGTGGAGTGGTGTGCGTCACCATGACCGGAAGTCGAACTTGCACATTTTAAAGTTGCCCAATACTTATTGGCCCCACTGTATTTCTATTTTGAATGTGGACTATTGTATTTAGGCCTCAATTATGTCAGAAAGAATGGAACAAATACTCCCAAAATTAATCCACAATGATCAGACAGGATTTATTACCAAACGATGACAAACACAAGACAACATAAGAAGATCTTTACACATAATGAATCATATACAAAAACAACAAAATAAAGCTTTTGATTCTGTTAGTTGGCCATATTTATTTACAGTGCTAAACAAATTTCAAATCGCTGATCTAATTATAAAAATATTGGGGCTCTTTATGATATCCAATATCAAGAATTAAAATCAATGGTCATCTGACAGATCCACTGACTCTGGAAAGAGGGGTCAGGCAGGGCTGTGCCTGGTCCCCCTCCTGTATACTTTTGTATCTGGAACCATTGGCCCAATTTATTAGACCATCAAAAACAATTCACAGACTTACAATTGATGGGACAGAACATAAAATTGCCTGCTATAAAGATGATGTTCTATTGTATTTGACCAAACCAGAAATTTCCATACCCAATGTGATGCATTTTCTAGTTGGTCAGATGTCTGGATACAAATTAAATGTACAAAAGACTGGCATCAGCCTCTGACCTTTTAGAAAGACTTATCCATTTAAGTAAGTCTTTGAAAGACTTACTTAAAGTCTGGCAAAGAGATATTTAGGTGTGGTACTACAAAGAGACCTATCAACAATTATGGAGAAAAATTATACCCCTCTTTTTATTAACATAAGAAAAGACCTTGAAAATGGAACCTTATGCCCCACTTAAGTCGAAGTCAAAGGATTGAAACTATTAAAATGTATGTTTTGCCCAGGTTTCTCTATCTGTTCCAGACTCGTCCAGTTTCCATCCCCAACCGGCTGTTTGATGAGTGGAATAAAGCAATCTCGAGATTCATATGGCAGGGAAAAAAATCCCTGAATCCGATTCAAAACTTTACAGTTATCAAAAGAAAAAGGGGGCTGGGGTTTACCTTGTTTGAAAAATGACTTTATTTCAGCTCAGATCAGAGCCGTACTGGTGTGACCCAGAATATGAAGCTCAATGGAAGAACATTGAGATTGCTGTTGTGTTGAGTTCCTGTGCAGGCCTTACTGTCAGATGACAGATGGTTGAGTCATTTGGGGAAGAACCCCTGGGTGAAGTCTGTTCTTACAACATGGAGGGAGCTGATCAAAACACACAAACTAAACAAAGATATTAAAATCTTAAATTGGTTATGATCAAAATGTCACACCTCACAGCACAGACTCAAGATTTAAAGTCTGGACAACAAAAGGTATGAAGGTCTTTTACCAGATTGTAAAGGAGAATCATCTGGAGAGCTTTGAGGAGTTGAAAGAATCTTTTGTCTTAGAGAAACAGGACATGCAGAGTGTTGGAAAGGATGTGGCAGCCAGGAGACACATATTTCTTATGTGTTTTGGGATTGTCCTGTTGTTCACAAGTTTTGGACCGAGATCAACAAAGCCTTTACAAACAATTTATGACATCAGCATCCCAATGGACTTCAGAACTCAGAATTCAGAACTGCCATGTATACAATCAGCAGTTCTTTGGAGCCTCCTGGCAGCAGCAATAAAAGCTCTCACAAAAAAATCGACGACACCAAATGCACCGACGATCAAGGACTAGACTAACATTATAATGGACATACGTAAAATGGAAAAAGTTACATTTGGACTTGACTTAAAATTGGAGAAATTTGACAGACTGTGGACTAAATTGGGCGTCTTCATTCTTTTAGTGTTCTCTAGGCCATGATATTATTTTTTTTTATTATTTATTCATATAGTTGTTGGATGTCTGCTGCTTTCATTTTGTATCTGCTCTCTGGTCGTGTTTTTCTTTCTGTTTTTATATGTTCTTCAATTTAAAAATAAAAACATGTAAAATGCAAAAAAAAAAACAAGAACAACTTAGGTTAAGGTTTAATGACATTTTTTAAAATCTGTAATGGAAAAATGTCATGCCACCTTATATTTCAAAATCTCTTGGTCCAGATACTAAATGTCCACTGCCCTTTCTCATACCACACTAATTTAAGAACGTCAGTTGTTTTTTTCCAATTAAAATACATGTTTAGTTGGAGCGTTGGCCTACTTGATTCTCACTGGTTGAGCTTTAGCGTAGTCCAAGCTGTGATCCATGTGGGGAACAGCACTCACATGCCCTATAGAGACACCTTAGGGTTGCCCCAAAGGATTTGCGAGATTCTTTGCTTGTCACTGAAAGTGAAGATGGATTGAATGTAGTCTGCATCATGGGACAATGTTCCCACGGTTCTATTCTCACAGCATTATTCTCAGAGTAAAAAGCATTAGCCCCACCCTCTTCCCTAACCTTAATCAAAACCTCAAACTCAGGCTCTAAACGTAACCATATAACCTCATGACTACCATAACCCTACCATTAGGCTCCATGTGTAACAAAAAAGTTTTGAAAATTGGTGTAATTCTTGGATTAATGTTGCTACAAATAATGTGTGTTGTATCTGACTGAGCGGGCCATCACAGCCTTCACAGCGCGCTCTGTGGAGGAGAATGGAGCTAATGTAGTTAAATGTGCCTTCTCATTGTGTCAGCAGGGACACCTCATTAAGAGACGCTTCTATTGTCAGACTCTCTGTGCTTTAAACGAGTGTGCAGTGTCGTGACAGGGAGGCGCATTAAGAGAACGAGACATGACGACTCCCACAGACATTAGCAGAGGCATTAGCGATAATCAATCAACATTTCTATAACTTTCACACTCTTTGTGCAAGTCGGCTCATCCGTTCTGACTCATAATGGTATAATAAGAGAGATCGATGGTGAATAGCAAGGCTTCTCAGAATTCTACTCATCAAAAAATAGTGGATAGCAATATTTGGTTCAACGTTCCTGCTGACAATGTCTACTGAATCCTTGTGGCAAACTGTTCAATATGACTGTCATTTTGAATATAGAGTATATGTATATTCATATACAGTATGAGGAGATCATGGGTTTGAGTCCCGGGCCAGACCACCATCACATGTCTCTGGGTGGAGTCTGCATGTCCTCCCTGTGTTACCGTGGGTTCTCTCTGAGTTCTCTGGCTTTCCCCCACCGTCCAAACATATGCATGTGTGAGGTGTTAAACCTGGTGAGCTCCAGTCACCTGTGACCTGTGACCCCCAAACTGAATATATACTGTGTGTATACACAGTTTATATATTACTACGGACAGTTTCTGGTGTGCGTTAATATATATACGCACACCAGAAACTGTGTGCGTGTATATATTATACGCGACTTGGTGTTCGCGTATAATATATGTCATGTTTTATAATAGTAAACTGCTAATGAGTAAAGCCAAGAAATCTTGATTGGAACATTTGACTTAAACCCAGATGAGAGAGATTCTGAGAAAAGCGTTGTATGATATAAGAGAACATGGCACACACACACACATACTTGACTTTATCATACAGTGTGGACACATGACTAGAACGTGCATTGTGGGAACCACCCTTTCTGTTGGTTCTACAGCAGCCAAAAAAATTTGGCATGGCCCCCTTGAGTTCCTTAACAGTAATAACACCTCAAAAACAAAATTTAGTGAGGCCTTTTCAGGTATTTAGGTACTTGTAAGACGTAAACATACACACGTTCTGTTTTTTAGATAGTTGTAGGCCACAACATGCACACTTTATGGTTTTTAGTTAGTTGTAGGCCACAACATGCACACAGCATTGAAATAAATGATTAATAAGGAAATAATGTGATTTGCCTGATAAAATTATAAAACTGAAACCCACACAACTTCTGTGTTGTTTATTGTAATTTGAACATCATATTTTAATAATATTAAAAATCCTGCAAGTACAAACACAGTTTGTTTCATTGTTCAAAGAAAATTCTCACAAAGCCTAAAATGCGCAGAGAAATCAAAAAGCTGTGAATATATCTATATGGACAAACATTGCCCCCCTTTCTGGAAACAAAACAACAACCATAACTTTACAACATCATGGAGATGTTTAGGATTTGTCTGTACTGCAGAATGAATTAAAGTTACACCAATATAATATATTGACAAATTCAGCCTATTCGCTAAAAAATGAAATTACCCACACCTACACAGACATTAAGAAGATCTGCAGATGTCTAGAGGATCAAAGTAGACCCTATATAACAGAAGATCAGACTATTGCAAATCAAGCTGAGCTTAAAGTCAGTGACACATAATTAACCAAAGCCTGATTCAATTATTAGGGAGCAAAGTGTCTGAAAGCCTTTTTTCCTGTCTCTGTGTTAAAAACGATGGGATTTTAAGCTAAAAATGTCCTGAGACCTCAAACTGTGAATACCTGATCTGAGGTGCCAACTAGAGCTTTCTACACAAACAAAAGGCAGTGCTGTTCTCTTCACATCCAATGATTGCCATTCTACTTTAGAACATAGTTCACAGTGGTGAGTTCTGTATCCTTCTCCTGTAATGAACCTTAGAGCTGAACCTTAGAGCTGATCCTTAGAGCTGATCCTTAGAGCTGAACCTTAGAGCTGAACGAAAAACCGAGTTCAGAGGTTTTAAACACTGTTGCTGTAGAATGCATATATATATAATGTCACCATAATCTACAACTGAGAGAAATGTAGCCTGGATTAACTGTTTTCTACAATTAAGAGGAAAACATTCTGTATTTCTAAAGAAGAATGACAATCTGGCTTTAAGATGATTTGTCAGCTCTTGTATGTGTTTGTTGAAGGAGAGTTTATCATCGATCCAGATGCCCAAGTATTTGTAATGGGGTACTTGTTCAATCATATTACCATCAAGCGTAAGAATAGATATATTTTTGGGTCAATAGAGTGTCTTTTGGAGAACAGCATGCATTTTGTTTTATTTGAATTCATTAATAATTTTGAATTAACATAGTTGTGTTGGATGGAGTGAAAATCCTCTTGAATATTTTGAACCACTTGTGCACAAGAAGGTGCATTAGCATACAGAATTGCATCATCTGCATACAACTGGATGCTACTGTTTTAGATTATCAGTCTGCATTTCTAGGACTTCAGAGTACAGATGTCTAGAGGACCAAAGTAGACAGTAAACAATGGCAGATGGGACTATCACAAGTCAAGGTGAGCTTCATTTATATCTGGCTCAGCAAAGCCAGTCACAGCCGGTCGCGCTGGACCATCCATCCAAGTTCAACATCAGTCTGGATTTCTAGGACTCCACAATAGACCAATCAAACACTCTAGTCAGTTATTATCATTACAGTACCAGTGACCTGGTTTGTAAAAGTAAATAATAAACTGCTCCCTAAACCTATTTACATTTTACTTTAACTTTTATAGTACATTCATGTACCTCTTTCCTCCATGCCCAATCACTTCCTCCATAATCATAAGTAATTTCTTCTCCAGCAGTAATGTCCCTTGTGGCAAAAAGACTGAGGTGTGGTTTGCCTTCAGAAATTATCTTTTTCATTTTGCAGTTCGCATTGAGGTGGTCATCATCGATCAGTCGTCCTAGGCTTTGGTCTTCTCGAGATGCATTCATTCTTGAATTCAACACAGACATCAGAAGTTCAATATCAACCAACCATAAATACATTTTGAAATGGTCATTAAATTGTAACACTATATTAAGAACGAAGATTTAATGCCCTTTCTTACCACCATGTCTTCTCATTCCGGTGGAAGTTCCACGTGAAGATACCACATCTTTTATGATAAACACCACGCCTTCATTCTTCTTCTACTGAGTCAATAAGTTATCCTCTGTATTTGACTACAAAGTCCCCTTTTTGGATATTTTTTTTTGCAAATACACCTCGACCTAGCACATACAACGTTTTAATCTTATAGCAATAAGCTGCTTGCTCACAGTACAACTGTACTTACCTTTGAAAGAGTTAATATACTTTACTTCCAACATAGTGGTCTTGTCAAGGGCCTTTGCTGCATGCGCTATTGCAATCTTCCTTTGGAGATTTCCTACGTCTTGAAGCCATGGTCAATCCTGTTTTAAATATGTGTATTAAGAAATAAATATAGAACATTTCCATACAGTGTTTTTTTGTGTAAATTTTTAAATTATGCAGAAAGAGAACTAAGTGATCCCTTTTAATATAGATAAAGCAGGAATGTGAAACAAGTGTGCATAGTTTATTTCCAAATTTGCAGCAATGTGCATCATGAAGGCAAGGCAAGTTTATTTGTAGAGCACAATTCATACACAAGGCAATTCAAAGTGCTTCACACAACAGGAAAAAATGCATTAAAATCACAAAGACATGGCAGAAATCACAAAATAATAGTTCAAGACATATAAAAGAAAAGAGTGCAAAGAAAAGCATTTCAGTCATATGCACAGCCAAACAAAACAGTTTTTAGTTTAGATTTGAACATTGCCAGAGTAGCGGCCTGTCTCACATCCTCAGGAAGACTGTTCCAGATTTTAGCTGCATAAAACATGTTTAGTCCTGACTCTGCGCACCAGCAGGAGGCCGGTCCCTGAGGTCCTCAGAGTCCGAGATGGTTCATATGGCACTAACATGTCCGAGATGTACTTTGGTGCTAGGCCATGGAGAGACTTGTATACAAGCAGAGCAGCTTTAAAGTCTATTCTCTGAGCCACAGGGAGCCAGTGCAGAGACCTGAGCACAGGACTAATGTGATCATACTTCCTGGTTCTAGTCAGGACCCAAGCAGCAGCGTTCTGGATGTACTGCAGCTGTTTTACAGCTCGTTTGGAGAGGCCAGTGAGCAGGCCGTTACAGTAGTCTAATCTACTAGAGACACACGCATGGATAAGTCTCTTCAGGTCTGGTTTAGACACTATACTTTTGATTTTGGCAATGTTTTTTTAGATGGTAAAAAGCTGCTGATGATATTAATTTGACGTGGCTGTTAAAATTCAAATCTGAGTCCATTATTACCCCCAGATTTCTATCTTGATTTGTAGGTTTTAGAGCGAGACTCTGGAGGTGACTGTTAACACTTTCTCTTTGTTTCTGTGGGCCAAAGACGATGATTTCAGTCTTGTCTGAGTTCAGCTGGAGAAAGTTGTTTTGCATCCACACACTGATCTGTTGGATGCAGTGACAGAGTGAATCCACTGGTCCATATTCACCTGCCGTGAGTGAAACATAGATTTGAGTGTCGTCTGCGTAATTGTGATAGGACACATTCTCGCTGCGTATCAACTGACCTAACGTCAATGTAGAGGTTGAACAGAAGGGTCCCAGGATTGACCCTTGGGGCACCCCACAGGTCAGGGGCATCTGATCTGAGACACAGTTACCAATTTCGATAAAAGAATTTCCTGTCTTCCAGATCGGACTTTAACCAGTCCTCTAGTCTCTGTAAAAGTATCCCATGATCGACAGTGTCAAAAGCAGCACTCAGATCTAACAGAATTAAGACTGAGGCTTTGCCCGCGTCAGTGTTCAGGTGGATGTCATTTGTCACCTTGACAAGAGCAGTCTCAGTGCTGTGATGAGGTCTAAAACCTGACTGGAAAACATCAAATGAGTTGCTTATTAAGAGGAAATCAGTGAGCTGTTGGTAAACAACCTTTTCAAGGACTTTGCCCCAAAATGGCAGATTAGAGATGGGCCGGTAATGACTCAGTACTGCGGCATCAAGACTGCTCTTCTTTAGGAGAGGCTTTATGACCGCAGTTTTCAAAGAAATTGGGAATGTTCCAGATTGAAGCGACATGTTAACTATGTGAGTGAGTGGTGCTAACAAACTGTTCAGCACAGACTTTAGAAATCTGGAGGTAACACATGGAGGCAGCATGTAGATGAACTCAGACTGGTGATGATCTCCTGGACAGTTTTTGTCAGTTACAGGTGCAAAGTGAGTCAGCTCTAAGTGTGTAGGTGGTTTGAGGGTTAGTTTTTGCATTGTAGAATGTATGGCATTTTTAATGCCCTAAACTTATGTCATTAAAGAATATTGCAAACTCATTACAGATTGGAAATGAGTTCTAACGGCAGCTGAGCTGGAGGGTTTGTTAATCTGTTTACTGTGGTAACAGGACACGCGAGTTGTTACTGCAGCTTCCAATTATTTCAGAAAAAATATCCTTCCCTAGTTCTACATAAAATGAGGTTGTACATGTACAACTTCTCTCTGTAAATCTCTTTCTGAACCTGGAGCTTCGACTTGTGCCATTTTCGTTCAGCCCGGCGGCACTCCCTTTTCTGTGCCCTGACCGAATCATCATTTCTCCATGGCGCCTTCTGCTTATTTTTAACAATTTTAGCCTTCATAGGGGCAATGGTGTCGAGAACATTCAAAACACTAGATGTAACAGAGTTCAACAAATCATTTACATTAGAACATGACATTTTCAAATTTAATCATTTCCATAAACAGTTTTCCCGTGCTGTCATTTATGTGTGTCTCCTCCGGACAATTGCAGGACCAGCTAGTGGTTTGGGAAAAACAGACAGGTCAAAGAAGACACAGAAATGATCAGACAGAGCAACATCGACCACATTGACGTTTGAAATATTAACCCCTATTGTAATTAGAAGATCTAGAGTGTGCCCTCTGCTGTGGGTGGGGCCACTCACGTGCTCAGTAAGACCAAAAGTTTCAAGGACAGCATGAAGCTCTTTAGCATTTCTGTCACAGATATTATCAACATGAACATTGAAAGCACCTGTTATGACCAAACCATCAAAGTCTGTGCATACGACTGAAAGCATCTCAGTAAAATCATCAATAAAACTTTTGCAGTGCTGAGGAGGCTTGTATAAAACAATGAAGAGAATGGATGGAGACTGTTTTAGCTCAATTTTAAAAGCTACATACTCAAATGTTGAAAACACCCCAAAGGACAACCTGTGGGTAACTATTTATCTCTAACAAAAGCACACACACCTCCTCCCTTTTTGTTTTCTCGTGTTTCAGATTCAAACATAAAGTTGGGATGGAGCACATTCTATTAGAACTAAATTTCCTGTGTTTTTGTCAAGCCATGTTTCAGTTAAAAACATAAAATCAAGATTATAAGAAGAAATAAAATTATTAATTAAGAATGATTTGTTCCATAAGGATCTGACATTTCAGCACAGCAAGTTTCAGACTAGTTTCAGTGAGACTGGGCGTTATCTTTTTACAGGGAATATGAATCAAATTTCTCAGTTTGGGCAGTCTGACTCGCATTTTGTTTCCCCGTCTGTGTGATGTTACTACAGAAATAGCACTAGGGGAGGCTGTTTTTACACAGGGCCCCGGGTTGGTTTGATTTTTATTATGACTATAATTTCCGGCAACGCTGAGACCCAGTGCATCCTAGCTATGGAAGATACCAGGTGAAAGGCGAGGGGGATAGGTGGGGGGGCTTCTGTTGATGTAGCGGGAGCCGGTGAGAGTTTGGGACCAGGTGAAAGGCGGGGGGGTTTAGGTGGGGCGATTTTTTTCTGTGTAGCAACAGTCAGAGGAGAGTTCATCATCGTTGATATCAGAACTCTTGCTATATTAGGCGTGAGTGGAGCCATCTTAATGCCTGATTTGATCAGATATTCAAGATGGCTGGGAAGGCCCCTGGGTGAGGGTGGAGATGGAAAGGAGAGTGAGGAATCTGTAGTGGGAGTAGATGTTGCAGGGGGGATCCAGGGCTGCTCTGAGGGCAGGGGCGATGGCAGGGATACTGCCGGGCCCGCCACAGATGGGTCCAAGGCCTTTGATGAGGACCGTGCAGGAAAGAACTGAAATTACTCCTGTGCTGGCCGCAGTGAAGATTGTTGTGGTGCTGCTGCAGATGAGTCCTTTGCTGGAGGCGCTGGAGGTGATCGTGGAGCAGCTGGAGTTGAATTATTTGCTGGTGGTAGTGGAGCGGCTGCTAATAAATCCTTTGGTGAGGGAGGCTGTGGTTGTGGTGCTGCTGATGTTGAAACATTGCTCGGTCTCGGGCTGATGGAGCAGCAATTCTTCTCTCATTCCTCTCTACTCTAACTATCTGCTCAGGACCCTGTCCAGGCCCAGTCCAATGCCTCAGAGCGTGGAGCAGGTTCTCTGTCAGCACCCTCACTCCACCTCTACAGAGGTGTAGGCCATTTCTCTTAAACAGGTCCTCTCGTTTCCAGAATAGATAGAAGTTCTCAATGTAGTGCAATCCTCTAGGTGCATACTCTTTGGACAGCCATGTGTTCAGCTGAAGCAGCCGGCTAAACTTGTTTATCTTCCTGTCAATGTTTGGAAGCGGTCCACTTATGAATGTTTTTATTTCCATTTTATTAACTCTCGTCGAATAACTCCAAGAAGTCTCTTTTCAAAACTTCAGTCTCTTCGCGTCGTGTGTCCACTGCGCCCACGTGCACAATCAGCTGTTTAACTCCTTTATGTGTGGCCAAAGCATTGGAAATACGTGACGTAATCTCAGTGACGTTGGCGCTGGGAAAAGAATGTGTGTTAATTTTTTCATGCATCACGTGACTTATCGCACCATCCCCAATCAAGACGACCTTGACGTTTGGCACAGATTCTCTCTCTGTCTCTGTCTTCCTTTTCGCCACGTCATGTCTCCCATTTTTCCTTTGTTCATTTACTTCAGTCTTTTGAAAGTGGTAAAAATCTGTTTGTAAGCTGTATTTTCAGATTCCAAAGCAAATATCTGTGCTTGTAGCTCATGAATTTCTTGTTGAAATTTCCAACAGCGTTTACAGGAGTTTGTTTCTCTTCTCACGGACATGTCGCTGGTTCGTCAGATTTGTTGATTAAAACTCGAAAAATGCTCTTAAAATCCTTGGTTGACTTAAAAAAGTCATAATAAAAAATGTTTGGAAGACAAAAACTGATTTAAAAGCAAAATAAATAAGGAAAGCAGCTGAAGCAAGCAGGAGCAAGCCGGGAAGCGTCTGCACTCTTCGGAAGCAGAAGGTTATGAACATATTTGGGTTTGTGACACCACATCAAACACTGTTCAGCTGAGATGTGCCTAACGTCATAGAGATACATCAGCAAATGAAATCTAATAAAGTAAACAAAATTGCTGGGTCACATCAAACTATAGTGACAGAACAGTTTAATGCACAATAAGCATCTGAAAATGTGTATGGACGTAATAAATGGAGATTTCTAAATGCTAAATACTAAACTTTGTACTGTAGTATGATTGCTGCCTATGGTCATGTTAAAATAAAAAGACACAGAATAACTACCTAAAAATAATATCCACAATGAGAAAATGTTCTAGAAAACTACCTTGATTATACAAAGTTTTACTCTTAGATTTGAAATAATAATCTATTTTGGCTCTTGTTTTACTCACTGTTCTGGCAATAAGTAATTTGAGCAAATTCATTTGTAAAAATAAATAAATAATAATAACTAGATAACTACAACTGGATATAGGAATATTCCAAAATAGCCTACTTTGAAATTCTTTAGGTGATATAAAGTATTAACCTTGCAAGGACTGCTGACTGCTGTGCTCCTTCATTGTTTCTGGCCATGTGCTTGTGGCAGCAACTAGCTAGTTAGCAAAACTGTGCAGCAAATTTGCAAACATTTTCTTCGTTAGCATAGCACTTCTCATACTTAATAATCTAAAATATTAGACTGAACAACGTTTAACAATAATGTAGCTTGGAGAATTTCATCAGGTCTAAAAATTGCAAAAGAAATAATTACAAAAGAAAATATTTACCTTTTAAGAAATGCTGCTCTCCACAGCAAATGTTGTCAAATGCCTTTTTTTCTTCTCTTGATGAGGCAATTCCAAAAGCCTCACAAATGTATGAAGCCTTATAATAAGAGTGTAACATCAAGGGTTATTTTGCATTATAGTTCATGCTAAAACTTTAGCGCAAAGGCCTATATGTTTATTATTTTGTTTATTAATGTTTCTTTTACTTCTTATTTTACTATCTATCTAACAGAGAAAAATCAATGCAGAATAGCAAATCTTTATATCTTGAAGTTTGAAAACTACTGTGAGCTGCCACTTGGGGCCGCCACCAAAAGTTGGAGGCAGAGATGAGGTCTCTCGGAAGCGCAGAGCAAGTGGAATGGGGCGAAATAACGGTCACAGAAAAGGTCAAAGAGTTTATGCTTCTTAGCTGGGGGGAGATCCGGAATAATAATGAAGTTATGGGTTGGAACAATGTACGAGTGCCAAATGTAAAGAGACTATAAGACAAGTGGTTTTATGGGGGGTCAATAGTCATGGATCAAGAGACAATAAAAAGGCGTGTAACAGTCGGTGGTCGGCTTTTTCCTGCAGAAAATTGCCCCCGGGTCGTTGGTGTCATCTCGCCAATAAAGACTTTTGCATTTAAACTTCTCAAGTCTGGATTTCGGTTATTCTTCACAAAGAGTTTTTTCCTTCACTCTGTTCATGTAGTTTTAATTTTCCATTGTCCAATTCCTGATCCCTCCATCCGTCAATGTTTTTATGCTTTCTGAAGTAATTAATGTCTGTCTCATTGCGCATGCGCACTGTGACAAGTGTGTGTAGAGCAGGGGTGCCCACACTTTTTCAGCGTGCGAGCTACATTTAGATTCGGCAAAGCCCGAAGATCTACCTGTAGATTTATATTACTTTTTTAAATAAACAGCTACAGAAACATGTTTAGACGTGCAATATAAAGCAGGCTGTATGACTCGACCCATTCATACAGACGCCTATTGTGAAAAGAAAATAATAACTAGACTAAGTATTAGAAGGTTGAGCTTATAGTCACCTCACTTGAAAACCTTTTTAACTATAATTATTGTTATTATAATAAGACAGGCTCCATGGTGCGCTGGGAGGCGGGGCTTGAGACGACTCCTCGGCCTGAGTCCCCCTCCCGCTCCTCGGCCTGACTCCTCCTCCTGCGCACACACACACACACACACACTTACATTCACACACCAGTGTAACAGACACTGGGGATGAGGCGGGTTATGTGTCTTGCCCAACGACACAAGAACAGTATTCACCTGAGACAGCTGCGATCGTTCGGCTCAATCACAGATGTTTATGTCGAGTGCGAGATTCAAACCACAGACCTTTGGATCAGAGGATCCAAGGTTCAAAGAACCTTCTAAAAATATGCTCAAACACAGCACAACTGCAAAGCCAGTCCAAGGTCCATGATTAGTCTATGAGAGAATGCGAGAAGCGGCGAGAATCGTTCTCAAGGTCTTTATTTGGTGCATACAGGGAAAACAGTCGAAGCAGTACAGCTCTTTGAGCTGAATGTCTTGATTCTGAGTCTCTCTCCCTATAATTTAACTGTGGTTGGAATAGCTGTTATTTTGGTCAGATGTGATGTCAGCTTTAAGATTATTCGTATCAGTTTACAGATAATGAGGAAGTACACAGTAACAGGTCATTGTGTCCCATACGATAAATATACCACATGATATAAACAAGAATCAGAATCAGAATCAGAAAGAGTTTATTGCCATTGTCAATGAACAAAATTCACAAACATAGGAACTTGTCTCGGCCTTAAGATGGTTACATGAGAATATCTTGGCCAAAGTTCACATTCATAAATCATTTAAATCATGAGAAAAGGAAGAGCACCACATTAAATTACATGGACAACAGTGTTTAGTCTTTTCTGTCTGATACTATTTCAGATGGCCACAGTTTAGTGCCAGAATCAAAACCACACACACAGACACACACACACACACACACGCAGACACACACACAGACAGAGCAGTGTGTTCCCCTCACCAGTGCTGAGGACTCCCACGATTAATGGGGCAGCAAATGAGATTGTTAGTGATGTGTGCGAGCGGGGCGGAGGTGTACAGGTGATGAAGGGAGACACGAGCTGCAGGTGCACAGCCGTGAAGATGTTGTGAGGCAAATAAGAAACTTTTGCATTATTCAAATTCAGGTTGAAGCGCAGAAGACAGCCTTTATATAACTGTCCCCTGGAAACACACTTGGAGAGAGCACATGTATGAGGGTTTATGTTGAAATATTCAGCAGTCTGCCAGTATGTATTATGCACAGTTGGATAATACATCAATAAACAAATGATCAACTGCCCCATTGTGATTGTGGGGAGAATCTTTTGTCGTATCTTAAAAACGTGGATCTTGGGTCTCAGAGTGAGACAGGGATTAAATTTAGAACTGTCGTACGACCAAGACCAGCTGAGATGTATTCATTGTATAAGGATTCCTTCCTGATTTGAAGTATTTGGCATGGCCAACGCTGTTATAGCAATAGCGCAATTGAAATCAAAATATTATCTCTTTTGAATGGGGAAAGGTTTTCACAAAATCCTTCAAACCAGGAAGGAATCATTAGGCCGAACCCCATGAATCAGCATGGGACTTTTTTTCTCCTCTCACTGTGTACAATGTACATTTTAGGACATCCTCAGACTCAGTTAAACAAGAGTCAGTTGGACTGGCATAATCAGTTTCAGTGGGACTCACTCAGATATGGGTGTCATTCTTACTCAGATATGGGTGTCATTCTCACTCAGACATGGGTGTCATTCTCACTCAGACTCTTATCCCATACTTAAGACAAAAGATTGAAACTATAAAACATATTTCCTCGATCTGATCCAGACTCCAGATTTCATCCCCAACCGCCTGTTTGATGAGCGGAATAAAACAATTTCAAGATTTGTACAGCAAAGCATAAAATCTTGTATCCGATTTAAACTCTATAATTATCAAAAGAAAAAAGAGGCCTTGAAATGACTTCATTTCAGCTCAGATCAGAGCGTTGCTGCGCTGGCGTGACCCAGAATATGAACCTCAATGGAAAAGTAAAGTCGTCTCCGGGGTTCCTGAAGAGGACTTACTGGCAGATTACAAACGGTTGAGTCATTTGGAGGACGTCAAGAGTCCCTGGGTAAAATCTGTGCTCACAACAAGGAAGGAGCTAATCTAAAGATACAAACTAAACAAAGACAGACACAGACTCCAGATTTAAAGTCTGGACAACAAAAGGTATAAAGGTTTTCTACCAGATTGTAAGAGAAAATCATTTGAAGGTGTGGCGTGCGGTGACTTTTGTGGATGGGCAAGCAGACCTGAGGTGTGCATCAATATTTAGTGGATAATAGAAAAGTGTGGGGCGGGTGCTTTGAACCCGGGTCTCCTGAAGGGCAAATGCCTGTCCTACTGTGCTAAATTCTCATATACTTAGCATGTCGCTAAATGAATTAAATACGCCTACTTCACTGACCAATTAATCAAACAAATTAGCCTTCTATGTTGTTAAATGACTGCCTGTATTTCTAACTAACATCTAATCATTGGAAACATGAACAGAGCCTGAGCTACAAACAGACTTGTCTCTAAGAGATAGTTTTTAAGTCTGTTTGTTGAAACTTGGTGCTGCTGTTGCTTCTCCTCGCACATGCTCAGTTAGGGCAGAACAAGCAAACATCCTTAGTTCCCACACAGGTTTATTAAACGTGGTTTGAGCATAGATCCACGGGTTTGAGGCTGTGTGGTCCTCAGAGCACATGTGCAGCCCTCTAAAAGAAGCTGCTGTCTGCTCTGGTTCTAAAAGCTCATGTTAGAGGGCGGAGCATGAACGGGCCTCTGAACACGGTCACAGACTGCGCCGCTGTGGTAAAGGCAAAACCAATGCTTCCTGCGCAGTAATGCTCAGCGACCTGCAGAGGCCACTAAAAGACACAGTGTGTTCAGCCAAGCTTCAGCAGCAGAAGTGAGGGGGGAACAGGCTTGTTTGGATACGATTTAGAACAATTCATATATAGTTGTGACACATGGTCATTTTAGATTTTATTGGCCAATCACTGATTGGCTTGATTGCCCTGCCCGCATGCCACTGATTTGGAAAGCTTTGATATGTTTGAAAGAATCCTTTGGCTTGGAGAAACAGAACTTTTTTAGGTATTTACAAATACGGAGTTATTATAACCAAGAAATTAAACAAAATAATGACCATTATAACCCTCTGACTGAAATAATGATCAAGGATTATAAATCAGAACTTTCAAGGGGAATAATATCTCATTTGTATCAGTGCATTGCGAAGCTGAACAGCTATCTCTACTAAATATATTAAAATCAAATTGGAGAGAGAGGGTAATCTTGTTTTGACAGATGAAGAGTGGGAGTGGAGGACCACAAAATCACATGTTTGGAGGGAAATCTGTTGGAGAAACTGTGGCACCCAGGAGGCAAACCACTATCACGTGGTTTTGGGACTGTTCCTGTTGCTTGGAAATATTGGACAGAAGTTCACAATGCACTGCAGACCGAGCACTGCCACAACAATGCAACTTTAGAAGTATGATTTTAAAACTCCTGCCATGGACCCCATAAATGGATACCATTGGAATGTACTTTTGGCGGCAGGAAAAAAGATCATCACAAAGAAATGGATGAAACAAAAATCACCAACGATCAAGGACTGGACTGAGAATAGGAACAGACATCAAGACAAATAGAAAAAAATGACATTCAGGCTTAAGTTGGAAATGGACACATTTGAAAGACTTTGGTCTAATTGGGACTGTTATTTGAATTTAAATATGCCATGATCTTGTTTCTCTCTGGTCAGGTTCTGTTGTGCTCTGTTATTTTTGTGCTGCGTAAAAGAAAATGACAAGTGACAATGACACCCATGTCCAAGTGAGAATGACAAAAGTGGGCATGTCACTGTTCACAGTTTTTCTTTTTATTCACATTATTTTAAAGCAATGACCCTATTAGCAGATTAACGTCGATAATGGCTTAAACTGTGCTGCCCGGTGGTGGAGGGGTTAAGGCACTTTGTGTTACATTTTATTAATGAAAAAGGCTTTAAAAATAATGTTTGATTGATTGATTCATAAATCTTCTTGACCTTATTCCGCCTCGCCCACTTACCCCTCTTTTTCCTACGTATCGCCACTTCTGTTCTAATTGCACTTCCGTTGGTTTAAATGGAGAACGAGGGAAAAGTCTCGCCGCTAAAACATGCTCTAAAGTATATGATTTGTGTAAAATGTCTGTTGCTCCTGTGATCAACAAGTCAACAATGCACCGATTCGCTGGACGGCCTGAAAATGGCTCTTTAGTCTGTGTAGAACTTCTTCTGTCTGGAGGTGGCAGCCCTGTGTTCACTCATACAACCGGAGCAGGATTAGGACGGCGGCGCTCAGACGGGCCTCTGGAGTACGGGGAATAGGACAAAAACATTGTGCAGGAGGTCTGAATCCTACAGTTAAATTTGACCATGAGTATTATGTGCTGACCTGGTTTACAGTTGATAAAACAGTTGTAAATTACAAAAGTGTGATTTGAAAAGACTTAATGTCACACGATTAACATGGCAAGTTAGTGGACCTAACATACTATTTCTCAGGATTTCCGTTTACATATTTTTTTAAACAATTATACATAATTATGCCCCTGCCCTCCATCTAAACTATGAAGTTTGTGAACTTATTCTATTGCAATGTAATGTAGTAGACAATTTAAATAGGCTCTCACTGACTTATTTCATTTTATTTTTAACGTAAGATTGTCTGTTTAATAATGCAATACGATGTACCAAAAGATCAGGAACATAAAAAAGCATCACTGAGTAATTAGTCCACAAGAATATCTTATTTGAAATGTTACGTCCCTCTCTTTCTCTTAATAAAAAATAAAAATGTTTTATAAATATTTTTTTTTTTTGGACAAATTAACAATTACAGTTATTTTTACCTCGATAGTATGGGACATTTACATATTTCATAATGTATGCTATAAATCATTATAAAGCATCTTAAATCAGCTTGAGCAGCCCATGTATAATGCAGTTAGTATTTCAAATTTCTGGAATGATGGTCTATCGGAATGACCACGCCTGTGGCAGATTACAACCTTTTCAATCTCCGCCTGGGAGAATCGAGCTGTCACTCAAGACATGTTAAACTGCATCGTGCTAAAAAAAACACAGAGATGGAACTGGAATCAATTGGACATGGTTGAAATGGTAATGAATGAATCAATATGCATCAAGTTGAGTGTCGGAGATTCTGTTTTTAATTGTGATTCCTCCAAGAAGCTGGGATGCATTTGAATGTTACACTTGTCTTTTAATTTATCTAAGGATTTGGACTCTTGAACCCAACAAATGGTCTTATCACTGACCTTTTCCGAAAATATTCCTTGCTCTTCGTAGCTATCTTGTGTTTGAACAGGCTGCTTCTCTATAAATAAAGCTATAATGTCTAGATGCCGGCCTCTCATACCTCGCTCCATCCACTCGTACCGACCCGAACCAATAAAAGCTGATCTTCATAAGTCTGGAGGGGGGAGGCAGGATAACTTTGGGGAAATTGCTGCACGGAAAAGGCAATATATGGCTTAAACAGATAAGAGAGCAGAGGGACAGACCCGGAATATTAGCAGCTCAAGGCTGTGATTTACACCCAGGATACAGAGGAAGAGGAGACGGCCCTCATCTCCAGACAGGGGAGAGCAGATACCCCATAATAGCATCCATTCCCTGAAGGTATGTTATTTAAACTGTGTGTGTTATGCTAAATTTACTGAACTACTTAAAAGGATAAAAATGATAATGATAATAATTATAATAATCAAGTTTGCATGAAAATGTGTATTTTGATAATTAGTTGAAATTGATTGTTATATTTGATTTCTGTGGTCTGTGGTTGTCACCTGGTGTCACTTTTGGACCCACCTCATCATGACCAGCTGCGATCTAAATAAAAAAATGTAAAAATGTCCATGCGGCACGCTGAAGCCACAGCCAGGGACAAACAGAGACTACAGCGCCCTCTGCTGGAGCCACAGCCAGGGACAAACAGAGACTACAGCGCCCTCTGCTGAAGCCACAGCCAGGGACAAACAGAGACTTAGAGCGCCCTCTGCTGGAGCCACAGCCAGGGACAAACAGAGACCTAACAGCGCCCTCTGCTGAAGCCACAGCCAGGGAACAAACCGAGACTACAGTTGCCTCCTGACTGGAGCCACAGCCAGGGACAAAACAGAGAGACTAGAGCGCCCTCTGCTGGAGCCACAGCCAGGGACAAACAGAGACTAGAGCGCCCTCTGCTGGAGCCACAGCCAGGGACAAACAGAGACTACAGCGCCCTCTGCTGGAGCCACAGCCAGGGACAAACAGAGACTACAGCGCCCTCTGCTGGAGCCACAGCCAGGGACAAAACAGAGACTACAGCGCCCTCTGCTGGAGCCACAGCCAGGGACAAACAGAGACTACAGCGCCCTCTGGCTGGAGCCACAGCCAGGGACATAAACAGAGACTACAGCGCCCTCTGCTGGAGCCACAGCCAGGGACAAACAGAGACTACAGCGGCCTCTGCTGGAGCCACAGCCAGGGACAAACAGAGACTAGAGCGCCCTCTGCTGGAGCCACAGCCAGGGACAAACAGAGACTAGAGCGCCCTTCTGCTGGAGCCACAGCCAGGGACAAACAGAGACTACAGCGCCCTCTGCTGAAGCCACAGCCAGGGACAAACAGAGACTAGAGCGCCCTCTGCTGGAGCCACAGCCAGGGACAAACAGAGACTAGAGCGCCCTCTGCTGGAGCCACAGCCAGGGACAAACAGAGACTAAGAGCGCCCTCTGCTGGAGCCACAGCCAGGACAAACAGAGACTAGAGCGCCTCTGCTGAGCCACAGCCAGGGACAAACAGAGACTAGAGCGCCCTCTGCTGGAGCCACAGCCAGGGACAAACAGAGACTACAGCGCCCTCTGCTGGAGCCACAGCCAGGGACAAACAGAGACTACAGCGCCCTCTGCTGGAGCCACAGCCAGGGACAAACAGAGACTACAGCGCCCTCTGCTGGAGCCTGCAAAGCCAGGGACAAACAGAGACTACAGCGCCCTCTGCTGAGCCACAGCCAGGACAATCAGGACTAAGCGCCTCTGCTGAGCACAGCCAGGGACAAACAGAGACTACAGCGCCTCTCTGCTGGAGCCACAGCCAGGGACAACAGAGACTACAGCGCCCTCTGCTGGAGCCACAGCCAGGGACAAACAGAGACTAGAGCGCCCTTCTGCTGAGACCACAGCCAGGGACAACAGAGACTACAGCGCCCTCTGCTGGAGCCACAGCCAGGGACAAACAGAGACTACAGCGCCCTCTGCTGGAGCCACAGCCAGGGACAAACAGAGACTAAGCGCCCTCTGCTGGAGCACAGCCAGGGACAAACAGAGACTAGAGCGCCCTCTGCTGGAGCCACAGCAGGACAAACAGGACTACAGCGCCCTCGCTGGAGCCACAGCCAGGGACAAACAAGAGACTACAGCGCCCTCTGCTGGAGCCACAGCCAGGGCAAACAGAGCTACGCGCCCTCTGCTGGAGCACAGCCAGGACAAACAGAGACTACAGCGCCTCTGCTGGAGCCACAGCCAGGGACAAACAGAGACTACAGCGCCTCTGCTGGAGCCACAGCCAGGGACAAACAGAGACTACAGCGCCCTCTGCTGGAGCCACAGCCAGGGACAAACAGAGACTACAGCGCCCTCTGCTGGAGCCACAGCCAGGGACAAACAGAGACTAGAGCGCCCTCTGCTGGAGCCACAGCCAGGGACAAACAGAGACTAGAGCGCCCTCTGCTGGAGCCACAGCAGGGACAAACAGAGACTAACGCCTCTGTGAGCACAGCCAGGGACAACAGAGACTACAGCGCCTCTGCTGGAGCCACAGCCAGGGACAAACAGAGACTACAGCGCCCTTGCTGAGCCACAGCCAGGGACAAACAGAGACTAGAGCGCCCTCTGCTGAGCCACGCCAGGGACAAACAGAGACCTAGGCGCCCTCTGCTGGAGCCACAGCAGGACAAGAGACTAGAGCGCTCTGCTGAAGCCACAGCCAGGACAACAGAGACTACAGCGCCCTCTGCTGGAGCCACAGCCAGGGACAAACAGAGACTAGAGCGCCCTCTGCTGAAGCCACAGCCAGGGACAAACAGAGACTAGAGCGCCCTCTGCTGGAGCCACAGCCAGGGACAAACAGAGACTAGAGCCGCCTCTGCTGAGAGCCACAGCCAGGGACAAACAGAGACTAGAGCGCCTCTGCTGGAGCCACAGCCAGGGACAAACAGAGACTAGAGCGCCCTCTGCTGGAAGCCACAGCCAGGGACAAACAGAGACTACAGCGCCCTCTGCTGGAGCCACAAGCCAGGGACAAACAGAGACTAAGCGCCCTCTGCTGGAAGCCACAGCCAGGACAAACAGAGACTAGAGCGCCCTCTGCTGAGCCACAGCCAGGGACAAACAGAGACTAGAGCGCCCTCTGCTGGAGCCACAGCCAGGGACAAACAGAGACTAGAGCGCCCTCTGCTGGAGCCACAGCCAGGGACAAACAGAGACTAGAGCGCCCTCTGCTGGAGCCACAGCCAGGGACAAACAGAGACTAGAGCGCCCTCTGCTGGAGCCACAGCCAGGGACAAACAGAGACTAGAGCGCCCTCTGCTGGAGCCACAGCCAGGGACAAACAGAGACTAGAGCGCCCTCTGCTGAGCCACAGCCAGGACAAACAGAGACTAGAGCGCCCTCTGCTGGAGCCACAGCCAGGGACAAACAGAGACTAGCAGCGCCCTCTGCTGGAGCCACAGCCAGGGACAAACAGAGACTACAGCGCCCTCTGCTGGAGCCACAGCCAGGGAAAACAGAGACTAAGCGCCCTCTGCAGGAGCCAAGCAGGGACAACAGAGACTAAAGCGCCCTCTGCTGGAGCCACAGCCAGGGACAAACAGAGACTACAGCGCCTCTGCTGGAGCCACAGCCAGGGACAAACAGAGACTACAGCGCCCTTGCTGGAGCCACAGCCAGGGACAAACAGAGACTACAGCGCCCTCTGCTGGAGCCACAGCCAGGAACAAACAGAGACTAAAGCGCCCTCTGCTGGAGCCACAGCCAGGGACAAACAGAGACTACAGCGCCCTCTGCTGGAGCCACAGCCAGGGACAAAACAGAGACTACAGCGCCCTCTGCTGGAGCCACAGCCAGGGACAAACAGAAGACTACAGCGCCCTCTGCTGGAGCCACAGCGGGACAAACAGAGACTACAGCGCCTCTGCTGGAGCCACAGCCAGGACAAACAGAGACTACAAGCGCCCTCTGCTGGAGCCACAGCCAGGGACAAACAGAGACTACAGCGCCCTCTGCTGGAGCCACAGCGGGACACACAGACTACAGCGCCTCTGCTGGAGCCACAGCCAGGGACAAACAGAGACTACAGCGCATTGTGCGTTCTGCTGAGAAGGTGATCGGCTGCAGACTTCCATCTCTGCAGGACCTGTACGTCTCCAGGGCTCTGGGACGAGCAGGTCGGATCACAGCTGACCCTTCTCACCCTGGACATGGTCCATTTGAGCCATTCCCCTCAGGCAGGAGGCTACGGTCCATCTGGACCAGAACCTCCCGCCACAAGAAAAGTTTCTTTCCCTCTGCCGTTGGACTCATGAACACTTCTAAACACCTGCCACTTTAACTATTTTATTTTTTACTTTTTTATTTTATTTATTTAACCAATCAGTCACTTTCTGCACTACAACTGTAAATTTAACTGTACATTTTGTGTACACAGAAAGCCTATTTTGAACTTATAGTAAATTTAAATACTTTTTCTTCAATGCATGCCCTATTTGATTCTTATATATCTTGTTTTGATCATTGTTCATCGTTGTATGTTGCACCGAATCACCAAAGCAAGTTCCTATATTTGTGAATTTTGTTAATTGACAATGGCAATACACATTTTCTGATTCTGAATTAATGGGGCAAAAGAGTTGGATTGCTCTACTTCCTTTGTACTTGGAGCCTTTTATATATATAAATGTGGAGTGTGAAGTGGAGTAGAAAATATTATATTTATCTTTCAAATGAAGTGGAGAGAAAATAAGAAATATGAATGCTAAAATACGACTCAAGGACAGAGCCTCAAAAACTGTACCTGCAGTAATTGAAGGTCACCTAAGGTCGCGTTTAAGTGCTACTTGCCTGTAGAGGCGCTGTGTTCAGAATCAGCCATAGGAAGGACTCTGAGCTTCTTCCTGATCCGCGTCACAGAGACAAACATGGAGCGGGACTTTAGAAGTGTTTGGAACTGTGCGGCTCAGTGTGAGCTGCAGCGGAGAACAGACAGGTGAGTGTCCAGGGTAGAGGAAATGTTAGAAAACTCTCAGCTGTTTTACAAACACAGTTAGGCTCTGTAAAGTTTACCTGTACAGCTCAATACTGGATGATTAAACCAGCTTAAGCGTTACTTTTCTGTGTTTGGTTCCATTTCATTTTAAAACATGTTCAATCTGTAATTGATCACTGGAAACTGTGATATATTTTTACGTAACTTTTATCATGAAACCAGACTTCGACTTGCTCCTGTTACCGTCACGTCTTTCTGTGTGTCATTTGTCCCGTTATCGATCTCGCACAGAAGTTTGTTTTCATCCTGAGCCCCACGTGTCTCAGCGTGGCTCACTTCATGATCACTTCCTAGTTATGTTCTTTCTGGTCCGTTTGCTTTCACAATTCAGACAAATCGCGCCAGAGTTTGATTCAATCGCACCGAGACCGGCCTTTCCAACCGGACCAGCGTTCGCTTCTTTGGTCCGGATCAGAGTTCGATTGCGCGTTCACAATTATCCAAACGAACCGTAACCAGCCAGGCAAACCAATCCTGATTCCAGTCAAAAGTGTATGGTGAATTCACCATTAGTTACTGACCACCTCTCGTCTTTGGTGCAAAGGCTGTTTCAGTCTTCCCAATGTATTTCTCATTATATATAATGGTGTATGTTAATGCTAATATGTATTTTACCATGTCGATAAGGTAATATGCATGTGACTTTTTACATAGACTATTACTTCAGGGTTAGGGTTGGTCAGGGGGACTGCTGAGGAAAACTAGCCTTTTGGCTAATACAGGTACATTTACATTGTTATGATGTTTACTAATGTACACTGTCCCACTGGGAAAACAAAATGAGAGAGAGAATTTCAATCAGATTTGTTTATTTCTGTGGTGCATGTTTGGTCATTATTAGATCAAAAGCAAAGCTCTCTCACCTCAGATCAACAGTGTTTTGTGCTTCACTCTGTGCTTCTGCATAAATGTTTTCCCTTTCTTGTTTTTCATAAGCAGCTAAGTTTGGTTTGTTACGGATTTACCATGCATGTATTTATACATTTATTTGATTGGGACAGTGCATGTTAACGGACAGACATGATAGTACATGAAAGTAAACACACTGCATTCTAGCCACAAATGGGCCATATTTACAATATTACAATATTACAATATTAATAAGAATTGCATGGTCCACATTATTGCACAGTCTATTTGTAATGACATTGTACAATCCATTTGGCCACACATTCCCCCCATATGCATGTTTTCAATAGAAAATGAGTTAAATCACTGTTTCCACTATGGAGTTCTAGTTTGATTTTGACCATAGCCAGTGCATGTTCCTGACTGGCTAATTCACCTGTAAATCACAGCCTTCTGAACTCTAGGAGATAAAACTGCTGTCCAGGTTATACATCCTTGTAAAGCATTGGAGGTGATGTGTATTTTGGGCCAGGCTAATGGTCGTTGAAACCTGGTTGCCCAAGTGTCAGCTTTCCTGGCATGGCCTAAGAGAGAACGAACAGTATGTCTTTTGTTCATCTAGAGTAAAACACAGCCAAAGTAACTCAATCCTGAATAATAATAAGTGTGTGTCAGACAGTTCCATTGTGAAGGTGATCTGACAGAGAATTTCACTATTCTAAAAGACTGACTTGTCACTCAGGCGACCACTCACAGGCAGACAGGCCTTAAAGCTATCCATTCATCACACGCCACTCGTCCTCTGCTCCATCTGTCCATCTGTCAGCCTGTTCCCACGCACCTCCTCCAGTCCAGACAGCTCACCATCACACCAGTCAAACTCAAGTGGAGCGCGACGCAGTGGCAGAGGTGAGCAGAGGAGTGAAATATTCCTACTCGTGTTCAGGGTGCGAGTTGCTTTGTCTGTCCCTCTCTCTGCTTCTGATTTTCCTGCCGCTTCCTCTGCTTGATTTGCCTAGCCTTTCCAGAAGGATGTCTCTCTGTCATTTTTATACAGATCAATCAGATGGTTGTGACTGACAGATGGATTAGCCAATCATGGACACGTATGGTCAGTCCATACCAAAACAAACATGGCTGTTTACACGATGAAAATAAAGAAAATAATATCACAGACTGAAAAACATTTTAGATTCATACAGAATCGATGAGAGAAGCACAAATCACAGTTAATCTGAGGTGGGAGAAGTTTGATTTTGTTCTGAATGTTAGACGACCAATGAACTCCTCTGTTTCACATGTGTCACATAAATAAACAAATCATATTGCATGGTACTGTTTGAATTCCACGTGAGGCTCGACGGAGGGCAGACTGACCAGACTCACTCCGAAGTGTGTGAATGTGTGTGTGTGTGTGTGAGTGTGTGTGTGTGAAGAAGTGTTCATTATCAGCTAAAACATTGTACGACTCAGCGTCTTAAGGTTGTTCTCCTGCTTTTTGGACAAATGACACCCTGCTCGTGTAAATAACTGTTGATGGAGACATTATGATGGAGGCTTTCACGGCAACGTATTGTCCCAGGTGGAAATCAGTGTTGCATGTTTCTACCTGGAAGTTAGCTGACATGTTTCTTTTATTACGTAGTTTTAGATCAAAGTATTACAATTCATATTGATTAAAAATGTCCAAAATATAAAATAAAGATCCCCGGGTGTCATAGATTATAACTTTATAGCAGACAAACCCTTACCATCTGGTCTTCGAGCAATACTATGGTTTTGTAAAGATTGTACTGCGCAATTCACCTTCAGCGTTTTTAAAGATAATCAAATCAAGGAAGTGTATTACGGATAAAGAATGGTCAAGGCTGAGTTTAATATTGACGTTTAAATATGAATGAAATTGTACTGATTCTTGTTCAGATCCAGACCATAATAACAGCACATCATCAATGCAGCGAACCCATCTTAATATTTTGTCCTGAAACAAAGTTCTCCCAAAAACCCATGTACAGATTTGCATAGTGCGAAGCATGCCCCCATTGTAGTGCCGTTTACCAGAAGTATTTATAAAGCTGAGTTAAGGACTAAAATGTCAATTCCTTCTTTTAAAAATACAAAAGAATACCTTTCAGTGCCCTTTTCAAAACGGTGTGTAAAATGGCTACCAACCAGCTATGATTTTTGACAAGTTCTGAGCACTTGTCATGTTCTCCCAGCCTCAGCCCATTTCTCTCAATTTGTCTTCTCTTCTCTACCCGGCGTCGGATAATATATGGCATGACACCCAATCAGCAAATCCCTCCGCATGCATGATGTTTGCATTCGGCACTGTGCGCGCTAGCTGCACCCCGCACTGATGATTGATGGATGCAAAATGACACTGCTGCTGTCACGCAAGAGTTGTCGTGCATTTTCATATTTGTCTGGCCCCAAAAATGATGCATGTCATTCCTCCCTTTTTTCGCACAAATAGACACACCGTTTGCCAGCATACAACTGCTGTGTCACCTGGAAATGTCTCGTAGACACTCAAACAAGGCGTTCGCACACTGGCACAGCAGCAGTGGAGTCTGTTAGTAGCCTGCTGGGTGATTTGTTAGCAGAGTTAGCTCCCCGCAGGCTGAAAGGAGGGGTCCATAAGGCAAAGGGCTGGCCTGAGGCGGGTGAGAGACAGAGAAGGGCAGGGGAGTGGAGAAGAGGGAATGGAAGACGCAAGAGAAGCAAACACTGATGGGTAAAACTGAGGATGGTTGTCATAAAATCTTGCCACCTTTAACTTATATATATATATATATATATATATATATATCACATACCAACAGCTAATCTATAGATAGATTAGATGATGGTGATTACACTCTATAGACCCACTTCCATTACTCCCATGCAATCTGGAGGCGCACTTGTTAACCACGCTGACAGAGGCTCCAGTTGCTCCACACTCTGTGCGAACACATCCAGGACAGCTCATTATCTGGATGTCCCCTCGCTCTCATCAGGAGGCAGCCGGAGCGATTGTTATTCCCCTTGTTCCCCCCACCTCTTGGCCAGGGCTAAGATAATGCCTATTTATACCCAGGACGCAGGTTAAGTGACTGGCTCAGAGCAATCACAGCCAGCAGCTTCGCCTTATTCAAACAAAATTGCATTCATCCAGAAGTGCTAAATGACTGTGCTTGGAGCTTTTGACTGCATAATCAGACACAATGATACCACCTTACTATTCCCCGGTGAGCATGCTAACAAGCAGTCACTGGTCCGTCCTGGGCCGCAGTCATGTGGTAGAAAGGGTTGGACAGTACTCTAATGATTTAGCCTATGGCCCTGCGGTTGGATCATTGCTCTCTAATCAGAAGGTTGCATGTTCGAGTCTCACACATATATTTTGTGTTGGAAACAAAGCAATGATGAATAGCAGCATATTACAAATCCTCACAATCCATACAGTAAGTTAAGGGTACTATATGCTTATATTTTTACTATAATGTGACTTTTACTGGGCAAGTGGTCAGGGACAGGTACATGGAATGTCACCTCGCTGGCTAGTCACAATTTGTCCATAACAAACACCTTGTTTGTCCATCAGTGCACATAGCACCAGGACCGGAGGTTGATGATCGGCTTTGACGTCATGTCATCTGATCTTTGGCCACATGTCTTGGACACTCAAGTGGAAAGGGACAGAGATGACGACCGATTACCACCTGGTGGTGAGTTTGATCTGCTGGCGGAGGAGGAAGCCGGACAGAATCGGCAGGCCCAGGTGCATTGTGAGGGTCTGGTGGGAACATCTTTTGGAGCCCTCTGTTAGCACGGTCTTCAACTCAGAACTCTGGGAGAGTTTTTCCCAGATACCGCGGGTGACTGGGGACACTGAGTCCGAGTGGACATTATTCTCAGCCTCCCTTGTCAATGCGGCTGCTCGTAGCTGTGGTCGCAAGGTCTGTGGTGCTTGTTGCGAACCTGGTGGTGGATTCCGCAAGTAAATGATGCCATCAAGCTGAAGAAGGAGTACTGCTAAGCCTTGTTGACTTGTATGGCTCATGAGGAATTTGACAGGTATTGGCAGACTAAGAGACAGCTCGGGCTGTCGCAGAGGCAAAAACTCGGGACGGGGGAGTTCGGGTAGGCCATGCAGGAGGACTATTGGTCGGACTCAAAGAAATTCTGGCAAAACGTCCGATGCCTCAGGAGGGGGAAGCAGTTCTTCACCAATGCCGTTTACAGTACAACTGACAAAGTCATCGGACGTTGGAAGGAATTATTTGAGGATCTCGTTCCAACTGAGCATGAGGAGTCAGAGGCTGAAGAGTTAGAGGCTGAGGAATCAGAGGCGGACTTGTCCATCACCCACGCTGAGGTCACTGAGGTTGTTGGGAAGCTCTTTGGTAGCAAGGCGGCTCCTGGGGTGGATGAGGTCCGTCCTGAGTATCTAAAGTGTCTGGATGTTGGGGTACTGTCTTGGCTGACATGTCTCTGCAACATCGCGGGGTGGTCTGGGACAGTGCCTCTAGACTGGCAGACTGGGGTGTTGGACCGTGTGTTTAAAGTGGGCGACTGGAGAGTGTGCTCCAACCACTGAGGGGCTCACACTCCTTCCACGGTAAGGTCTACTTCAGGGCTCTGTTGAGGAGAATCGAACTGATAGTCGAACCTTGGATTGAGAAGGCGCAGGAGCGTGATTTCTGTCCTGGTTGTGGAAGACTGGACTAGCTCTTTATTCTCTGTCCTGTGCTCGAGGGTTCATAGGAGTTTTGCCAATCAGTCCACATGTGCTTGGTAGATCTGGAGAAGGCATTCGACTGTGTCCCTCGTGATGCCCTTTGGGGGGTATAGAGTGCGGTGATCTTTGTTCAGGGCTGCAAGGTCTCTGTATGACTGGAGCAGGAGCAGTAAGTCAGACCTATTTCCAGGTCATGTTGACCTCCGCCAGGAGGCCTTTCCACCGGTTCTGTTAATTATTTTGATGGACAGAATTTCTAGGCGCAGTCAGGTGTCGGAGGGTGTCCGGTTTGGAGACCAAAGGATCCCATCTCTGTACTCTCTGTCACATGTACTTGGACTCAGCGAAGACACATCCAGACTCATCCGTGAACATTAGTTTTCTTCTTTCCACTCCTTTTCGAGCTTGAATAAGAAACCAAATTCTAGAATTTTTTGGTTGTTGTACTGATTGGTGTTTACCGACTGAATAAAATAAATATATACATAAAAAAAAAAACTTTAGGCGACACCATAAACATCTGCAACTTCTGGTTTGTATAAATTGTCAAATTAATTTCTATTATTGTCATCCTCGACAGCACCCTTTCTTTCCACTCCCACATCAACAACATCACTCGTTTGTCCTTCGCACATCTGACTCCTCCAAAGCCATACCTCGATCCCATCTCTGTACTCTCTGTCACATGTACTTGGACTCAGCGAAGACACATCCAGACTCATCCGTGAACATTAGTTTTCTTCTTTCCACTCCTTTTCGAGCTTGAATAAGAAACCAAATTCTAGAATTTTTTGGTTGTTGTACTGATTGGTGTTTACCGACTGAATAAAATAAATATATACATAAAAAAAAAAACTTTAGGCGACACCATAAACATCTGCAACTTCTGGTTTGTATAAATTGTCAAATTAATTTCTATTATTGTCATCCTCGACAGCACCCTTTCTTTCCACTCCCACATCAACAACATCACTCGTTCTGCCTACTTCCACCTTCGCAACATCTCTCGTCTCCGTCCTTCTCTCACTCCTCACACCACAGCCATACTAAATACTTTCAAAGCTCTCCATAACCTGGCTCCACCGTACATCTCTGACTCCCTCCACATCTCCACTCCCTCTCGCTCCCTCAGGTCCTCCTCCTCTCTCCAGCTCTCTGTCCCCTCTTTCCGTCTTATTTCAATGGGGGGCAGAGCCTTCAACCGCTCTGCTCCTCAGCTCTGGAACTCTCTCCTCCTGACCTCCGCAACATAGACACCCTTCCACTTTTCAAATCCAGACTCAAAACTCACCTGTTCAGACAATCCTACACCACACAACTCAGTCACTCCAACACCACATACTCAGTCATCCACACCACATAACTCATCACTCAACACACATAACCAGTCACTCCAAACCATACTCAGTCACTCAACACCACATAACTCAGTCACTCCAACACCACATAACTCAGTCACTCAACACCACATAACTCGTCACTCTCACACCATAACTCAGTCATCCTACACCCATAACTCAGTCACTCCAACACACATAACTCAGTCATCCAACACCACATAACTCAGTCCTCCAAACACCACATAACTCAGTCACTCCAACACCACATAAACAGTCACTCCTAACCACATAACTCAGTCACTCCAACAGCTCCATAACCTCAGTCCACTCAACACCACATAACTCAGTCACTCCAACACCACATAACTCAGTCACTCCAACACACCACATAACTCAGTCACTCCAACACCACATAACTCAGTCACTCCAACACCATCATCCAGTTCTGTACTGTGGGTTTTATTCTGTTGTTTTATTCTGTTGTACAGTGTCCTTGGGTGTACTGAGAGGCGCTTAAAAAAAACGTATTATTATTATTACAAAGAAGTGTAGAACACATGCAGACATTAACTCAGCTCCCACCACAGCTGTTGTTCTGATTGCATTTCTCACAAATAACATGTTGTGAAAGATGCACACTCATCTCCAAAAGAAAATAGAGTCCTTTTGGCACGAGCTAAAGAGATGCGCTCGCTGTGCAGCTGCAGAAAACTGTTTTTAAATCAGAAACACTGGACATGTAATGCTACCGGAGCTAAACAATCAAAGCTGATGGTCCATGTTTCCAGTGGAAAACAGCCCGCCTCACAAGCTAATGAGGCTAACATGGCTAACAGGTCCGGTGCAGCGAGCCGCTGCAGTTCCTACGTCTGAACAGGTTGAACCCCGTCCTGCTGCGGGAAATTCAAGGCTTACCCATGTTGGATGGAGATGAGGAGATGACATTTGGATCTCATGATTTGTGAAATTAAACACAAAATGCGGTGTAACATGGCGTTACTGAGCCACAGGTGGCACAGCCTGATTTACCAATATAAATCCGACATAAGGGAGCTGAAAGTGGGCCAAGGTGCTGACGATGCGGGCCGATTTTAACAAAAATGACAAAAGAAAGAATAGACATTATATTTTTACAAGAGACACATTTGAACAACATTGAACATCAAAAACTGACCAAATTTTGTTATAAAAAAATATTACCATTCATTATACAGAGGCAAACATAAGAGTGGAGTTGCACTATTGATTTCACATTGGATAACTTTTGAATAAAGCTGTGAATACAAAGACAACAAGGGTTAGGGCAGATATATACTCCTCGGCAACAAGAAACAAAGGGAGAAAAGGCTAAAAGAGCTGCTAGAAAAACAAAAATTGATGGAGGTAAATCATGCCAAGAAGGGGAAGACGCAAATGCTACAGGAAATAAAAAATATAAGAGGAGAAATTAATTACCTGACCTCAGAGGAAATGGTTAAGAAAAAACATCAAGCTGAAAGAAAAAATAAATAAATACGGGACCGACAAAGTAATGCAATCTTAACCAAACAAGACCAAAGTCAATCAGCATTTGAATCCATCCATTTTTTTTTCATTTTCTACCGCTTGTTCCCGTTAGGGGTCGCGGGTGACTGGAGCCTATCCCAGTGCCTTTGGGCCTTAGGCGGGGTACACCCTGGACAGTGACCAACTCGTCGCAGGGCTAACACACAGACATACATTCACTAGGGCCAATTTACAGTTGCCAATTGACCTAACACATGCATGTCTTTGGACGGTGGGAGGAAGCCGGAGAACCCGGAGAGAACCCACGGTAACACGGGGAGGACATGCAGACTCCACCCAGAGAAATCATGAGATGTAATGTTCGCACAGGAATCGAACCCATGATTTCCTTCTTGGGAGGCGAGAGCTCTAACCGCTCTGCCACCGCGCAGAGAATCCAGAGAATCCTTCTATAAAAAAATGTTTCGCTAAAATTCCAGGCCGGTACCCAAAGCAGAAGTGCGCAATGGTGCCCCAACCCACTTCGAGTGTGTAAAAAGTACGTAAGGTTTGATGTCTGTAATACAACGGAAAGGTGACAATTTCTGAATTATGTTGTTGTTCTGTTATGTCTTTTTATACATTTAATTTAGTAAATATTGCATAAATAACAATCCTAAGAGGATCCAAAGCAGTGATAATTAGTTTGGATGCTGAGAAGGCTTTTGATTCTGTTAGCTGACCATATTTATTTAAAGTGATAAACAAAATTAAAATAGACTATTTCATTATAGAAATATTCGGGCTCTTTGTGATGGGCCAACATCAGGAATTAAAATCAATGGTCACCTGACAGCTCCATTGACTCTGGAAAGAGGGGTGGGACAGGGTTAAGATAAGATAAGATCACCTTTATTTGTCCCACAATGAGGAAATTCCACTGTTGCAGCAAAGGGTACAGAAAACAGATTAGGCACAGTATAATAATAAAAACAGATGACTTAGAAAAAAGAAAAAAAGAAAACTTGTAATCTTAATAATAATAACACTCTTATTTACAGCTGTCATCTGGACAGCAATTATTGCACAGGGATGATTGACATTATGTCACAGTATTACAGAGGAGTATAACAGTATTGTACAGGATTATGAAAGCTGAATGACATGTTCAGGACTAACTGTGTTTGTTGTAAAACCAACCCGGGGCTCTGTGTAAAAACAGCATCCCCTAGTGCTCTTTCTGTAGTCACATCACAAAGACGGGAAAACAGTCAGGCTACCCAATCTGTAAAATTTAATTCATATCCCCTGCAAAAAGATAACGCCCAGGCCCACTGAAACTAGCTGTGCTAAATGCCTGATCCTGTAACAAATCACTCATTTTCTACCGCTTGTTCCCATAAGGGGTCGTGCAGACTGGAATTTACAGTTACCAATTTACCTAACACATGCATGTCTTTGGATGGTGGGAGGAAACCGGAGAACCCATGTGATGTGATGTTCGTCCGGGAATCTCCTTCTTAGGAGGCAAGAGCTTTAACTGCCGTGCACGCAGTAACAAATCATTCTTAATTAATAATTTTATTTCGTCTTATAATCTTTGAAAAACACAGGAAATTTAGTTCTAATAGAATCTGCTCCACCCAACTTTAAGTTTGAATCTGAAACACGAGACGACAAAAAAGGAGGTGTGTGTGCTTTTGTTAGAGATGAAATAGTTACCACAGGTTGTCCTTTGGAGTGTTTTCAACATTTGAGTATGTAGCCTTTAAATTTGAGCTAAAATAGTCTCCATTTATTATTTTTATTGTTTTATACAAGCCTCCTCAGCACTGCAAAAGTTTTATTGATGATTTTACTGAGATGCTTTCAGTCGTATGCACAGACTTTGATGGTTTGGTCATAACAGGTGATTCAGTGTTCATGTTGATAATATTTGTGACAGAAACTCTAAAGAGCTTCATGCTGTCCTTGAAACTTTTGGTTTTAGGTGGGGCCACTCACGTGCTGAACGTGAGTGGCCCCAAACCCACAGCAGAGGGCACACTCAAGATATTCTAATTACAAAAGGGGTTAATATTTCAAATGTCAATGTCGTCGATGTTACTCTGTCTGATAACTTCTCTGTCTTCTTTGACCTGTCTGTTTTTCCCAAACCACCGGCTGGTCCTGCAGTTGTTCGGAGAAGACACATTAATGGCACAGGAACACAGGAAAACTTTGAAAATGTCTCATGTTCTAATGTAAATGATTTGTTGAACTCTGTTACATCTAGTGTTTTGAATGTTCTCGACACCATTGTCCCTATGAAGGCTATAATTGTTAAAAAATAAAGCAGAAGGCGCCATGGAGAAATGATGATTCTGGTCATGTGGGCACAGAAAAGGGAGTGCCGCCTTTTGGTGCGTCGAACGAAAATGGCACAAGTCAAAAGCTACAGGTTCAGAAAGAGATGTACAAAGAGAAGTTGTACATGTACAACCTCATTTTATGTAGAACTTAGGGAAGGATATTTTTCTGAAATAATTGGAAGCTGCAGAAACAACTCGCGTGTCCTGTTTGCCACAGTAAACAGATGAACAAACCCTCCAGCTCAGCTGCCGTTAGAACTCATTTCCACATCCAAGTGTAATGAGTTTGCATTATTCTTTAATGACAAAGTTCAGGGCAATTAAAAAATGCTATAAATTCTACAATGCAAAAAATAAACCCTAAAACCACCTACACACTTAGAGCTGACTTCTACTTTGCACCTGTAACTGACAAAACTGTCCAGTGAGATCATCACCAGTCTGAAGTTCATCTACATGCTGCCTCCATGTGTGACCTCCAGATTTCTAAAGTCTGTTCTGAACAGTTTGTTAGCACCATTCACTCACATAGTTAGCATGTCGCTTCAATCTGGAAACATTCCCAATGTCTTTGAAAAACTGCGGTCATAAAGCCTCTCCTAAAGAAGAGCAGTCTTGATGGCGCCAGTATCTGAGTCATTACCGGCCCATCTCTAATCTGCCATTTTTGGGGCAAAGTCCTTGAAAAGGTTGTTTACCAACAGCTCACTGATTTCCTCTTAATAAACAACTCATTTGATGTTTTCCAGTCAGGTTTTAGACCTCATCACAGCACTGAGACTGCTGTTGTCAAGGTGACAAATGACATCCACCTGAACACTGACGCGGGCAAAGCCTCAGTCTTAATTCTGTTAGATCTGAGTGCTGCTTTTGACACCGTTGAACATAGGATCCTCTTACAGAGACTAGAGGACTGGGTGGGCATCACTGGCACTGCCCTAAACTGGTTAAAGTCCCACTGGTGAGGGGGCAGCAGAGTGGCGTCTGCGGAAGTTCACCACCCATCTCCTGTTTGCATTGTATTTGGAACCATTGGCCCAATTTATTAGACAATCAAACAATTCACGGTGTGTTACAATCAATGGGACGGAACATAACATTTCATGCTACGCAGACCATGTTCGATTATATTTAACCAAAGCAGAAATTTCCACATCTAATGTGATGCAGTGTTGTTCTTCAAAAAAAATTGGCCAATGTCTGGATACTAGTTAAATGTAAAAAAAACAAAAAAACTAAAATCATCTCATTCTGGCAACCCCCTTTGATTTTTACAAAGACCTACCCATTTAAAGGAATCCCATAGATATTTAGGTGTGGTCCTCCATAAAGATCTATCAACTATTTTGGAGAAAAAATATACCCCTCTCTTTGCTACTATACAAAAAAGATTGAAATGATAGAGAAATAACATTATTTGTTATGCCCTGATTCCTCTATCTATTCCAGACTCTTCCAATTTCCATCCCCAACCGGCTGTTTGATAAGATAATAATTAAAATTCTCCTAAGAAAAAGGAAGATGGGATTTGCATTGTCTGAAAAAAATGACTTTGTTTCAACTCACAGCGTTGCTGTACTGGTGTGATCAAGAATGTGAAGCTCAATGGAACAAATATTGAGATTAATGTTGTGCCAGGGGTTCCTGTACAAGCCTTATTGGCAGACGACGGATGGTTTTCAATTGGAGGAAGTTGGGTAAAATCTGTACTTGGAAGGAGATAATCAAAACACAAACTATACAAAGATTTTAAAATCTTAAACTGGTTGTCTTATGACCAAGGTTTTTTACCAAATAGAACTGACCTGAGAGTCAAGGTGTGGATTACAAAAGGTATAAAGGTTTTTGACCAGATTGTAAAAGATAATCAAATGAAAAGCTTTGATATCCATCCTCCCTGCTCTGCTCCAGGACATAAGCTCTCCCAGCTCACGCACGTGCCTGACTCCACCTGCAGGTGGATCACTGACTTCCAGACGGATCCGGGGCAGTGTGTGCGGCTGGGGAAGAATGTCTCAGACACTTGGACTATAAGCACAGGGGTTCCACAGGGCTGTGTACTCTCTCCTCTGCTTCTCCCTGTACACAAACTGCTGCACCTCCAGCCACGACTCCGTCAAACTGATCAAGTTTGCAGAAGACACTACCCTTCATTGGGGTCATCTCAGAAGGGGATGAGTCTGTCTACAGGAGGGAGGTGGTCTGGCTGGTGTTCTGGTACATTTACGGTAACAACCTGGACTGGATTCAACGCCCAGAAGACAGATGGGAAGATGATCGTGGACTTCAGGAAAGTCACAGCCCCCCAGCCCCCCCCTTATTATGACAGACTCTCCCATCACCACCGTGGACTCAAACTTCCGCTTCGGCACCACAATCATCCAGGACCTCAAGTGTGGGAGCCCTCCATCAGCCTTCTCATCAAAAAGGTCCGGAAGATGTACTTCCTGCGGCAGCTGAGGAAAGCCAAGCTGCCTGTGCAGATGATGGGGCAGTTTTTAGCCACGGCCATCATTGAGTCCATCCTCACCTCCTCCATCACCGTGTGGTACGCTGGGAGCAAACACAGCCAGGGACAAACAGAGACTAACAGTGCCCCTCTGCTGGGAGCCCACAGACCAGGGACAAACAACAGAGACTACAGCGCCCTCTGCTGGAGCCACAGCCAGGGACAAACAGAGACTACAGCGCATTGTGCGCTCTGCTGAGAAGGTGATCGGCTGCAGACTTCCATCTCTGCAGGACCTGTACTTCTACAGGGCTCTGGGACGAGCAGGTTGGATCACAGCTGACCCTTCTCACTCAAGACATGGACTATTTGAACCACTCAACCTTAGGCAGGAGGCTACGGTCCATCCGCCACAAGAATAGTTGCCTCAAGAACTTTCCCTTTTCCCTCTGCCTTTGTACTCATGAACATGGACACTAACTAGACTTTCACCTGTCACTTTAACTACAACTCTTCAATCACTCACTGCACTGTATCTTTCTGTACTCACAACTGTAAATTTAACTGTAAATTCTTTTGAACATAGTAAGCTATTTTTATTTTTATTTTATACTATAGTAACCTTAAATTTTCTCTTAACACATGCCTTTTTGATTTAATATATGTTGTTTTTACTTTTGATCAGTGTTTTATGTTGCACCTTAATTCCAAAAGTTCATATGTTTGTGAATTCTGTTCATTGACAACGGCAATAAACCTTTTCTGATTCTGATTCTGAAGAAATCCTTTGGCTTGAAGAAACAGGATTTCTATAGGTATATACAAATAAAGAGTTATTGTAATCAAGAAATTAAACAAAGCCATTTTAATCCTCTTAGTGCAGTTTTTATCAAGGCAAATAAATCCAAACTTTCAAGGGAAATAATATATAAATTATATCTATGCATTTCTAATACCCAACTAAAGTATATTAAAAACAAATAGGAAAAATAAGGTAATCTTGTTTTAATGGATGAAGAGTGGGAAAATGTGTGTACATCCCAGTGGAGAACCTCAAAATCACATGTCACATGCATTTTGCTGGAAAAATGTGTAACGTTTGTCAAAGGGCCATTATTCACAAGGAAATGCAGACTGTTGGAGAAACTGTGGCACCAGGAGGCAAACCACTATCACGTATTTTGAGACTGTCCTGTTGCTCAGAAATATTGGACTGAAGTTAACAAAGATTGTTTTTGACATTGCCATCCCTCTGAACTTTAGAGCTTTTTACTTGGGCCTCAAAACTCCTGCCATGGACCCAATTAACGGATACTTTTGGAAGGCCATCACTAAATGGCTGACAAAAACACCACCAACAATCAAGGACTGGACTGACATCATAACAGATATTACAGAAGACAAATGGAAAACTAACATATGGACAAATTGACTTTATTTTAATTCATCTTTTTCATGATATTTTTTGTATGTCAATGTCCTTTTGTATTTCTTTTGAATTATTCCTAATTTTGCTCTCTGGTTCTGTTCTGTCTGTTTAACTTTTAAAAATGGAAACAAATCAATCAATCCTGTATTCTTCATTCATTTACAGAACTTCTTATTTATTGTTCCTTCAGTGCCTCTTGATTTTGACACATCAAATGTAAATTAAATGCAAAAATTCCAATCGCCGCCACAGATTATGGTTCCCTCAGAGTGGTTTGCAATCAGGTCTATAATATTGGTATAGAAAGGGATATCACTCCCTGGTGGAGCATACACATTTAATAGAGTAAAAACCTTTCTATTAATAGTTCTATTAACCATTGAATATTTGCCTTCTTTGTTTTTATGTTTAAAACTTTGTTGATCAATATTACAAGTCACCTCTTGATGAATGATTTTTTTAAATAAAAACATTTGCTAAGGTTTTGATGTTTAATGTCGTTCAAATGTGTCTCTTGTAAATATACAATGTCTATTCTTTCCTTCCTAGTTTTTGTTAAAATGTTTCGTCTTTTGATTGGGTTCAATCTGCCGTTTACGTTTGAGGATGCTACTTGAAACACTTTCGATGCCATTGGGTGTACTATATTGATTTTGCCATTGAACATTTTCGAAAGTTTTTAAACTCTGTGGTCGAACACAACATATAAACACAAGAACTACAGAAACACAAAACAGTTGAAAAGATAAAATAGAAAACAAAAGTGTTCATGCTGAAAACATGCACCGAACCCCAAATCTGATCGTGTTTTAAGATCATAAAGAGGAGGAAAGTCCATTCTTAATGAAAGGACCCCTGAAACACTCCTGGCTTCAATCCTCACAAAGAACTGGATACACCACCTCCCCGGTTCATCACGCCGGACACAGAGTTTATCTATTAAAGCAGACAGCCAACATGGAGCATAAAGTCTGATGTTACAAACAAATAAATCACATCGCTATCATCAGTCTCTTAAAATCAACATGAATGTATCACCATGTGACCATGATCTGAACTCACATTCCCCACACTGGTGGCTCCATCTCTCATTACTGTTCAGTTCTCTATTTTGCATTTTGTGCTCCTCTGCCTCTCCTGCAGTTCCATCGCTCAGTTTTCTCTTCCTCAGCTCCTTACAGATGTGGAACTTTTCCCGTTGTTGACGAACCTCGTATGGAATATCTCGGGCAAAGGTGACGCGCGTGCCTCTGTATTGGAGGTCTTGTTTATCTTTTGCAACCTAACACGTTCCTTCACACGATTGTTACGAAACCTCATTATCAGACTTTATCGGTTGCTGTTATTGTTTTGCCCAGGCGATGTGCTCTTTCTATTGGGATGGGGAGACCGCAACTGGGATCACCTTCTCCAGGAAACTTTCAGTGTCGTCTCCCTCTTCTCCCTCCGGTACCCCCACAAGTCTGAGATTGCTCCTACTTTTCATATTCTTGTTCCCCGTCCACAGCATCACCACATCGGCACACAGCATCACCACATCGGCCCACAGCATCACCACATCGGCCCACAGCATCACCATCTTGGCCCTCAGTGTCTGCAAATCATCTGTATTGTCTGAAATACTCTGGTCAGCTTCATCGATGCGTTCTCCGTTGCCTCCGACCGCTTTCGGTGCTTATGTCACATTCAAATTGGTTGAATCGGGCTGCGCCAACCGCAGCTCTCGGGCTGCGCGAACCGCAGCTCTCAGTGACCCCATGTCACGCCGCATTTCCTTTCACACATCATGAAGGCCAATTGCGGAAAATGATAAATCCCTATCATTTCTGATCCGTGAATGTAACATCAAGTCATGTGGATTACGCATGCGGCCCGTAGCGCAAACAGCGGCGCTTCAGCAAATCACTGATACAAGCTTCCAGTGCGTCCCTCAATTTGTTATGCCAGGAGAGGGGCTACAGGACAGCTGCAAGATCAAAGCAAATACTAATTTCTACTTAATTTAATGTACACTTCAATTAAAGTCTATATTAACGCTTAAAGAAGTTCCATAACCAACCTCCGCAGACGCTGGGTTCAAGCGAGCAGATTATAAAGTGGAATTTGGTCTGTCTGTCTTGTTGCTTGATGTTCTACAGCTGTTTGCATTATCCACATGTAGCTCGTTACCTGTCATTGATAGTGGATTAGAATTCTGTGTAAGAAAGAAACTTGTTGTTCCATTGTTGTACTGAGTGTGTTTGATTGCACTAATTTTATTCTGTATACACTGACTGAATGAATGTAATTGTTAAAGACTAGCTAGCTAATGTTATTTAATGATGGATGGTCCGGTCTGTTGAATATCGGCGAGGTGTGCCCAGTTGGGTACAAAAGCAACTGATGGTGAGTTAAGACCCAGCCTGGAACCTCTGAATCTGAACATTGACCAACACATTTTCAATTCTCATGAACTGATTTAAAGTGTTTATGGACATTTGCATCAACTTTCCATTTGATTTATATGGACATTTGACATTTGACTATTCAGAATTTGTAAACATACTTGCCAATGCAGCTTTAATGTGGACGTATTTGCACTGGACTGTTTAATTTTGTTCTTGTTGAAACTATACTGGTTGAGTGCTCGTTTGTTAGCACTGATTTAGTTCTGATATACCACTTACTGAATGAATGTAATTGATGTTTAAGACTTTATGTCTAGGTAGTGTTGATTAATAATTAGGATGGCGATAGTGGAGTTTAATTTGTTGACAACGCAGTTCCGCCTGTGTTATTGAATATCGCCGTCGCGCCAGTTGGTGCTGCCGCTATGTTGCGTGTACCATTCAATCATGATAGGTGGAGTAACTAGATGTCACGCCGCCAGGTCGGGTATAGCCATATGCTAGAAATCTGAAGAGCACAGTGTGAGCGGTGATATCGCATACTGATTTTCAATCTTCATGGACGTGATTAAAGTGTTGATTGATGGACATGTGGATATGCGGATACAATTCTTGTCTGCATTTTGATTCATATGGGGAGCATTCCTTCAATTATGAGAATTGTGACTATATCATGGTTAATTTTTCGGTTAAATCATTAAACTTTGGAGCAATATTAGCATAGCTAATAACTGAGTGGAAAGGTAATATTTGCACGCGGTGCGACTCGGATAATCTTTTTGTATCAGTTCGTTTGAAAAAAATTGAATGCTTGTTAATTATCTTATGTATGATTTTTAACATTTATTTGCTCAGAGTTTGAGCTATAAGTTGTTTAGCTTCAGTATTATGGTGAAATCCATGAGATAATGTTCTTGCAGTGGTGGATATATTGTTTTGGGTTTTATGATGTATTTGTATGTCAAATTGTTACTGTTAGATATAAGTATATCTGTGATGCTGTTGGTTTTATTGATGTCAACAAATAGCGAGACGTCTCTATGAGAGTAGACCCTAGAAATTTGCTTGAGTATCTGAAGCTAACATTTCAATTCTACAGACTATGGCCCTTCCAAACTGGAACAACATACTGAGACTAAGTCAGTTCCTATAGTAGAGTACAGCAATCGACACTGTGTATAACTCACAACTACGTAGCAGGCCACTAGAGCAGTATCTGCACCAGACTATATATCTTTCATTAGAAGCGAGGATACATATATTTGATACAACAGTGGGTCGTGTCAGTGCTACGTGTCACTGACTAACAAGATCCAGGCATGTTTGTGGAAACTACAAACCAACTTTCTCTCTCGAGACGCTGACACTTACAAGACAGAACTGAATTCTAATCACCGCTCTCTCCTATGGCTCTACATTGTGACATATAGAGAATATAGCTGTTACTGATCACCTTATCAGTAGTGGTAATAGCGTCTAAATCACCTGTAACAGAATCGATGGTATTTAAGAATCTGGGGTAGAGTTTAATAGAGACATTTAACACAAGAAGACTATGGACACTAAGATACTTTATTAATCATGCCATTCCGACTCGAAGATACTTAAATCTTAAATTTCGGAGCAAAGCTTGTTTTTTACTCAATACTAATAAATATACAAAATTGACTCAACTAATCAAAAATTGCAATATCCGTGAGGAGAGACTTAGAGTCGCGACAGATCTTATCTCTACTGAAATATTTGTCCCTAAATGATAGTAAATTTAGAAACGTACTCTGCATGTACACGGCCTAAAATGCCAAGCGTTGGCCGAGAGGTCAGACTAAACCATGGACAACTCTGGGTGGCCCGCGGCCGGACCACGGTTGCTCAGGATGTTCAGAATCTTAAACACCTAGAGATCTCCATGGTTCACTCTTGATCCTGCTTGGGTTGCACAAGTCCAAGAACTATACACATAGGACAGCGCGAGCCTCTCGCGCGCGAGAGTACGAGGACTAACACATGAGGGAACTCTGAGCTTTACATGGTATTACATGTGACTAGGCCAAATCTTGGAACCAGCTCTCCCTAAAGAGAGGGTACAGAGCGAGGTTGCTTCTCTTGCTTTGACTTAGGCCAGTGTTAATTTATGTCTTTATGATGTTTTACATTCTAGTTTACTTTGTCCGTGAGCACTCTACGGGCCCGGTGCACTTTAGACTGAATAGGTTAGGTGATAGATTCATTTTTTGACTTTCGTCTTACATAATGTACACGTTATAAGCTTGTGTTGGATGTAATTATTCTAATGCGCTTAATCCCTGCTTTGTGCGTGATAGCATTTTGACATGCGACAGAATTGTGCGTACAATATAGAGACGTTTGCCTTTGCTCATTGTTCTACGACTCCTTGCATTTAGACTCTAATAAGAAAGTATATTTTTTTTGTCTAAAAGGTTTAACTTAATCAGGAGGGCCCACAAAGCCATATATTTGGTCTTGGTTGGCTCGCCTTGTTCACTTTTCAACGCTGACAGTTCAACATAGCCGCTGAAGTCCATAGCGTGGGGATGGCAGGAGTTCTTTCACCTTATTCCCTAATATATTTCTTATTCGGCAGTATCACGTGAAGCACAAAAGATTATATTACGAGCGCTATCGCCCACTTCACGGAGGCTAGCCAACTGTGTGTGTGAGGTAAAACGTGGGTCTGCGTCGCACCCGCTGGTTCAATGTTAAGTCGATTCGAGGCTATATCGTGATACCCTATTCTACGTGCTCTTGCTGTTACCAACACCTTACATATGCCCATAGAGGGATATATACGTGGATTTAAGATGTTTTTGATGAATTAGCCAACGAGCCCTTCATGAACATTAGGTATACTCATATTCTGATTTTTTATAGATTACTGGAGTATTTACACGAAAGCTACCCTTTAGTCTAAATTATGTTTTGGGGTGATCGCGCAGCTACTCACCGCATGGCCGAACTAAAGCCTAAACAAAATCCATGGAAGACACGGGCTGGAGCACGCTTTGGGCGACCTTCATGGTGCCGCCAACATTTGCCGTATTTTTCCACAGTCTCCTAGGAGTGATCGAAGTCCTTATAAGTTCGAGACAGTGCCTGAGCGCGATTTGAGGCGGGATCAGTCCTAAACGTGGCGTAATCGTATATTCTTACAAAAATATAGTTGCGTCACCGCAGACAGTTCAACGGAGTATACAACTCTGTGATTTCCCGCAGTATGCCACACAAGACTCGATAACCTGTGTTTACATGCGGCGATTAAGTTCAAAGTGTGATGTGGCATAAGGTCTGATCGCACACATATCCCTGCTACCTTCTCTTCTTCATCGCACACTTGCGATTTCTTGCTCTTGTTCTATCGCTGACTTACTGTATACGAGCTCTCTTGCTCTTGTTTTAGTGTAAGTCCTATCATCGTCTTTTAGGACCTTACCATCCCTATTTTGCTAACCATTTATAATGACTTTCATAAAATTCAGCCATCTGACAGTACTGCTGTGCTTTGATATGTCTCCGTACTTCGAAGTACTAGTTTACAATGAGGAGAATTCCTTGTAACAAGAATGGAACACTCGAACTGTCACAGCTCCTTGTCGTGCATCGAGGTTAGCAAGGGACAGCAGACAGGTAGGCCGCTTCAGGAGGAGAGTCCTACTCACTGTCCGAGCCTTTCTTCATCGTGTCTTGTGCTCCTATCTCAGTCACTATTTGTCACTTATTTTGTGCATTCTAAGCCATGATATGTATGGAGTTCAAACTACCATTTAGTCTAGTCATTAATACTGTGAGTCACACTAGATCATGCAGGTATAACAGGTGTATTTCAGTATTAAAATTTTGTTTATCAGATAGGAGCACACGTTTTGAGAGGTGTTGTTGAGACTACTTTAATCTGCTATGATGTACCAGACCCTGCTCTCGAACTTGATTTCGGCTAAGGCCTTTTATGTTTGATTAGTGGTAGTTCTTTGCTATCGTGCGGGGAGAGAGGAGTTACGTATACCCCAGGTATACACAGGACCGCGGACAGAGTATGGCAAATTGTCTATAGAAAGCGTGGACTTGAGACCCTTGTTCGTCTTTTAAGAAGAACTTTTGGTCAGGAAACTATTCTTTGTCTTTAGCTTATCAAAATGATCCACTGTGTATAAGGCAGGGGTGTTCCCCAAGGGCCCGCAGTTTTGACAACTGTAACAGAGCAGCCGGGCCACAAGACAACCCAACAAGTGATAAGTCATTCGCGACAAATATTTGCATTTTGACATCGTTTCGATGTCGCCCTCCACCCTTTAACTTAAAGTCTGGCACCTATGGAACATTTGTGAGGTACATTTTGGTTATCGGAATCCAAATAAGTATGACATTTGTCAGACTTGATTCACCAGTAAAAGAAAATAGCTTACATCATTTTGTTATGACCTCTGAAGATCAACTAAGAGTCTGGAAAGTAACAATACAAAATAATCTGACTCATTGAGGGTGCTGATATTGGGCCACTGGGCAACGTAAGATAATTGGACATTGCTCTGTGTATATGGGTTTCAGTCGACGAGTTTACTTATATATATGATAGGGAGCCGGATTCCTAATACTTTAGAATATAATAATTGAACAGGTGTTATGAGCTTCTGTTATAACCTTTGCTCTTGTAATTACACCTTAGAGACTGGCTGAGAATTTAAGGTATGTAATTGATTTTTAGAGTTCTTAGTTAAAGAGCTATTTGGCTAGTCACAGAAATGACAAGCTATATTAACAGTGCAGTTGAAGTGAGAATTTGAATCTAGCTAATGAATCTTAGAAACGTATCGAAGCAGAAAGATGGGTTAGACACTAGTCATACAGCCTGAGATTTTAAAGACGTAGCTCCTTATATAGGATGTTAGTTACTATAAGAGGTCCAACGAGGGCTTCATATGATATGATGTTTGGTTGAAAGAAATGGAGTTATAATCGGCTTGTATTTCAATCTATGTCGATGGCGCAAGATGGGAATTGCTCGTCAATTTATGATTACCGTAGCCTGCTAGGTTGAGTGGTTTTCCTACAAATAGTAACGCCAAATAGTCTATGAAGTTGAGATACGGCGTCACTTATGTTGTGGAGTAGTCCGAACTACGCATGCTCGCTTTCCTCTGCAGAGCAGATACTAGAGCAGATATACAGGTTCTCTTGCGTTGTATATGATGGTAAAGTTTCATTGTAGATCAATTATTAAAAGAACACAGTGTGTTTGGAATGGCACGTGTAATAAATCCATGTCTTCGAATATTGAATAACGCACGAGCACACACACAAATGCACGCATGCACACACTTCTCCCCTTACTGTCCCGCTTGGTTTCTGAGCTTCGAGAGGGCTGCCCGCATGAAGTACTATGGCTCTGTATATGTCACGTCCTACCTGTGGTCTGCCAACTTCCCTAGGCACGGAGGGACTGCACTATTGAGTCATAGTACTATACAAAATTCGATATTGCTCATGTACCTGGCTCGCTGGGCCCTAAGTTGCCAGTACGTAACAACCACAGACACGTGATGACCGTAGGGGAGGACCTGAAGTTGAAGTCGGTACTGCAGCATCACAAGATGAAGGAGAACAACAAAATTAGGCCGCCGTAGGTCAAGAAGCACATGACCCCATAATCTGCTAGGCAAAGGTGATCAGTCATTCCCTGGGTCTAAATTTATAACCACCTCAGAAGCTTGTCCCGCACGAAAGGTTGACATCTCTCACTCTTTCCGAGAACTAAGTCTCCTGAAATCTTTGTGACTGAGCAGGTAGATAGGCTAATGCCAAGAATGTGGATGATGAGCGACACCAACTCTCATCTGCTTACTCTCACAACTCAAGATAATGTGTACCGGTCCTTCGGATTTATTGCTTGTATCTGGCCACGGTTTGCTCAACGATGAGAGTAAGCCGGGACTGTCAGCGGTAAGACGAACTAAACACACGGGGAGAATTTTTGAGTTCGGCATAGTAGTATTGTCGCTCCGAGCCGATACTTATAAGTATGAATTCTGGATAACCACAGTAGAAGAGAGACAAAGAAAGCGGGAGGAGGGGGTGGTGTGTGCTTGCTTTGTGGGCGGTTGGCCTGGAGTGACCCTGATATTCCTCGTGCCACCGAGGGCATTACTCCTAATCGCCACCTGTCTTCTAGGGACGTTGACTCCAGGTATGTTCACCGACCACAGGGTTGTCCTTGGCGGTGTTTTCAAATTGAGTATGATTGCCGTATTAAAATATCACAAGAACACTCAGAAAAACAAGACACCATCGTCTCCACCTTCCCTGTTAGAAGCACTCTCCTCATCCCAACCTCTGAGCATTGAACGTCTACAATCAGAGGCGAATACACCGTGTCTAGTCTGCACTCCAAGAGCCAAATGTTTTATTCAGAGTATTCCTGTACAGGCTTTAGCATGTGGCTGGAGTGCAGCGTCTGCAGTGCGTATTCGGTAGTAATTGACAGCACGTAGAAGAGAGTACACTAAGCCGGCTGTGGAACCCCGTGTGCTTAGTGATGTGTGTGGCTATAGTGGTGTCGATGACATATCTTGGCCTGCTCTCTGGTTCAACGACAACACGAGTTCACAGACTAGATGTCACCTCGGGTATCGTCTGTCGAGCTCAGATCTATGTTGTATCCAGACATACTCGCTTCAGACTTAACGTTCGTAGCCTTATGTGCCAGGAGTGATCAGAGCACGTATAGTGAGGGTTGCTCTGAGGAGGACGCCTGTCAAGAGGCACGCCCTTTGTTCATTGTTCTTTTTTGATCGTCTTGTCCGAATACTACTTCGGTCTGTTATTTTACTGGTCTATTGACTAGAATTTGTTGCTCGTGGTCCTCCTATGGGTCCATTTGTTTGCTTTTCTTTGTTGGTATCGTACTGGTTGTTTGTTTCATGTCCTTCTACCAGTGAACGTTTCTTTATTGCATCGGATTGTGGGTCACAGCGATTTATGTCTGGCTTTTGCAGATTTTTATTTGTCTTGTTCTCTGACAGTTACGGCGGTCAGTTGAACACTCCTGTACTATTCTGATAGAACATGGGGTCTCATTATTCATGATTTTGTTTCTATCCGGATTAAGCTTGTTTCACTATTAGTGACGCTACCCGCTCGGTTGGTGTGTGCTGCGACACTTAGCCCTTTGTCGCTTTGTGCTCGGCGCATTGCTTCCCTTCTGGTTGCTTTCCTTCTCTTCTGTCACCTTGTCTGTGGTGTGGCGTATCGTTACCACAGGGAAAGACGCGGTAACACCATCTATTGTTTCTCCTTCTGTTTGGCCGAATATGGCTGATATCCGAGCCTACTCGAATGCCGTTTTCATATCGCGGGTATTGTCTACCCATACGGGGCTATGAATCCGCGCTGCCTAGTACTGTAGCTTTACGTTTGTGTTAAACATTTCCCTTGCGTGCTTTTCAACCATCGAGGTTAATAGGTGACCTATCTTTTACACGAATGACATGCCATTTCTGGCCTACTCTTTTACCTGGTTTGGTTTTCTTTCTTCTAATATATCGCATGTGGTAACTGCGAGTAGCTTTTGACAATCTGTTAAACCACTGTTGCCATTGATTGCGTAAAGCTGTTGAAAATGTTCTTAGTGGTTGTATCTATGTTAATCGGTGGCCCAGGGATGATTTGCCTGAGAAAATAAACCTGCCATAAACAGGAAATAATTGAGTTGGTGGCCTCGCGAAGCCTCCTGCTCGGTCCACTACACCACTGGGTTAACCCAGTTTTCGGGCCAGATGCCAGTGACCACCAGTCCTCCTCCTACTACTTAATGAGGAGAATCATTGCACTAACAGAGTTGTTGCATAAAGCAGGCACTAGAATATCTAAAAAAATTAAAGAGTGAAGGCCATTGAACGAGAGCATCGGCGGCTATGCGAAATGTGTATCATGGTAGGCTGTCATCTGTCACCTTGCCAACCGCAGCCTCTCGTAAACGATGCGTGGATGAGGCACACAACATGACGAGGTACCAATAAGGTGAGGTTGGTTCCCAAGAGGACACTAATGAGCTGTCTGGCAGACGCTCAACCCCCGATTCACCGCATTCAAGAAGATATGCGTTGCTATGCCGACAAAGTGAATAGGTTGGCTGAACATTTTAGTAAAACACTCGCCGGTTAACTAAAATTGACTTATTCGTAGACGACCTAGTAGGCAGAATTAAATCAAAGTATATCCTATGTGCGTGCCATTTCTCAAAAGACTGAAATACGTACCTTCTTTTTAGGTAAAAAGGGCCTTTTAGTGCAACCTGGATATAAGTGCTATTATCGCCAGAGATAGTGATCAGTCGGTGGGTGGAATGTTTCTCCATAGCTCTTACAGCATAAAGGCGGTAAACACATATAGATGACATAACTCAACCCTATCTGGTCATGAAACTCAGTGGTGCCTGTCGCAGACGTTAGAACAACTCATGTTCTCACACATTCCCACCAAATGGTGTAATTGATGTTTGTCATTAGCTAATTGCGTCTAACGTCGACAATATGCCTCCATGCGGCACATTTATAAATCCTATGCTTTAATACTAATCTCTACAATGCTACACAAGATCAATAACCCCACTCTAAATCATCCTTACCAAACACTTAGATGTCGGTGACTTCTGACGTTGCCCTCACTCCTTGTGTTTAACCTCTGACGCAAAAACTGTCCAGGAGGTCATCGGCACCAATCCCTGTAGGTGTTCATCTCTTGAAGGCCGTCAGATGTGTTACGCCGACCAGCGTATTCTCGTAGAAGTCTCTGTGGTGCCAGGTTGATCCAGTCTGAATTAGCCCACTCAACTTCAATAAGTATTTAACATTCGTCTTACATAGGAATATGAGGATAAATTCTCCATTGGTTCTTTATAGAGGTATACGAATGGGTCAGGTCATAATAATAGGCCTTGGGCTTGGCGTCTCAGGACGATGTAAAGCAGGGGTTGGATTTCCGTGCAGATAAGGGCGTGGCGAAGATTATATTGTTACTTGAGGGCCCCATTCTTCTATGGCATCGCTCACTTTTCTTTGTTGCGGGCAATTCTCTGGTGTTTTTGTATTTAAAGTGTTTGGTTGTTTTTTTACTTCAGGAACCATCTTTTTTTTCGTATTACTGAGTTTTCTTTCTCATGATAGAATGTAAACCGTCGTTTTGTGTGCTATATTTTTCCTTTTCTCAGGTTTCTAAGAGATATTTAGTTATCCTCATCGAAGCTCAGAAGACTTCTTCTGACTCCTCGGAATCTTGCGTAAAGAGAGTGGTACTAACCTCTGAGATTTTCCATGATGCATCCTGCAACAACTCACTTGAACTAGGAACAAATGTAGAAAATTATCAGTTATTACACGTATAGGTGATTCACTGACGGTAGTCCAGATTTAATCGTGCACTCTTACAGTTACCCGTATCATCTGACAAGTAGTCTCGTGTTTAGTTCGGAAATAACATAGAAACAGACGAGTGGCTCGAAAGAATATAGAGAAGTTTAACACTGGCTTTAACGTCACGAAGATCATTGGAGTAGTTACTGAATCTTATGCACGGCCCGCGCCCGCTTCTGTCACAGGGAGAGACGTCAGAGGACTTGGGTGGGTCATTCCATCCTGGCACTGCCTCTAAACGCTGGTTAACTGTTCTCTATTCGGAAGACAGGAAGATTTGTTGATGTTTGTGTAATTCTGTGTCTAGACCATATCGCACCTGACCTGTGCGCGGTTTCCCCTAATCGTCTCCCAATCTCAAACCCTCTACATACTGCCTGGTTTAGCGTCACCTTTTTGATTAACAATCTAACGGCGAGTTAATTTTGTGGTCGGCTATGGTCAACTCCTCAGACCTGAGTGCGGGTGACGTAGACGATGGATTGGTCTTGGCAAGATCTATGGATTTTCTAGCATTTGGACAGTGCTGAACGGTGGAAATAGATGGACAGCAGGTAGACGTCGAGGTTCTAATCCTGACTACTTACAACGATCTTGCATATCTTAGGGATCTGTCTTCATGTAGGTTGCTTGTTTCGGCAAGATTGCTTCTCATAAATATCACATTATATCATATAAACATTGAAATAAACACCTCGCAATAGTTAGGCTACATTAATTGGACCGAGGACCTCATCCAGAGTGATTTAGAGGTCGCATATTGTAGAGACTAGAGCATTAGCGATTGTTTCTAGACAGTTCAACCAATGCATCAATAGGTCACACTCCAGCTTATAGTCGCGGCTCAACAGTCCTATGAGAGAAATAGGTGGATATGCTCTAGATTTGCATGGGGGCAATATAAATAGCGACATCGATCAATGAGGATGATATAGCTAAATTTTTTTTATTACACGCACATTTGCAATCTCAAAAATATCTCAATATAACATATGCTGCACTTACGCACTGTGATTGAATGACATAAATGTACATCAACCCAAGAAGATTCGAACAAGTCAACTGAGCAAGCATATATTTGTCTTAGAGATACGCACACCGAGACGCTAAACTAAGATCACAACCTCAAAATGTTTATGGGAGTAATGCGTAATCTCTCGAAGTAGGCCAGAACCGTGTAGAGTATTCTCTACTCATGCACATGAGCGCCCATTGTCAAAGCTATTACCTTCGTGGATGGGAAGAGCACCTTACTGAGGCAATCACTACTAGATCCAGGAGGCGAGCTGAATGGGAGAGCTAATTTTACCTATAGCTTGGTTTTTTGTCCCAAGTATTCATAGATCAACATAAAATAATTAAACGTAAGAGATGCGTAGTTATATGTTATACGAGCTGCTGGCCAGGGTCACATCACAGGGAACGCTGTCTTGTTCAAATCGCTCTGCTCCTAAGAGGGAGATTCCCGTCTGACTAGAACCAGGAACGAGCGATCAAAACTTAATCCTCTCGTTAATCTCAAGGTCTCTGAGACACATGGCCTCAGAGCTGTGCGCTTAGACGAATATCTACTTCTCAAAAGCTGCTCCACTGCTTGTAATAAAGCTCTGCATCCATGAGCCGTAAATGCGCACCAATAGTACATCTCGGACATTGTGTATAGGTGTAGCCAATAATGTAGAGCCTACTTGTTACGGAACTTCTGAGGTACTCAGAGGTGATCCGCCACCGGCGCTTCCAATTGCGTGGAATGACACAGCCGGCATAAGAAGATCAGTGACTTAGTGAACATTGGATGGGAACTCATGATCTTAGGCCATGTCAGTAACTTAGAACACAGTCTTATGTTTCTTCAGTGGAGCACTTCCTAGCTCGTCATGTTAACTGCATCTCCAATCGCTCTCTTTAAATTTTAAGGTCATGGTGTCTTGTCAATGATCTTTTGAGTGATTTTTGAAATGCTTATATTTTATCACTGTTGTGTGAAGCACTTTGAATTGCCTTTGTATATGAATTGCGCTCTACAAATAAACTTGCCTTGCCTTGCCTAATTGTGTGGTTTAAGAAAAGTTTATTTTACCTAAACATAAATCCTCAGCATGACCAACAATAATAAAATTCAGTCTTGAGATATATTACTCAGACTTTAGCTAATTGTAGTGGTTGGCGGGACGTTTTGGGGCAGGCCTTTTTGGCCTAACAAGTCATTTCATGATGAGGCAAACTATAATGGAAAGTAATGGGCACCTTACAGTACTCGTTTTAGATTCAGTTGTTGTCATTTGGACACCGTTTTTTTTTTAGAAAAAGAAGAAGTTTCAGATTGCGAATGACTCTTGGATGAGAGTCGAAACATCTTTTTTTTCCTAAAAAATCTGTGTCCAGATTACTACTGAACATTGGAACACTCCTGGACGAATGAGATTTCACTGATTGACTCATCTTAAATAATACGATGCTGGTTTTGAAACAAATCGATTACATATTGCACAGTATGTCGCGTGTATTTCGTCCATGACAACTCCAAATAGGATTTCCGGATACACATTATACGCAAGCATGTTCCTATTCAGTAAGCAAGACTCTGGGCTACTGAAGACTAGATGAATTTACCATTGAAGACGTGGTCATCATTATCACAGAGCTTCGCTGCAGAAATCCCCAGCTTTACAGCCTCGTTGGTACTTCTACTACAAAGATGTCAGTGTAATCCTTCATTTGACCAGGAGTGTTCCATTGCAGAAAAAGATTCAGTTGTATCATCTGGACTCTGTTTTAGAAAAAACGATACTTTTCGACTTTCATCCAAGAGCCATTCTCAATCTGTGAAACAAGTCTGAGAACTCCGGTTCATATCCTACTCTGTGAAAGCCCTGCCCACAGGGTGGAACCTCCTGCTCATGGCCCATTGAAACTTAACTGGGATGGGCCTATTGTTCTATTGTTCCCTGGCGTTTGGCTGCCTCACCTTGAGTACCTGATTAGCATCAGAATGCCTCGGGCGTCTCCAGGGTTTCAGCAGACCATTATAAACAACTGGAAGGTTGAATCTTAAACATCCATTACGATTTCAGGAAGGATTCTCTTTTTCAACAAAGATTGCCTCCTTAACTCCTCTTTCAAACCATCTTTTCTCCTGCTCAGAATCTCCACCTCACTGTCTTCAATAGTGTGCTTTGAGATGAAGATGCACGGCGCTTTGGGGTCCTGAACTTGCGTGTCTTCTCTGCTGATAAAGTCTCTTGTGCAGTGGCTGTTTAGTCTCCCCTATGTGGCGCTCTTTACAACTTTACAACTTTCTTCACTGCATTGGATAGAATACACTACATTGCTCTGTTTTTGTGTCGGCATCTTGTCCTTAGGGTGAACCAGTTTTTGTCTAAACGTGTTGCCTGGTTTGAAATAAACAGGGACTTTGTGTTCTTCTTTGCAGTTTTACCGATAGTCCCGAGACATAAGGGATAGAGACACCATTTCTTCTTGGTTCTGTTTCCCTTTTGTCCCTTTTGTCCTGCTTTTTGGTTCTCTTCACTTTGTTCAGAGCCCAAGTCGGGTATCCACAGGCTGAGAGAGCATTCCGGACGTGTGTTTCCTCTTTCCTCTTGCCCTCTGAGCTGGTGGGCACCTCTTGTGCTCTGTGTTGTAGTGTTCTGATCACTCCCAGCTTGTGCTGTAGTGGGTGGTTAGAGCCAAAGAGCAGGTACTGGTCAGTGTGTGTGGGTTTCCTATATACTTCTATCTGGAGCTTCCCGTCTTCTCCTCTGATAGTGGAACAATCAAGAAAGGCCAAGCGATTCTCCTTAGCATCTTCTCTTGTAAACCTGATATGCGGGTCCACTGCATTGATGTGCTATGAGAAGGCTTCCAGCTCTTGTTTCTTAATTGTCACAAAAGTGTCATCCACGTAACGGTACCAAAGACTTGGAGCAATGCCTGAAAAGGAGGTCAGTGCCTTCTTCTCAAAATGCTCCATGTACAAGTTGGCCACTATGGGAGAGACGGGCGAGCCCATGGCACAGCCGTGGATCTGTCTGTAAAAATGTCTCTACTACAGAGCACCAATGGCCAAACAAAATATGCTTTTACAATATGTCTGCTGTAGGGAAAAACAGACTTTACTTTGTTACATGCAATCAAATCAGATAAATTAACAAGTTCTGTTTCAAACTGAAAATCAGGTACAGACCCTTTATCCACAAGGGGAGAAAATTGATAAATCAAACTCTTGCCAAATCCATCACTTAGAAAAGTATAAACATCTTTCCTGTCCAGAAACTTCCCATTGCTCTTGTTCCAAACTAGGAGTAGTCTGTATTTCAACAGAATCAATTGCAGCCGCAACACGTACGTACCTTTGTTTTGGTTTTTTCACATGCACCTTCTATTCAATTCAATTCAATTCAATTTATTTTTGTAACGCCCAAAATCACAACAGACGTTGCCTCGAGGGGCTACAGTGCTTGCTGTCGCTGTTCCTGACAACCCGGCTCGAACCCAACCTGCTGCCATGTGATTGGCCCACTAAACCACTGGTGCAAACCAATCAGCGGGAGCCTAACAATTCTCAACAGTTTGTGAACAATGGTGGATCTAGAAATGCTTTACTGGGGTGGCCAGGCAGAAGTGAAAGCTATTACAGGAGTGTTTTTTTTATTTTTTTTTATTTAGTTATTTTTTATTCTGTATTAATAGAGCCAACAATTCTGGACCTCAGCCCCTGCAGGTCGCCGAGTCTGCTCTGGAGAGAAGCTTCAGTGACAGACTGACCCACCCTTCTTCAGTCAGACTCTACATTACAATGAACACTGCTAACACTGTTAGCCCTGAATCATGTGCAATACTGTAATACAACGTCAAACATCTCTGGAGCAATCCTCACCGAAGTCACTTTACCTGTCTTGTCCATATGTGGCACTGAATACAGCCATAGTCAAGAGGGGATAATAATAATAATAATAATAATAATAATACATTTTATTTAAAAGCGCCTTTCAGAACACCCAAGGACACTGTACAAGAGAATAAAACAGTTAGATCATTTGAGCAGCAAAAACTTGAAGCTAGCATGCTTGTTTGTTTGTTGGCTGTTCTTTTTGCTATTTTGATAATAATGATGATAACTTATGCTCAAATAAATAAATAGGCTCTCGCTGTACTTTTTTTTTATTATCTTTTGCTCTACCTGCACAGAGTGTGTAAGATTGATTGGACATGCCTGTGTAAAGGGTTTCATTGTATTTATATATACAGGGAAGCCATTCTACTTTAGAATATAATTGACAGTGTTGAGTTCTGTATCCTTCTCTTGTAATAAACCTTAGAGCTGAGCCTTAGAGCTGAATGATGTTTAGAGTTTTTAAGACTATTGCTGTAGAATGCATATATATATAATATCACCATAATCTAGAACTGAGAGAACTGTCGCCTGAATTAACTAGCTTTAAGATTATTTGTCAGCTCTTGTATGTGTTTGTTGAAGAAGAGTTTTTCATCGATCCAAGTATTGTTCAATTATATTACCTTCTCACGTAAGAATAGATCACTTTTTTGAGTGACTAGAGTGTCTTTTGGAGAACAGCATACATTTTGTTTTATTTTAATTCATTAATAATTTTAAATTAACACAGTTGTGTTGGATGGAGTGAAAAATCCTGTTGAATATTGAATACAGACAAAAAAAAAGCCCCACTCCCCTCGCTTTTCCACCTTGCATCTCCCAAAGCTAGGATGCACTGGGTCTCAACTTTGCCGGGACTTATAGTCATAATAAAAATCAAGCCAACCCAGGGCCCAGTGTAAAAACAGCATCCCTGAGTGCTATTTCTGTACTCGCATCACAAAGAAGGGAAAACAAAATGCGAGTCAGGCTAACCAATCTGAGAAATTTGATTCATATTCCCTGTAAAAAGATAACACCCAGTCCCACTGAAACTAGTCTGAAACTTGCTGAGCTAAATGCCAGATTCTTATAAACAAATCATTCTTAATTAATAAATGTATTTCTTCTTATAATCTTGATCTTACGTTTTCAACTGATACATGTCTTGACAAAAACAAGGGAAATTTTAGTTCTCATAGAATCTGCTCCACCCAACTTTAAGTTTGAATCTGAAACACGAGAAAACAAAAAAGGGGAGGTGTGTGTGCTTTTTGTTAGAGATGAAATAGTTACCCACAGGTTGTCCTTTGGGTGTTTTCAACATTGAGTATGTAGCCTTTAAAATTGAGCTAAAACAGTCTCCATCCATTCTCTTTT
>BJKM01000576.1:0-188553 GCA_015082035.1 Chaenogobius annularis | reverse complement strand
CAATAATAAAATTCAGTCTTGAGATATATTTACTCAGACTTTTAGCTAATTGTAGTGGTTGGCGGACGTTTTGGGGCAGGCCTTTTTGGCCTAACAAGTCATTTCATGATGAGGCAAACTATAATGGAAAGTAATGGGCACCTTACAGTACTCGTTTTAGATTCAGTTGTTGTCATTTGACACCGTTTTTTTTTAGAAAAAGAAGAAGTTTCAGATTGCGAAATGACTCTTGGATGAGAGTCGAAACATCTTTTTTTTCCTAAAAAATCTGTGTCCAGATTACTACTGAACATTGGAACACTCCTGGACGAATGAGATTTCACTGATTGACTCATCTTAAATAATACGATGCTGGTTTTGAAACAAATCGATTACATATTGCACAGTATGTCGCGTGTATTTCGTCCAATGACAACTCCAAATAGGATTTCCGGATACACATTATACGCAAGCATGTTCCTATTCAGTAAGCAAGACTCTGGGCTACTGAAGACTAGATGAATTTACCATTGAAGACGTGGTCATCATTATCACAGAGCTTCGCTGCAGAAATCCCCAGCTTTACAGCCTCGTTGGTACTTCTACTACAAAGATGTCAGTGTAATCCTTCATTTGACCAGGAGTGTTCCATTGCAGAAAAAGATTCAGTTGTATCATCTGGACTCTGTTTTAGAAAAAACGATACTTTTCGACTTTCATCCAAGAGCCATTCTCAATCTGTGAAACAAGTCTGAGAACTCCGGTTCATATCCTACTCTGTGAAAGCCCTGCCCACAGGGTGGAACCTCCTGCTCATGGCCCATTGAAACTTAACTGGGATGGGCCTATTGTTCTATTTTCCCTGGCGTTTGGCTGCCTCACCTTGAGTACCTGATTAGCATCAGAATGCCTCGGGCGTCTCCAGGGTTTCAGCAGACCATTATAAAACAACTGGAAGGTTGAATCTTAAACATCCATTACGATTTCAGGAAGGATTCTCTTTTTCAACAAAGATTGCCTCCTTAACTCCTCTTTCAAACCATCTTTTCTCCTGCTCAGAATCTCCACCTCACTGTCTTCAATAGTGTGCTTTGAGATGAAGATGCACGGCGCTTTGGGGTCCTGAACTTGCGTGTCTTCTCTGCTGATAAAGTCTCTTGTGCAGTGGCTGTTTAGTCTCCCCTATGTGGCGCTCTTTACAACTTTCTTCACTGCATTGGATAGAATACACTACATTGCTCTGTTTTGTGTCGGCATCTTGTCCTTAGGGTGAACCAGTTTTTTGTCTAAACGTGTTGCCTGGTTTGAAATAAACAGGGACTTTGTGTTCTTCTTTTGCAGTTTTACCGATAGTCCCGAGACATAAGGGATAGAGACACCATTTCTTCTTGGTTCTGTTTCCCTTTTGTCCCTTTTGTCCTGCTTTTTGGTTCTCTTCACTTTGTTCAGAGCCCAAGTCGGGTATCCACAGGCTGAGAGAGCATTCCGGACGTGTGTGTTTCCTCTTTCCTCTTGCCCTCTGAGCTGGTGGGCACCTCTTGTGCTCTGTGTTGTAGTGTTCTGATCACTCCCAGCTTGTGCTGTAGTGGGTGGTTAGAGCCAAAGAGCAGGTACTGGTCAGTGTGTGTGGGTTTCCTATATACTTCTATCTGGAGCTTCCCGTCTTCTCCTCTGATAGTGGAACAATCAAGAAAGGCCAAGCGATTCTCCTTAGCATCTTCTCTTGTAAACCTGATATGCGGGTCCACTGCATTGATGTGCTATGAGAAGGCTTCCAGCTCTTGTTTCTTAATTGTCACAAAAGTGTCATCCACGTAACGGTACCAAAAGACTTGGAGCAATGCCTGAAAAGGAGGTCAGTGCCTTCTTCTCAAAATGCTCCATGTACAAGTTGGCCACTATGGGAGAGACGGGCGAGCCCATGGCACAGCCGTGGATCTGTCTGTAAAAATGTCTCTACTACAGAGCACCAATGGCCAAACAAAATATGCTTTTACAATATGTCTGCTGTAGGGAAAAACAGACTTTACTTTGTTACATGCAATCAAATCAGATAAATTAACAAGTTCTGTTTCAAACTGAAAATCAGGTACAGACCCTTTATCCACAAGGGGAGAAAATTGATAAATCAAACTCTTGCCAAATCCATCACTTAGAAAAGTATAAAACATCTTTCCTGTCCAGAAACTTCCCATTGCTCTTGTTCCAAACTAGGAGTAGTCTGTATTTCAACAGAATCAATTGCAGCCGCAACACGTACGTACCTTTGTTTTGGTTTTTTCACATGCACCTTCTATTCAATTCAATTCAATTCAATTTATTTTTGTAACGCCCAAAATCACAACAGACGTTGCCTCGAGGGGCTACAGTGCTTGCTGTCGCTGCTGTTCCTGACAACCCGGCTCAACCCAACCTGCTGCCATGTGATTGGCCCACTAAACCACTGGTGCAAACCAATCAGCGGGAGCCTAACAATTCTCAACAGTTTGTGAACAATGGTGGATCTAGAAATGCTTTACTGGGGTGGCCAGGCAGAAGTGAAAGCTATTACAGGAGTGTTTTTTTTATTTTTTTTATTTAGTTATTTTTTATTCTGTATTAATAGAGCCAACAATTCTGGACCTCAGCCCCTGCAGGTCGCCGAGTCTGCTCTGGAGAGAAGCTTCAGTGACAGACTGACCCACCCTTCTTCAGTCAGACTCTACATTACAATGAACACTGCTAACACTGTTAGCCCTGAATCATGTGCAATACTGTAATACAACGTCAAACATCTCTGGAGCAATCCTCACCGAAGTCACTTTACCTGTCTTGTCCATATGTGGCACTGAATACAGCCATAGTCAAGAGGGGATAATAATAATAATAATAATAATAATAATACATTTTATTTAAAAGCGCCTTTCAGAACACCCAAGGACACTGTACAAGAGAATAAAACAGTTAGATCATTTGAGCAGCAAAAACTTGAAGCTAGCATGCTTGTTTGTTTGTTGGCTGTTCTTTTTGCTATTTTGATAATAATGATGATAACTTATGCTCAAATAAATAAATAGGCTCTCGCTGTACTTTTTTTTTATTATCTTTTGCTCTACCTGCACAGAGTGTGTAAGATTGATTGGACATGCCTGTGTAAAGGGTTTCATTGTATTTATATATACAGGGAAGCCATTCTACTTTAGAATATAATTGACAGTGTTGAGTTCTGTATCCTTCTCTTGTAATAAACCTTAGAGCTGAGCCTTAGAGCTGAATGATGTTTAGAGTTTTTAAGACTATTGCTGTAGAATGCATATATATATAATATCACCATAATCTAGAACTGAGAGAACTGTCGCCTGAATTAACTAGCTTTAAGATTATTTGTCAGCTCTTGTATGTGTTTGTTGAAGAAGAGTTTTTCATCGATCCAAGTATTGTTCAATTATATTACCTTCTCACGTAAGAATAGATCACACTTTTTTGAGTGACTAGAGTGTCTTTTGGAGAACAGCATACATTTTGTTTTATTTTAATTCATTAATAATTTTAAATTAACACAGTTGTGTTGGATGGAGTGAAAATCCTGTTGAATATTGAATACAGACAAAAAAAAGCCCCACTCCCCTCGCTTTTCCACCTTGCATCTCCCAAAGCTAGGATGCACTGGGTCTCAACTTTGCCGGGACTTATAGTCATAATAAAAATCAAGCCAACCCAGGGCCCAGTGTAAAAACAGCATCCCTGAGTGCTATTTCTGTACTCGCATCACAAAGAAGGGAAAACAAAATGCGAGTCAGGCTAACCAATCTGAGAAATTTGATTCATATTCCCTGTAAAAAGATAACACCCAGTCCCACTGAAACTAGTCTGAAACTTGCTGAGCTAAATGCCAGATTCTTATAAACAAATCATTCTTAATTAATAAATGTATTTCTTCTTATAATCTTGATCTTACGTTTTCAACTGATACATGTCTTGACAAAAACAAGGGAAATTTTAGTTCTCATAGAATCTGCTCCACCCAACTTTAAGTTTGAATCTGAAACACGAGAAAACAAAAAGGGGGGAGGTGTGTGTGCTTTTGTTAGAGATGAAATAGTTACCCACAGGTTGTCCTTTGGGGTGTTTTCAACATTGAGTATGTAGCCTTTAAAATTGAGCTAAAACAGTCTCCATCCATTCTCTTTTATACAAGCCTCCTCAGCACTGCCAAAGTTTTATTGATGATTTTACTGAGATGCTTTCAGTCGTATGCACAGACTTTGATGGTTTGGTCAAAACAGGTGATTCAGTGTTCATGTTGATAATATCTGTGACAAAAACGCTAAAGAGCTTCATGCTGTCCTTGAAACTTTCGGTCTTACTCAGCACGTGAGTGGCCCCACCCACAGCAGAGGGCACACTCTAGATCTTCTAATTACAAAGGGGTTAATATTTCAAACGTCAATGTGGTCGATGTTGCTCTGTCTGATCATTTCTGTGTCTTCTTTGACCTGTCTGTTTTTTCCCAAACCACCAGCTGGTCCTGCAATTGTCCGGAGGAGACACATAAATGACAGCACGGGAAAACTGTTTATGGAAATGATTACTTTGAAAATGTGTCATGTTCTAATGTAAAAGATTTTTTAACTCTCTGTTACATCTAGTGTTTTGAATGTTCTGGAAACCATTGCCCCTATGAAGGCTAAAATTGTTAAAAAATAAGCAGAAGAAGCCATGGAGAAATGATGATTCGGTCAGGGCACAGAAAAGGGTGTGCCGCCGAGCCGAACGAAAATGGTGCAAGAGAAGTTGTACATGAACAACCTCATTTTATGTAGAACTAGGAATATATATTATATTATTTTTCCGAAATAATTTGAAGCTGCAGTAACAACTCGCGTGTCCTGTTTGCCACAGTAAACAGATGAACAAACCTTCCAGCTCAGCTGCCGTTAGAACTCATTTCCACATCCAAGTGTAATGAGTTTGCATTATTCTTTAATGACAAAGTTCAGGGCATTAAAAATGCTATAAATTCTACAATGCAAAAAATAACCCTCAAATCACCTACACACTTAGAGCTGACTCACTTTGCACCTGTAACTGACAAAACTGTCCAGGAGGTCATCACCAGTCTGAGTTCATCTACATGCTGCCTCGATGTGTTACCAACCAGATTTCTAAAGTCTGTGCTGAACAGTTTGTTAGCACCACTCACTCAAATAGTTAACATGTCGCGCTTCAATCTGGAACATTCCCAATGTCTTTGAAAACTGCAGTCATAAAGCCTCTCCTAAAGAAGAGCAGTCTTGATGCCGCAGTACTGAGTAATTACTGGCCCATCTCTAATCTGCCATTTTGGGGCAAAATCCTTGAAAAGGTTGTTTACCAACAGCTCACTGATTTCCTCTCAAAAAACAACTCGTTTGTTGATTTCCAGTCAGGTTTTAGACCTCATCACAGCACAGAAACTGCTCTTGTCAAGGTGACAAATGACATCCACCTGAACACTGACGCGGGCAAAGCCACAGTCTTAATTCTGTTAGCTCTGAGAGCTGCTTTTTGACACTGTCGATCATGGGACCCTCTTACAGAGACTAGAGGACTGGGTGGGCATCACTGGCACTGCCCTAAACTGGTTAACGTCCTATCTGGAAGACAGGAAGTACTTTGTTGAAGTTGGTAACTGTGTCTCAGACCAGATGCCCCTGACCTGTGGGGTTCCCCAATCCCCCTTCCATTCAACCTCTACATACTGCCGTTAGGTCAGTTGATACCTAGCGAGAATGTGTCCTATAACAATGATGCAGACGACACTCAGATCTATGTTTCCATGACGGCAGGTGAATATGGACCAGTGGATTCACTCTGTCACTGCATCCAACAGATCAGTGTGTGGATGCAAAACAACTTTCTCCAGCTGAACTCAGACAAGACTGAAATCATCGTCTTTGGCCCACAGAAACAAAGTGAAAGTCTCAGCAGTCACCTCCAGAGTCTCGCTCTAAAACCTACAAATCAAGTTAGAAATCTGGGGGTAATAATGGACTCAGTCTTGAATTTTAACAGCCACATCAAATCAATAACATCAGTAGCTTTTACCATCGAAAAAACAATGCCAAAATCAAAAGTATAGTGTCTAAACCAGACCTGGAGAGACTTATCCATGCGTTTGTCTCTAGTAGATTAGACTACTGTCACGGCCTGCTAACTGGCCTCTCCAAACGAGCTGTAAAACAGCTGCAGTACATCCAGAACGCTGCTGCTCGGGTCCTGACTAGAACCAGGAAGTACGATCACATTAGTCCTGTGCTCAGGTCTCTGCACTGCCCCCTGTGGCTCAGAGAATATACTTCAAAGCTGCTCTGCTTGTATACAAGTCTCTCCATGGCCTAGCACCAAAGTACATCTCGGACATGTTAGTGCCATATGAACCATCTCGGACTCTGAGGACCTCAGGGACCGGCCTCCTGCTGGTGCCCAGAGTCAGGACTAAACATGGGGAATCTTGGCTGTGCATATGACTGAAATGATTTTCTTTACACTCTTCTCTTTTATGTCTTAATTTCTTTAAATTAAGGTTTTGTGATTTCTGTCATGTCTTTGTGATTTTAATGCATTTTTTCCTGTTGTGTGAAGCACTTTGAATTGCCTTTGTATATGAATTGCGCTCTACAAATAAACTTGCCTTGCCTTGCCTAATTGTGTGGTTTAAGAAAAGTTTATTTTACCTAAACATAAATCCTCAGCATGACCAACAATAATAAAATTCAGTCTTGAGATATATTACTCAGACTTTAGCTAATTGTAGTGGTTGGCGGGACGTTTTGGGGCAGGCCTTTTTGGCCTAACAAGTCATTTCATGATGAGGCAAACTATAATGGAAAGTAATGGGCACCTTACAGTACTCGTTTTAGATTCAGTTGTTGTCATTTGGACACCGTTTTTTTTTTAGAAAAAGAAGAAGTTTCAGATTGCGAATGACTCTTGGATGAGAGTCGAAACATCTTTTTTTTCCTAAAAAATCTGTGTCCAGATTACTACTGAACATTGGAACACTCCTGGACGAATGAGATTTCACTGATTGACTCATCTTAAATAATACGATGCTGGTTTTGAAACAAATCGATTACATATTGCACAGTATGTCGCGTGTATTTCGTCCATGACAACTCCAAATAGGATTTCCGGATACACATTATACGCAAGCATGTTCCTATTCAGTAAGCAAGACTCTGGGCTACTGAAGACTAGATGAATTTACCATTGAAGACGTGGTCATCATTATCACAGAGCTTCGCTGCAGAAATCCCCAGCTTTACAGCCTCGTTGGTACTTCTACTACAAAGATGTCAGTGTAATCCTTCATTTGACCAGGAGTGTTCCATTGCAGAAAAAGATTCAGTTGTATCATCTGGACTCTGTTTTAGAAAAAAACGATACTTTTCGACTTTCATCCAAGAGCCATTCTCAATCTGTGAAACAAGTCTGAGAACTCCGGTTCATATCCTACTCTGTGAAAGCCCTGCCCACAGGGTGGAACCTCCTGCTCATGGCCCATTGAAACTTAACTGGGATGGGCCTATTGTTCTATTGTTCCCTGGCGTTTGGCTGCCTCACCTTGAGTACCTGATTAGCATCAGAATGCCTCGGGCGTCTCCAGGGTTTCAGCAGACCATTATAAACAACTGGAAGGTTGAATCTTAAACATCCATTACGATTTCAGGAAGGATTCTCTTTTTCAACAAAGATTGCCTCCTTAACTCCTCTTTCAAACCATCTTTTCTCCTGCTCAGAATCTCCACCTCACTGTCTTCAATAGTGTGCTTTGAGATGAAGATGCACGGCGCTTTGGGGTCCTGAACTTGCGTGTCTTCTCTGCTGATAAAGTCTCTTGTGCAGTGGCTGTTTAGTCTCCCCTATGTGGCGCTCTTTACAACTTTCTTCACTGCATTGGATAGAATACACTACATTGCTCTGTTTTTGTGTCGGCATCTTGTCCTTAGGGTGAACCAGTTTTTGTCTAAACGTGTTGCCTGGTTTGAAATAAACAGGGACTTTGTGTTCTTCTTTGCAGTTTTACCGATAGTCCCGAGACATAAGGGATAGAGACACCATTTCTTCTTGGTTCTGTTTCCCTTTTTGTCCCTTTTGTCCTGCTTTTTGGTTCTCTTCACTTTGTTCAGAGCCCAAGTCGGGTATCCACAGGCTGAGAGAGCATTCCGGACGTGTGTTTCCTCTTTCCTCTTGCCCTCTGAGCTGGTGGGCACCTCTTGTGCTCTGTGTTGTAGTGTTCTGATCACTCCCAGCTTGTGCTGTAGTGGGTGGTTAGAGCCAAAGAGCAGGTACTGGTCAGTGTGTGTGGGTTTCCTATATACTTCTATCTGGAGCTTCCCGTCTTCTCCTCTGATAGTGGAACAATCAAGAAAGGCCAAGCGATTCTCCTTAGCATCTTCTCTTGTAAACCTGATATGCGGGTCCACTGCATTGATGTGCTATGAGAAGGCTTCCAGCTCTTGTTTCTTAATTGTCACAAAAGTGTCATCCACGTAACGGTACCAAAGACTTGGAGCAATGCCTGAAAAGGAGGTCAGTGCCTTCTTCTCAAAATGCTCCATGTACAAGTTGGCCACTATGGGAGAGACGGGCGAGCCCATGGCACAGCCGTGGATCTGTCTGTAAAAATGTCTCTACTACAGAGCACCAATGGCCAAACAAAATATGCTTTTACAATATGTCTGCTGTAGGGAAAAACAGACTTTACTTTGTTACATGCAATCAAATCAGATAAATTAACAAGTTCTGTTTCAAACTGAAAATCAGGTACAGACCCTTTATCCACAAGGGGAGAAAATTGATAAATCAAACTCTTGCCAAATCCATCACTTAGAAAAGTATAAACATCTTTCCTGTCCAGAAACTTCCCATTGCTCTTGTTCCAAACTAGGAGTAGTCTGTATTTCAACAGAATCAATTGCAGCCGCAACACGTACGTACCTTTGTTTTGGTTTTTTCACATGCACCTTCTATTCAATTCAATTCAATTCAATTTATTTTTGTAACGCCCAAAATCACAACAGACGTTGCCTCGAGGGGCTACAGTGCTTGCTGTCGCTGTTCCTGACAACCCGGCTCGAACCCAACCTGCTGCCATGTGATTGGCCCACTAAACCACTGGTGCAAACCAATCAGCGGGAGCCTAACAATTCTCAACAGTTTGTGAACAATGGTTAGGATCTAGAAATGCTTTACTGGGGTGGCCAGGCAGAAGTGAAAGCTATTACAGGAGTGTTTTTTTTTGTTTTTTTTTATTTAGTTATTTTTTATTCTGTATTAATAGAGCCAACAATTCTGGACCTCAGCCCCTGCAGGTCGCCGAGTCTGCTCTGGAGAGAAGCTTCAGTGACAGACTGACCCACCCTTCTTCAGTCAGACTCTACATTACAATGAACACTGCTAACACTGTTAGCCCTGAATCATGTGCAATACTGTAATACAACGTCAAACATCTCTGGAGCAATCCTCACCGAAGTCACTTTACCTGTCTTGTCCATATGTGGCACTGAATACAGCCATAGTCAAGAGGGGATAATAATAATAATAATAATAATAATAATAATAATAATACATTTTATTTAAAAGCGCCTTTCAGAACACCCAAGGACACTGTACAAGAGAATAAAACAGTTAGATCATTTGAGCAGCAAAAACTTGAAGCTAGCATGCTTGTTTGTTTGTTGGCTGTTCTTTTTGCTATTTTGATAATAATGATGATAACTTATGCTCAAATAAATAAATAGGCTCTCGCTGTACTTTTTTTTTATTATCTTTTGCTCTACCTGCACAGAGTGTGTAAGATTGATGTCCGTTCTGCATGTTTCAGTTCTCCTGCTGTTCTCCCGCTGCAACATTGTGGGACAGATAAAGGTTCTCTTATCCTATATTATCTTATCTCAATATAAATCCTAAGATTATACGATAAACATGTGGGTCGGTTTGAAGCTGGTCATGAAAGTGTGATGTGGTCTAATATTTTCAGCGGTGTGGCACTTCTGCATTAAGGCAAGGCAAGACAAGGCAAGTTTATTTGTAGAGCACAATGTGTACACGGCAATTCACAACAAGGAAACAGGAAAAAAGTGCATTAAAATTACAAAGAAAAGACAGAAATCACAAAACCTGAATTTAAGGAAATGTAAAGGTGCAATTTTCATTATTCCTGATTAGACTCATTTCTCTGTGAATACGGCTGGCATTATAATAAAACGTGCATAATTGTACAGATTCACATGCCGACAGTGTGTGTCCACAGTCCACCAGTGCATTCACCTACACACACCTCCATGAGTGCAGTAACTGTAAGCTACACACTCTATCCTGCAGCCAGTAATATAAGTCCATAGTTCTTAAATAATCATCCACGGAAGGCTGTTCTTTTATTCTGTTTCAAACTCCCGCACGATCCAGCAACACTTCAGATGGCTGGAAAACCCAGGCATTCAGAGCGTGCTGTGGGAAACACAGGTTAAAACGAGAAATATGGACTGGATTTCCTTCAATAATGGAGTTGTCACACTGAATACATGGAATGGAGTTGACTTTGTATTCGGGAATACGTTCAAAACAGCGTCAAATCCAATAGGAAGACTTTGAGGTGTGGGGCCAGGGTGTACCCAGAGGTTTAGAAAGGGTGGCCAGGTGTTTGAGCCGATTCAAGTCGCATGAGCTGAATCCTGCGCTGACAGAGTTTAGTCCTGCCTATATTTTACAGGCTTCCAAACACATGCAAGAATGAGAAAATGTAACCTATGACAGCACAAGTGCCAATCAGAGACAGTCAGAGACAGAGCAGCCAATCAGTCAAGAGAACAGGAGACAGATTACAGAAAGAACACTGTGTGTGCGTGTGTGTGTGTGTGTGTGTGTGTGTGTGTAAAGAGATACAGACGAGTATTGGTACTGTGAAAGTTCCAGGGAGAACGTACTTACCGCTCAGAGTGTGTGCTGGTACTCAAAAGGGTACATTTCGGTGCATCCCTGCCCATCTTAAAGCAATATCTAATCACAGACTAGTAATTAGAAGCATTGTTAAGAGCAGCAACATTGGGCCTCATTCAAGAATGTTTTCTGAGAAAATGTTTGTACCTTCCACTTTAACAAGAATTTCAGAGAACTCGGATCAGAGGTTCAGATTCAGTGTTCTCAGGACAAATTCCTTCTTAAATGAGAGTTGCGCCAAATTCAAAACCATGCAGCTACTAACTGGGGGTGGGGGACGGCAGGGGGAGATGAGTGCCTCTGGTCATGGGGGTGACGGGAGTGGTGAGTCTTGTGGGGTTTATAACAGTGGCCCACACAGAGACACTGGGGTTGGGACAGTTCAGAACTAATTTTGTGAAGGCCAAAATTCTTCTTTAGAAGGCTTTAAGTACAAATGTGTGAGTAAGAACGCACAAATGAGGCCCACTGTTGGCAGACATGTGCAACACAGAGAACTCCAGACTCCTGACCACTGTTCCCTCTAAGCTACACGCCTGTGCAATCGGGCACTGCTCCAAAGGAGCAATAAAATAAAATAAAATAAAAATCCAACCTGAATTGAAAGTAAACTAAACACATAAACATGTATACAATGTGATTCTGTGAGTGGCAAGGGTGGACTGGCATATGGGAATTTTTCCGGTGGGCTGATGGGTAAATGGGCCAGTGTGTGCCGAGATGTAAATGAGGCGAGCCGTTGGCCCCTGCCTGAGCTGTGTCGGCCCTAACTCGAGACCTGTGCAAATGGGATTTCCCGCAGGTCAAATCAGGCAGATTTGCGTACCCTCGAGTGGGAGCACCCCCCTCCAGAGGAGTGGCCCGTACAGAGCAAAGCAGCCGCTGCAGAGTGGTGATACAGGGCAGTGTGCGTGGTGTATGCGTGAGAGCGCGTGACGTGGAGACAGAGGAGCAGGTGGATGTATTATCACAGGACACTTTGACCATGTGAGTAGAACAACGCTGGTGAAACTTCATAAATGAGGCTGAGCGCGATGCGAGAGCCGTGAGCGCAGCGCAGTCTGTGAATGAATCTGCAACGGCCCGGACCAGGCCATATCCCTCACACACTAGGCCTTTTTGAGCTGTACAACAATCTATGTAAACCAATATTCCGCTTTGTTTACATAAAAAAATATAGAATCAAGCTGACATTATATAGTAGGATATCTTACAACTCTGGCCAACTGAGTCTATAAAATAAATAGATATGCAATGAATAGGACTCCCAGGAGTACGGTAATGTTATGGTGTCATAGTGGGCAGCTCTGCCTTCAACTCCCGGGACACTTTTTTTCACCCAGTCCTGCTACACAGGTCAGACAAGAGTTTTGTCTTTTTCATTGTAAGTGAATTAATTCAAAGTAATCTTACAGAAATGACTGCTGTAGTTTGATTCTTTTCTTAAAGCATGGCACTTGGACAGATGTGATACTGGCGTGACCACAGTGCGCACGTCTGATGCTGCTCACAGTGGTCCAAGGGGCCGCTCAGGGAGTTTGTGTGTTTGCTCAGACACATGAAGAATCAGAGAGAACATTGCTCCTGACTCAATCACTTTGTATAATATTTCCCCTTTAACTCATTGATGAATGATACAATCTACAACTCCATGTAGGTTTCGATGGGGAGAAGAAATCAATATTGTATGCTGTATTGCTTAATGAAGTACATTTTGCATTGTAAACTGTATTTCCCCTTCAAAGTCCATCCCATTCCTGTCTGTCTTCCTGTAAAAGCTTTATTTCCTCCTCACATTTGTGCTCCGTATCTCCAACTGGCTGCTGTCCCCAGATAACCTTTATATTTTATGTTTCCCCACGTCTGATCCGCCTGCCCTCATCCTCTTTAACCTTCATCTGAGCGAACCCACATGAAGAAAAGTTAAACCGCTCTTAACCTGCTTCTGTTTTGATTACGCCTTATACTGCGCACGTAATAAAGGCATTTCAGATGTAATTTACCGAGGCCGAAGAGCCAGGAACAGACGCTTTTTTTAAATACAAGAAAATCAAAGGAGGGGAACAAATCAAATTGACTGAGGTAGACATTTTGGTGTTTTTTACATCTTCAGACGCCGAACCGAAAAAACGACCTTGGAATAAGATGTGGTCTGAATACCAATATGTGCAGGCGTATTTGCATAGAGAATATTGGAATGTGTAATGTTTACTGCTCGGCTTTATGAACGGAATCTGAGGCTGATTTTTAGAAGGCGTGTGTGAAGGCCCATGGCAATGTGGTTTTTCAACACTGGAAGCACAAACTTGTAAAATCCATTGTAAAAGTAGAATTTTACTACGATCATAAGGTTTGGGCAGTTATGTTTTCTAATTAATAATATGCTGGAGGAGAAAGGTTTACTGTGGAAGAACCTTGTAGAGAACTAGACTGGTTAGTACTCAATAAACAGTAAAAGCCCTTTTATTATTCAAAAGTTAGTTGTTGTTTTTTTTTAAGCTTTTCAATCAAATGATTTTTTTTCTACATACCCAGAATTGTGTTAAGTTTGAGTACTACATTTACACTGTGTCCCACCTGACAGCATAATACACTCACCCTTCATCGTCATCAGGTGGTTCAGTGAACATTGCCCACGTTTGGAATGGCCCTGGCCCGGTTCACTTTTGAGCGCTTTGGGACAGTTCTGTTGAAGGTGGAATGTGTTTCCATGTTCAGGTCTGGTCCAGAGGCAGAGCTCTGTTACTAAGCAACTAGTCATTCCAAGTTTGCGTCTGTGAGACGTGGTTAAAGCAGGACTAAACAAACTACTTCTGGTCTGCCCTCAGCTTTTTCTGCCACATATTGTTAATTGCTTTTACCACAGCTATGTTATACCTCTTCTTGATGATAAATCCATCCATCCATCCATCCATCCATCTTCTACCACTTGTTCCCGTTAGGGGTCGCGGGTGACTGGAGCCTATCCCAGTGCCTTTGGGCCTTAGGCGGGGTACACCCTGGACAGTGGCCAACTCGTCGGCAGGGCTAACACAGAGACATAGACACACAGACAACCATTCACTCTCACATTCATACACTAGGGTCAATTTACAGTTGCCAATTTACCTAACACATGCATGTCTTTGGACGGTGGGAGGAAGCTGGAGAACCCGGAGAGAACCCACGGTGACACGGGGAGGACATGCAGACTCCACCCAGAGAAATCATGTGATGTAATGTTCGCCCAGCAATCGAACCCATGATTTCCTTCTTGGGAGGCGAGAGCTCTAACCGCTATGCCACCGTGCACCCCCAAAAATCTTTTACCATCATTAAAAAAATAAATGTTCTATTCAGTCATTACACTTATTTTTCATTTGCAATAAATCACAATGCAGACACAAGCAAGTACTGCAACAATACTGTAAACACCAGCACTGTGCTGAATTCATGGCTGAGTCTTAAATGTGTTTTTAGTTCGTGTGACAGTAACATCAGATTTAGGTAATTTAGTCAGTCAGAAAGCAGAGCTTAATGTGCAGTTGGCAGATAATGTGCCTCTTTATGTTGATCTCTTCACTGCTCAGAGCTCACTGCTCAGTGGAGAGCCCAGCTGTGAGCGTCAAAAGAGAGTGGTATCGACCCCACGTTGATGAGTACAAACACCTGGTATGGACAATGTTGCCAGAGAGCAGGAGCTACTTTTGTACCCCCTCTCTGTAGAAAAAATTGTATTGGGCAGGAGCTTATTTTTTGGGCTACTTTTGGTTTTGCCAAGCAGGATTTTAAAAGTGTAAAGGGCTTATTTTTGAGAAGTACAGTCAATATCATATTTTTTCTTGTTATGTATCCTATATTCTGACCTGATATGACAAAATTATTTTGATTATGCGCAAAGACGGGGTCCCACTATGTCTCTGACTGGAGTGGAGAGATGAGGACAGTGGTTATCGTAACCCTATGACCTAACTGAAGGAGAAATGATAGTAAATTGTATGTTGTAAATGAAAAAAGAGGGAGTATTACTGAGCGATGGCAGCTGAGTAGCGCAAATCATCAACAAGATACGGTAAGAATGGTCGCGGATGATTTAGCGCTATTAAACATCCTTATGAATGAAGTGTAGTTTTGTCCAGTGACAGTCTCACTGATGCGAGTGGCTGGAGCAGCACAGTGGTGGAGGAGGAACATGTGAGCGTCTGACAGGAGACAAGAATGTGTGTGTCTGGGGGGAGTCAGGGATATGGTGTAGCGGAGGTTTCTCATGTGTTCGATTGATAAAGAACACATAAGAGACCTCAGAGCATTTTGAGGCCAATGTCCAGTCGAGTAGTGTGGACCTCAGACTCTATAATCACACTCAGTCCAGTTGTGTAGTTTGGGCCTCAGACTATAAATTTATAAAAACCTGGATGACACGACAATTATCTGCTTCTTAACCCTGAAAAAACCGAGCTCATCGTACTAGGCCCTAATCATCTACGAGATGCTTTATCTGAGCAGATAGTCACACTGGACAATGTCAGTGTGGCCTCTAGCTCCACTGAAAGAAACCTTGGAGTCTTATTTGACCAAGAGCTCTCATTCAAAGCACACATAAATCAAGCCTGTAAAACAGCCTATTTCCATCTGCGTAATATAGCCAAAATTAGACAAATCTTGCCTATAAGTGATGCTGAAAAACGTGTCCATGCGTTTGTAACATCTAGATTAGACTACTGTAACTCCTGCACGCAGCGTGCCCTAAAAGCGCCATAAAAAGCTTTCAACTGGTTCAAAATGCAGCAGCAAGATTACTAACAGGAACTAAAAGAAGAGAGCACATTACGCCGGTGCTCGAGTCTCTTCACTGGCTCCCTGTCGAGTTTAGAATCAAATTCAAAATCCTCCTCCTGACTTACAAAGCCATAAATAACCTGGCCCCATCCGACCTCAAAGAGGCTATAGTACCTTATCATCCAAACAGAGCACTTTGCTCTCAAAATGCTGGACTTCTGGTGGTCCCAAGAGTCTCTAAAAGCACAGTAGGAGGTAGAGCGTTTAGCTACCAAGCTCCTGTGTTGTGGAATCGGCTTCCTGTCCATGTTAAAGAGGCCGACACAGTCTCTTCATTTAAGACCAGGTTTAAAACGTTCCTCTTTGAAATGGCTTATGGTCAGGCCAGTTAGGAACAGAAATAAAAACCGATAGTTCCCAGCTATGCTGCCCTAGGAGCAACTATGCTGGGGAAGTATGGCAGCTTGAGCACTATCCTCTGTTTCTTACTACTTTTCTATCAAACAATATTTTATATTTAATTTCACTTGTAATTTGTTCATCGCTTTTCCTTCTTTTTCTCCCACTTCCCCGACGGGAGTGGAGCAGGCACATCGAGGACCTGTGGATCCAGATGCTCCTCAACTGCCTGGAGAAACAGTCTCGACTCCATATGAATGGTTCTTCATCAGCCTCGAAGAACTGGTTCTCCTCCTGAGTGGGTCCAGCTCCACTGTCTCTCCCTCGTCCTCCTGTCCGTCAGAGGGAGTCGGATCTCTCCTTCACTGTGGAACTCCTACAGGTTTCTACTTTTTCCCAAAGAGGTTTGGTAGTTTTTCCTGGCCAAGAAGGAGGGTCTAAGGACAGGGGAGCTTGGCACATCTGTCTAAGGACACGGGATGCTGGGACATTACTAAGACCCTATGAACACTGTTTAATCTGTTTTTCCCTGTTGCCCCTCGAGGCAACTACTGTTGTGATTTTGGGCGTTACAAAAATAAATTGAATTGAATTGACATAATCACACTCAGTCCAGTCGTGTAGTGTGGACCACTGGGGGTCACTTCTTTTTACTTCTACATGAGTGATAATCTTTGAAAGTAACGTTACTCTTACTCAAGTACCACCTCTGGCCACTCCTCTCTCTACATATATTAAGCAGGATTATATGACAACACTGATGATACATAACCAGACAATGTTCAACTAGGTATTGGAATATTTTAGTTCTATATTTTGACAGGTGGCAATTCTTATTGTGGAACTGACGTTGATTGTTTTAGATCTCTTTCTTCAGCCTGGTTGGTTGCTTTTCCCTTTTGTACATTCTCCACTATAAATGCATTTAAATCTACAAAAAAAAACATATTTAAATGTTTCCAATCAATGATACCTATCCCCACCTGCGTGTACACGAGTGAGCGGAAATAAGGTTGATTTTATAGATATGGATTATGGCCGTGCGTCTTCACGTGTGAGGTGTGTGGCTGCAGTAATGGCTTCTATTTAGCGATCGATGGGACTGAAAGCATGAATCACAGCCTTTAATCATTGTGCTCGGAGCCGCGGAGATGGACACAGGGATAAGGAGGTATTGATGTTGCTGCCCACACATCCGTCTTTATCATAATTCTGTGGTAAGAAAAGCCCAATCCATTGACTCCTCACAATCTCCTGCTATTGGTCAAGATCTCCACTGCAGCGCTAAACTAAGGATCATTTTCTTTTTCATTGTAACTCAGGCTCATTTTATAATGATGATAATGACTTGCGATCATTTGGGAGCACTTTCCTATAATGTTATAAATAATTGGAATTGTACTTTCTATGTGATGGAAATGTTTTCGGTACAAAGAGAATGTATGTGTCCTTTTAACAGGTAACAATGAGAGTTGAGTTTAGCCCTGTTTGGACTGGCCCTGATCCCCTAGACCGGCTCTTCTCGAGGCGGAATGCTAAGGTCCTGGCTCTGGGTCCAGAGGCAGCGCTCTGCTACGTGAGCAACTGACGTCACCCAAACATAACTTAAAAAATAAAATCAAAAACATAAATGAATTAAACTTTTTAATCATAAGGCACATCTTAGAATTACTAAACAACTTTTTTATGAATTGCAAAGTTCGTCACTGTGAGACGTGGATAAAGCTACAGTAAATAGGCAAGGCAAGGCAAGTTTATTTGTAGAGCACAATTCGTACTCACAGGCAATTCAAAGTGCTTCACACAACAGGAAAAAAATGCATTAAAATCACAAAGACATGGCAGAAATCACAAAACCTTAATTTAAAGGTGCCATTTTCAGGCTATCCATCAAATAGTTTAAGACATAAAAGAGAACAGTTCAAAGACAAATCATTTCCGTCATATGCACAGCCAAACAAAATGCCAGAGTAGCGGCCTGTCTCACATCCTCAGGAAGACTGTTCCAGATTTTAGCTGCATAAAACTGAAATGCAGATTCATGGGGAATCTACGTTTCTGACTCTGGGCACCAGCTGGAGGTCGGTCCCTGAGGTCCTCAGAGTCCGAGATGGTTCATATGGATGGTTCATATGGCACTAACATGTCCGAGATGTACTTTGGTGCTAGGCCATGGAGAGACTTGTATACAAGCAGAGCTGCTTTGAAGTCTATTCTCTGAGCCACAGGGAGCCAGTACATCATAATTTTCTGCATTTATTTCACTTCTCTGCAAAGCCTCTACACTGTGTTTTCAAGTTTCTCAATGTGATGCATTGGGTTTGGATAATTTTAGACACATTATACCCTGGACTGGGGCAAAACTCTCTGTATTGGTCTCGGGGGGGTAAATTTTTTTTATGAAAACACCTTTAATGCTTTAAATGGGGTTGTAAAAATACAAAAATATTGTTAATATGATAATGTAAGTATTTGCCCTTTTAAACAGTCAACATTTATTCAGAAATCAGTTTATTTACAAATTAAAATAAAAAGTTTAAGTGCAATCACGTTTGAACAAAATAAAGAATAAGAATATGTAAAAGAATATGAACATATTCAACAATTAATTGGTGTAACAATCTTGTGTTTGGACAAAATACAAAAATACATTTTATTATCAATAAATAAAGTCAGACACAGAATTGTATTGTTTTTCAAATGTAAAATTACTTAAATGATCACCAACACTATTCAAAGAGCATTACTTTAATAAGCAAATACTATGAGACCACTATGGGAGTTTAGGTTACACATGAATATCCTACTAGATACAGTAAAAAAGCACGGCATAAAGCAAGACACTTGTAGAAAATTCTAATCAAACCTAGTAACTTATTTTGTAAAATGTGATGCAGTTGAGAAGAAAAATGTTTCCACCAACAGTTGACTACACAGGAGGATGTAGTGTGATGTTTACCCTGTAGCAAGTTCACCCGTCCTCACAGCGTGATACTGAGGTTAAATACTGACATCACTTAATGTGTTATAAACAATGCCTCCATTTGGATAAAGAGCGTTGTGTTGTGGAATTTGTAGAAAATTATAAAAAGACAAGTTTGTCTTAGGCTGTATATTGGCTATTCATAATAGCGCTATAATGGTTAATAGTTACGATCAGTCAGTGCACACAGTGAGCACAGCGGCTTTAAGATCGCGTAAGTAACAAGAATCCAAATTCGGGTCACGCCTGGCTTTAAATACTAAAATATTAATATAATATCAACTTTCAAGTTCAGTTATCGTACCCAGGGTTACATACTCATCGTTTTCCTCTTGCAGGATGTCTAAATCACTAAACCAAATTAACTTACCTGATCCGGAGAGTTTAGGATTTCGGCTTGTGACTCCCCGTCTCCTCCTCCCTTTTCAAGATCCCGTGCCTGCGACATTAAGCTATAATAACTCTTCAAGGTTTATGGCTATACATTTGCTTCACCGTGAAACTTACTAGGCGTTTTGGCGATATGAAACAGGTACTTTTTTAGCATCTCCTGCAGATTATCTCTTCTTAGCTATTAGCTAAAAGAGTGAGACGCCACAGATGAGAAAAAACGAGGGGGGGTCCTCATACGCCTCAGGAGACGCGGCACACGGATGCCCTTACCTGGGATTTTCCTCTCTAACATTCGCTCACTTTCTAAAAAACTGGATGAACTGGCGCTGCTGAGGAGACCAAACAAAGACTTTTCTTCTTCTCCTGTTTTGTGCTTCATAGAGATGTGGCTCAGCGAGTCAGTCCCGGACTGCGCCGTTCAGATGGAGGGATTTCAACTGCTCCGGGCTGACCGACAGCGAGATCTCTCCTTGGGAAAATCACTGAGTCGGATTCTACATCAACAACGCCTGGTCTACAGATGTGACTGTGGTCGTCATGCACTGCTCTCCTGGTCTGGAATATCTTTTCATTAACTGCAAACCATTCTACTCGCCACGAGTTCGAGTTCAGGCCGCTGTTTTCATTCAACCAAGTGCAAACGTGCAGGATCACTGGACTTAATGACTACAGGCCAGTAGCACTGACATCTATAGTCATGAAATAATTTGAACGCCTGGTCTTGCCCCACCTCAAGTCCTTCACCTCCTCCCTGCTGGACCCCCTGCAGTTCGCCTACAGAGCCAACAGGTCTGTAGACGACACCATCAACCTGGCACTCCACTTCATCTTGCAGCATCTGGACTCCCCGGGAATCTACGCCTGTAGAACTTCAGCTCTGCATTCAATACCATCCTCCCTGCTCTGCTCCAGGACAAGCTCTCCCAGCTCAGTGTTTGCCTGACTCCACCTGCGCAGGTGGATCACTGACTTCCTGACGGATCGGAGGCAGTGCATGCTATCAGCACAGGAGCTGTGTACTTTCTCCACTGCTCTTCTCCCTGTTCACAAACTGCTGCACCTCCAGCCACGACTCCGTAAAACTGATCAAGTTCGTGGACGACACCACCCTCATCAGGCTTATCTCTGACGTGATGAGTCTGTCTACAGGAGGGAAGTGGACCGGCTGGTGTCCTGGTGCAGTGGTAACAACCTGGAGCTCAACGCCCAGAAGACAGTGGAGATGATTGTGGAAAGTTTACAGCCCCCCAGCCCCCCCACCATGGACACCTAGACTCCCCCATCACCCACCGTAGACTAAACTTTTTTCCCTTCCTTGGCACCACCATCACCCAGGATCTCAAGTGGGAGCGCCCACCATCAGCTCCCACATCAAGAATGCCCCAGCAGAGGATGTACTTCCTGCGGCAACTGAGGAAAGCCAAGCTGCCAGCGCAGATGATGGTGCAGTTTTACACGGCCATCATTGAGTCCATCCTCACCTCCTCCATCACTGTGTGGCACGCTGGAGCCACAGCCAGGGACAAACAGAGACTACAGTGCATTGTGCGTTCTGCTGAGAAGGTGATTGGCTGCAGACTTCCTTCTTTGCAGGACCTGTACGTCCAGGCTCTAGAGCAGGGCTCTGCTAATGACGACGAACAACTAATCACAAGCATAAAATACAACAACATTAATAAAGGTCGGATCACAGCTGACCCTTCTCACCCTGAACATGGACTATTTGAACCACTCCCCTCAGGCCATTGGTCTCATGAACACTTCTTAAACACCTGCCACTTTAACTACAATTTAAATCAGTCACTCACTGCACTACATCTGTAAATTAAAGTGTAAATTAAAGTGTACAAAGTCTATTTTTATCTTATACCATAGTACATTTTAAATTGTTTCCTAATGCATGCCCTTCTGATTTCATATTTGTTTATATGTTTTTATTGTTCATCGTTGTATGTTGCCTTAATGCCGAAAAACAAGTTCCTATGTTTGTGAATTTTGTTCACCTTTTCTGATTTTGATATTTTGGCATAATGACAAATTCCACACCCTGTAATCAATTGCGCCAACTGCAAGATATGATGAAATGAGCTCTGCTGCGCCCACGATAACGCTACCTCCGGGGGCAAAATTTATGGCCTTTAGTATTATATCTGTAATTCTTTCCATTTGCACCATCAAGCACTGGCAAACACTCAGGAACAAAAAAACTATCCCAGAAAAAAAAAAGCAAAAAAAAACAACGCTTTGCTTTATATTCTATATAATCAAGCAATGATTACTGCAATTACTGTGGCAATGACTTGTTTATCTTTTACTTACAAATGCAGACCAACAATGTTTCCATAATCAGCTGCTAAACATGATCTTCATAGTTTGGCATTACAGATACGATGAAAAGGCATTGCACCTTTTCATACCTGTAGATATGAGTACACAGTCGGTCCACGCCGGGGATCTGGAGCAGAGCGCAGGTTGATTCTCTCCGTAAGGGGTTGATTGCTTCTCTCCACGTAAAGCCGATTGCGTTTGATCACGTAAAGACACTTCGATTGTAAACATGAAAAGAGGTAATCAGGGCTCAAAATTAAAGCGCAGCAAGTCATCACGCGCTATTAACGTTGTCCAGTTTGTAGGTGGGCCAATTTTCAAAGCTATTGGCAGTGAAAAAGCCATCAGAAATCGTTTTGTGCAAATTATAAATACAACGTTCGTCTCTCTGTTGGTGAATATTTTACCACAGTAGAGATTAACATGTACATTTTAGCCCAGACTAGCAGTATGTGAAAGGGATGCAGTTACGTGAAATGGATGCCAGGAAAATGTCAAAATTGAAACAAAAATTAGGGCTGTCAAAGTATTAAATCTATGCAATTAGTCAAATAAAATTGACACATTAGACAAATTAACCAGTCTCGTTTGACCAAAAACACAGCCTTTTAAATTTCGCAGGGAGGCTTTACTTTAAAGATGAAGGTGCAGGAGCAGAGCTGATACATCTACACGTGGATGAGTGCAGATCACACCGGGCTGATTTTGGAGCATGGAGCGGTGAATATAAGAGCCACTTACACCCACAAGTAGCAATGGAGGGTCTTTTAAAAACTACACTAAAATAAACTTGTTTGGTTGTGTACATTTACCTAAAACATGTGGTCCCAGAGATTCATGATGAAGTACAATGTCTAGGTTTAAATTTTAGCCATTAGGGGTTGTGACCCTCCGACACTCCAATATTTTAGGTTCACCGTTCATGTCACAAATGGTTCCTGACACACATGTGTCACGGGTATGGTGAGGACCCAAAAGCAGGACAGGCAGATGAAATCACAGTCGGTAATAACCTTTATTATCACAGTAGTTTTTAAACAGATATATATATATATATATATATATATATACACACACACACACACAGTAGCAAGGTGAAAAGTCTTGGTTCACAGTGATCTTCTGTGAGATCTGAGAAGGAGTGAGACTGGCGTCGCTGACTGAAGGCAAAAAACCAACAACAGGTGGATTACCTAGCTGGCTGACAGGTCCAGTTGTGAGCTGTGTAGCCACAGAGCTGAGCAGCTTCCTAGGAAGGAACAGGCGAAACTCATGATCGAAGACAGAAGGCTGAGGTAATATCCAGGGTAGAGACGAGGTAGGCAGGTCGGGGACAGACAAGACCGGCAACAGGTAGTCAGTCAGAGGGGAAAACGCTGGAGAGAACAATCTGGCACTGGCGCAGACAGGAGCAGACTTAGATGCAGGCAGAGCTTTCACAGGTGTGGAGAGCCTGATGAGGAGGCGTGGCTAACAGATAGAGGAGCAGAGCCAGGTGTAGGAAGTGGGTCTGATGAGGAGGTGTGGCTGATTGGCAGAGTGGAAAGATACCAGCAGACAGGAGATGAGCAGACTGTGACAGAACCTAGTCTGGGGCCTTGGAGCGGTGGCGATTGGAGGCCGTGGTGTAACGATCAGCGGCCCGGAGAAGAGGGATCGGATCCAAGTCCTGCGACAACGGCGGAAGAAGATCACTTTTTACAGGTCAGGAAAAAGCGGTGTCCGGAACCTGTAGGTGCACTCAAAAAGGGGGAGAGACCAGTGGCGGAGCTGGTTAAGGTGTTGTGGGCAAATTTGACACAGCAGCTGTTCAGACCTTTGAGACTTCATGCAGCGAAGGGCCATTTCCATCTCCTTGCCTTCGGTCTGGCTGTTGGATTGACGGGGGTACCCTGAGGACAGGCTGGCGGTGACTCACAGGAGGGAGCAGAACTCCCTCCAGAATACTGAGGCAAACTGGGGACCCGTTCAGAAACCTCATCCACTGGGATGCCGTGAAGAAGAAAGACGTGGAGGAGTAGGAGTTTAGCCGTCTCTTTGGCGGAGGGAAGTTTGGGCAGGGGCACAAAATGTGCCATTTTGCTGAACCGATCTACCACAGTCAGGATAGTAGTGTTGCCGCTGGATGGTGGTAGACAGGTGACGAAGTCCAAAGAAATGTGTGACCAGGGACGATGAAGACCCGCAGGGGCGTGGTGAGCCGAGTTGTGCTGGTTGCAGATTGGACAGGCATTGACAAAACCCCAAATGTCCTCCTCCAGAGACGTCCACCAGAACCAGCGCTGCACAACGTCCTTGGTCCATTGGATCCCTGGATGACAAATAAGTTGAGTGCTATGGGCCCATTGTAGAACCTCGGACCGGAGGAACAGACTGTTTGAAGGGCAAGCGCTGGGTCCGGGCTGGTCTCGGGGCAGCGGCCCTGACCTTCTCCTCGATCTCCCAGGTGAGTGTGGCTACCAGACGGGTAGAAGGCAGGATGGTGTCTGGGTCAGCCCTGTCTCCCTCCTTCTAAGAAGTGACGGGACAGGGCGTCGGGCTTGACTTTGCGGGACCCCGGTCAATAGGAGAGGGAAAAGTTGAAGCGGGTCAGGAAGAGTGCCCATCGGCCGTGGTGGGAGTTCAGTCTCTTTGCGGACTGGAGGCACTCAAGGTTCTTATGATCCCTCCATACTAGAAATGGCAGTCTAATCCCCTCGAGCCAGTGTCGCCATTCTTCCAATGCCAACTTGATGGCGAAGAGCTCTCGGTTCCCAATGTCATAATTCCTTTCTTCCGGGATCAACCGTCGGGAATAGAAGGACCTGGGGTACAGCTTCTGGTCAGAGTCTGCTCTCTGGGATAAGACGGTCCCCACTCCTAAATTGGAAGCGTCCACCTCAACCACGAACTGCTGTTCACAGTCCGGCATTAGGAGGATGGGGGCCGAGGTGAAATCAGGTTTCCAGGGCCTGAAAAGAGTCATTGGCGGCCGTGGACCAAAGGAAGGGCACCATGGAGGAAGTAAGAGCTGTGAGGAGAGCCGCCACCAAACTAAAGCCCCTGATGAACCGCCGGTAGAAGTTGGCGAAACCCAGGAAACGTTGAAGCTACTTGCGGGAATCAGGGGTAGGCCAAGTGGTGATGGCAGAAACCTTGGCTGAGTCCATCTTCACGGTCCCGCTCCCTACGACGTACCCCAGGAGGAAGACAGACGAGGCGTAGAATTCGCACTTCTCAGCCTTGACAAACAGGGAATTCTCCAGGAGATGTAGGAGGACCTTCTGGACGTGGTGCACATGTTCCTCTATAGAATGGGAGAAGATCAAAATATCGTCAAGGTACACAAAAGACAAACCTGTTGAGCATGTCCCTGAGCACATCGTTAACCAGGGCCTGGAAAACACCACGAGCATTGGTGAGGCGTCACCAGGTACTCGTAGTGGCCAATGGGGGTATTAAAAGCCGTCTTACACTCGTCCCCCTCACGAATCCGAGCCAAGGGATAATATGGTGACACACTCTAGGAGCTCGAAAGTTGAAGAGATCGGCGGCAGGGGGTACCGGTTCTTGATGGTGATGTAATTTAATCCACAATAAAAATCAATGCAGGGGTGAGAGTGTCTTTTCTTTCTTCTCCACAAAGAAGAAACCGGCTCTAGCCCAAGACGAGGATGCCTGCCCCTAGGCCATCGTTGATATAAGTCTCCATCGCCCCCGTCTCAAGAACAGACAGGGAATACAAGCATCCTCTGGGCTGTGTGGCGCTGGGCTGGAGGTTGATAGCGCAGTCATAGAGCCAATGTGGGGGAAGGGCGGTTGCCTTGGCCTTACTGAAGACCTCCCTGAAGTCCAGATACTCAGCCAGGACTCCCAGCACATCGGTTGAAGAACTGGTCCCGGCAGAAGGTTGTGGTGCGGGGGCTTGCATGAGGCAGACCTGGTGACAAGATGAACTCCTCCCCAGGATCGCCCCTGTGGTCCAATCATGGTGTGGATTGTGACGTCGGAGCCATGGGAACGCCAGGTGAAGAGGATGATGAGGAGAGTGTAGGATGTGAAACTGGAGGGTTTGCTGATTGTTCCCGGCGGGGTCACAATTCTCAAAAGTTGGCCATCCAGAGCGTTGGAGACTGGGGCTGGCAGGGGAATCTGACCGACACTCGGCTGCTGAGCTAGGTTAGAATCCATAATGTTGGCATTCGGGCCAGAGTCGATGAGGGTGGTGAGGATCTGAGATCCCTCTGGCAGTAACAGGTGGCCCTGGCAAAGGGATTGTGGGCTGGAGGAGGAGCTGGGTATATGGCTCACCAGGAACTCCTTTTAGCGGACACTCAGAAATAAAGCGTGCCACAAAACAGGTAGAAGCTCTCCTCACAGCATCTATTTCCTCTCTTCAGGAGTTAGCCTGGCCCGACCAACCTGCATGGGTTCTAGCTCCCCTGAAGACCGGCTGCACGAAGGCATAGATACCTCGGGAGACGGAGCGGGCTTGCATCGTCCCGTGAGCCCCTGATGTTTCCCCCACTGTCTCGCTTGAATGCAACGATCAATGATGCCGTCAAGAGTGGTGGGACATTCACACGAAATGAGTTTGTCCTTAATGTAGTCGGAAAGCCCCCACAGAAATGCATCACACTTGGCAGCCTAGTTCCACTCACTGGAGCTAGCCTGGGTGCGGAAGTGGATGGAGTAATCGACCACTGGCGTCCTCAGAAGCGAAAGTATAGGGCTGGAGCGCAAACAAGATGGAACAGTTAGTGAGTGACGGGCGGCAGCCCTCTGCGTCCTCGCCGTGGCGTTCAGGAACCCCCACACGAGGCTCCAAGGCAAAAACAGAGGTGGAGGCTGGACTGGTTCCGGAGGCAGAGGGACAGCTTGAGCAAAAACTGCGACAAGCTGTTGGACCTGCGAGGCTAGCGAGGTAAACTTCTGCTCCTGCTTAGCCACCGCCAGTCGAACATCTGCTGAGTTTGAAAGCAGCAGCAGCTCCTTGTGGTGCTGGAGCATTGCCTCTACCTTCTCCAAGCAGATTGTCCTGTCACAGGTATGGTGAGGACCCAAAAGCAGCACAGGCAGATGGAATCACAGTCGGTAATGACCTTTATTATCGCAGTAGTTTTTAACAAGGTAAGGTGAAAAGTCTTGGTTCACAGTGATCTTCTGTGAGATCTGAGGAGTGAGACTGGCGTCTCTGACTGAAAGCAAAACCAACAACAGGTGGATTACCTAGCTGGCTGACAGGTCCAGTTGTGAGCTGTGTAGCCACAGAGCCGAGCAGGTATCTAACGAGGAGGGAACAGGCGAAACTTGTGGTTGAAGACAGAGGGCTATCCAGAGCAGAGACGAGGTCGGAAACAGGTAATCAGTCCGGGGAAAACTGCTGGAGAGTCAGGCATAAAACAAGAACAATCTGGCACTGGCACATAGACAGGAGCAGGCTTAAATACAAGCAGAGCTGTCACAGGTGTGGAGAGAGGGACTGATGAGGAGGCGTGGCTGACTGGCAGAGTGGAAAGATACCAGCAGACAGGAGATGAGCAGACTGTGAAGACATGTGCTAATTTAGAACTAATTAAATAAAACTTACTATTTTCAACGGATAATTTTTTTTGTCTAAATATGTCATGAAATATTCAAACCTTTAAGAATTGTGTATGCAAAAGTAAAAATGTTTTGGATGCCAAAAACATGCAATAAGAAAAAATTGCTTAAGCAAGGCAAGCTTGTTTGTGGACCACAATTTGTACACAAAGCAATTCAAAGTGCTTCACACAACAGGGAAAATGAATAAATAAAAATAAATTAAAAAGCATTAAAATCACAAAGACATGGCAGAAATCACAAAATCTTAATTTAAAGAAATGTATAGGTGCCATTTTCAGGCTATCCGTTAAATATTTCAAGACATAAGAGAAGAGAGCAAAGAAAATCATTTCAGTCATATGCACAGCCAAACAAAACCGTTTTTATCTTAGATTTGAACATTGCCAGAGTAGAGGCCTGTCTCACATCCTCAGGAAGACTGTTCCAGATTTTAGCTGCATAAAACTGAAACGCAGATTCCCCATGTTTAGTCCTGACTCTGGGCACCAGCAGGAGGGCGGTCCCTGAGGTCCTCAGAGTCCGAGATGGTTCATATGGCACTAACATGTCCGAGATGAATTTTGGTGCTAGGCCAAGGAGAGACTTGTATACAAGCAGAGCTGCTTCAAAGTGTATTCTCTGAGCCACAGGGAGCCAGTGCAGAGACCTGAGCACAGGACTTGTGTGATCGTACTTCCTGGTTCTAGTCAGGACCCGAGCAGCAGCGTTTTGGATGTACTGCAGCTGTTTTACAGCTCGTTTGGAGAGGCCAGTGAGCAGGCCGTAACAATAGTCCAATCTACTAGAGACAAACGCATGGATAAGTCTCTCCAAGTCTGGTTTAGACACTATGCTTTTGATTTTGGCTATGTTTTTCAGATGGTAAAAAGCGGCTGATGGCTTTGACATGGCTGTTAAAATTCAAGTCTGAGTCCATTATTCCCCCCAGATTTCTAACTTGATTTGTCGGTTTTAGAGTGGGACTCTGGAGGTGACTGCCAACACTTTCTTTGTTTCTGTGGGCCAAATTAGTCCTTACCAGATGGAAACACAAGATAGATCTAGAACAATCCTATCTAGTTATGTGTTAAGATGATCTTATCAACCAAACTGGGAAATATGTGCATTTATACGACCAGAAGCAGTTGATGAAGCTGATGCCTCCAGCGTTCAGCTCTGCAGGGGTCACACTGGGAAGGACATCAGCGATTCGGTCTGAAGCTCTAGCTCTGACAGCGTCAGGCTGAAGAATCACTGGATTCTCCTTGATCTTGAAGGTGTTGTTGGCTGGAACATGCAAAAAATGTCCTTCACTTGAGTTTGCATGTTGCAATTTAAAGTAAAAATCGCCTCCAAAGATGGCCACAGAATTACTTACTGGAGGAAAGTGAAGTTAGTGTCCTTGGGTGTGTCCTCTATGCAATGTCTTTGTCCCTTAGTTTAGCTAGCTAAGCTTGAACACCAGGAGTGTTTTTATCTTCTCCGTCATGGGTCTTTCCTCCTCAAAGACCCAGATGGAACTGGTTTGGGGTTGGCCTGTGTAGATTTTTAATTTATCCCTCTGGATTTTGGGGCCAATGTTCAGCCAATCAGCACACATCCTAGTGCACTGACTCAACAGCAGCCATTGGTAGCTTTCTGATGAAATGTGTGCTTATCACTATATTACCAAATTTCACAGACTTAAAAAATCCACAAGACATTCACAAATAAATGCAAACAATATTTATATTATTTACACTTTAAACAGTAAATGTATCATATGTATAAACTCTCTTAATAAAACAGCTAGTCTTTTAGGTGAGTTTTAGATTTAATCTTGGGAGAGAAAATGGGTCTTAAGTGTGCATTTTAATCCAGTTTCAAAGTGAAAGCAGTCATTTTGGGAAAAGTTTATTCCAACTTCCAAAGCATAAAGTATCTGTTTTTGGCTGTTATGAGTTTCGCACTTTTTGCATATAACCCCCAGACCCCAGAGGAGCGCCAGCATCATAGGCAGATGGATGACCGCCTCTACTATGGCAATCTTGGAAATCTTCTGGCTACCTGCCCTACACGGCTAAAGGATGGGGCTCATCAGTAAATGTGGGGGTATAGATAAACCAATCCATCCCCACCAATAAAGCTCAAATGAGGTTTCAGATCCAGGCCTCTTTGTGTTTAAATACCTTTTCAATTCCTATTCTGGAGCAGAGGAGATTTGTTTTGACAAGTAGGTGGCACAACAATCAGGGATCCAGCTGGAAACTCTCAACACTCCTGTCACCATCGTGGCTCTGGATTGTAGGCTGCTCGCCCAGGTTACTCACTGTTCAGAGTCTGTCACTTTAGTCTTGTCTTGATTCTTGGTCATCCCTGGTTAGTAAGACACAACCCTAGTATTGACTGGAAGGAAGGAAGAGTGACTAGTTGGAGTAACTTTTGTCATGCTAATTGCTTGTTATAGGCCCTGTCCCGTTTAGAGGAAAATTCCTCCAGTGATCCTGTTGCTGTTCCAGACAAATGTTCCTGAGTTTTATCATGATCTTAAGGAGGTCTTCAGTAAGACCAAGGCTCTGTCTCTCCCACCCCATAGACCTTATGATTGTGCGATTGACCTCCTTCCTGGTGCACAGCTCCCATCAAGCAGTCTCTGCAACTTGTCCAAGCCTGAAAGTGAGTCCATGGAAAATTACATTGGATAATTCCTGGTTGCCGGATAGATCCATCCGTCTTCCTCACCACTTGAAGCGGGTTTTTTCTTTTGTTTCAAAAAGGACTTGATACTAAGCCCATGTATAGATTTTGTTGAACGTAATAACATAACCCCCTGGCACTCGTTGATTCTGTATTCACACCCCTCCAAGGCACTACAACATTTACTAACCTGGACCTCAGACATGGACCTGGACCTATCATTTAGTTTGAATAAAGGAAGGGGACGAGTGGAAAACGGCATTCAAGACACACTTAGGACATTTTGAGGTTCAAGTGATGCCATTTTGGACTCTCAAACACTTCTGCCATCTTCCAGTAGACCATTAATGATGTGCTGAGGGAATTCCTGAATCATTTTGTCTTTGTCTGTCTGGACGATATTTTCAACAAGTCAGAGCATCAGGTCCATGTTCGTCGGGTACTTCAAAGCCTGATGGGAGAACAAGCTATTTCTTTGGGTTTCATTATTGAGAGTGGGAAATTCAAAGTAGATCCTGCAAAAGTTCAAGCAGTAACTGAGTGGCCAGTACCTGAAACCCAAAATCAACTTCAGAGATTCCTGGGATCTGCCAACTTCGATAGAAGATTCATAAAAGCCGTGTTGTTATGCCTTTTAACTCACAAACTCAAAACTCACCTCTCCTTCTGTACAGTACACCTGGACCCCGGAAGCTGACTCTGCCTTTAACCATCTCAGAATCAGAATCAGAAAGAGTTTATTGCCATTGTCAATGAACAAAATTCACAAACACAGGAACTTGTCTCGGCCTTAAGGTGCAACATAGAACACTGAGCAATAATAAAACAACATGTATTCAATCAAAAACGGCATGCATTAAGAAACAATTTAAAATTACTATACAATAAAAATAAAAATAGGCATTTCTATGTACACAAGAGTTACAGTTAGATTTACAGTTTGAGTGCAGAAAGTGACAGTGCAGTGAGTGGTTTGAATATTTGCAAGTTAAAGTGACAGGTGGTTTGAAGTGTTCCATTGAGTCCAACGGCAGAGGGAAAGTGAAAACTATTCTTGCGGCGGGTAGGTTCTGGTCCGGATGGACCGTAGCCTACTGCCCTGAGGGGAGTGGCTCAAATAGACCAATGCGCTGTAGTCTCTGTTTGTCCCTGGCTGTGGCTCCAGCGTACCACACGGTGATGGAAGGAGGTGGAGGATGGACTCAATGAGTTGGCCGTGTAAAACTGCAATACCATCATCTGCACTGGCAAACTTGGCTTTCCTCAGCTGTGCCGCAGAAAGTACATTTCCTCTGCTGGGCCTTCTTGATGAGGGAGCTGATGGAGGGTGCTCCCACTTGAGGTCCTGGTTGATGGTGGGTGCCCAGGAAGCGGAGAAGGAGTCCACGGTGGTTGATGGGGGAGTCTGTCATGATGAGGGGGGGCTGGGGGGCTTGTTGTGGCTTTCCTGAAGTCCAACGATCATCTCCACTACGTCTCCCTGGGCGTTGAACTCCAAGATTGTTACCTCTTGCTGCAACCAGGACACAGCCGGACCGACCTCCCTCCTGTTAGAGCATGACTCATTCCCCGTCCGAGATGAGCCCGATGAGGGTGGTATTGTACCGCAAACTTGATGGAGTTTTTACTGGAGTCATTGGCTTGGAAGTGCAGCAGTTTTTTTTGTGTACAGGGAGAAGAGCATGAGGGACAAGTCCACAGCTCCTGTGGAGCACCGGTGCTGACTAGTCCGCAGTGTTCCTGAGACATTCTTCCCAGCCAGCACGCACTGCCTCCGATCCCGTCATATTAAGTTTCAGTGGATTCCACCTGCAGGTGGAGTCAGTGCACGTTGAGCTGGTAGACGTCTTGTCCTGGAGGTCAGAGCAAGGGAGGATGGTGTTGAAAGCAGAGCTGTGAAGTCCACAAAACAGGATCCTGGCGTAGGTTTCTTGGGGGAGTCCCGATGCTGCAGGATGAAGTGGAGTGCCAGGTTGATTGTGTCGTCTTACAAACCTGTTGGCTCTGTAATGCGAATTTTTGTGCAGGGGTCCAGCAGGGAGGAGGGCAAGATACCTAGGCGTTCAAACATGACTTCATGACTACAGACGTTCAGCGCGCACAGGCCTGTAGTCATTAAGTCCAGTGATCGGGGGTTTTTGGGACAGGGTGACCAATGATGGCAAGACTTGAAGCAGGCTGGGACAGTGCACTGACTCCGATGGAGGTGTTAAAAACTGTGAAGACGTGATGGTTAAACTTCCTCCTGCGCAATGTCCTCAATGTAGCGGGAGAGACGCCGTCTGGTCCAACAGCTTTTTCGATAGGGGTTGGATTTCTTCCAAAATAGCCTGTGAACATCCTGTTCCTGAACTGAGGTAGAGTGGTGGGGGAGGTGGGGGGGATCTTTTTTTTAGGTTTGGTGTTGGCGGAGGTGGTCACTCTATGTGGGGGGATGGGGTGGTCACATCAAACCTGCGAGTTTAGAAGGTGTTTGAGTTGCTCAGCCAGTTTTTCGACTTTTTCTGCAGCAGGGGGGCTCGTGGGTATAGGGTATGTTTGTGAGCACGGAGCCCCCCTCCGGAGGCAAAGGGTTGTTGTCTCAGAGACGTATTCTGCTTCAAGGACGTTGATATAGTGTGAGTATATCTGGCGTGCTTCACATGAGAAACAGATCGGAGTAGCCCTTATGGCTAAATACCATACTTTGCCATCTTTGTAGCGCCCCGTTCGCATCTCGCTATCATATATGTTACGCTGCGTTCCTTCTTGACCGCGAATGTTTATTCTTGCCTTTCAGTTTTGGTAGTGAACCAAGTTTTGTCATTGTTTGAAAGTGACTTTGGTTTGGTGTTCGGTATGATGCTGTCCTCAACAGAAAAATGTAGATTAACGTCACAGTGTGTTCCGTGTACTTCATCCAAACTCTCTGTGTGGCACGCTCTGAAGACCTCCCAGTCTGTGAATGTCCATAACACGCACGTAGCTCCTCCACTGCCTTCATTGGTCCATCTTCTTAGAGGTCCTCACTGCAGGTTTGGAGAGCTTCAGCCTCTGTCTTACGTGGGGGATGCATGTTGTGAACCATGGCGTGATCTTGAAACAAGCCGAGAGAGCTGGCGAGTCCATCGGCGCCGGAAGGTGTACTTGGACTGATGTTGTAAGAGCAGTCAGTTCCCCAACGTGTTCTGCTCTCTGGTCGGAACTTTAAATTAAACTCTTGTCTGTACTTTGGTAGTTCGTGCTGAGATTCCCCTTGTTAAAATCACCCAGGATAATACACAAGGAGTTCCGGGAAGGTCCGCTCCACACTCAGAATCTGCGTCATGCTCGAGCGCGCGCTGTGCACGTGCACGTTTGTGCTCTGGTGGGTGTAAATCACACAGCCAGAATAGAATTGAGGAACTCTCACGTGGGAGTAGTAGAATGGTTTGCAGTTAATGAAAAGTATATTCCAGATCAGGAGAGCAGTGTTTGGAGATGTACAGTAACATCTGAAGACCAGGCGTTGTTGATAGTAAAAACAGACTCCTTCGCCGCGTGTTTTACCACCCGGAGAGACCCTTATGATGATCAGCTCGAAAAAGCAGAAACCTAAAAAAACTGGAACTAGGTCCGTAGGAGTTGTTGTTCGCAAGGACAAGAGCTCAGCACGGGTTGAATGAGCACGCAGAAACCACAATTTACTAAACATAAACAGAGACTAACAAATGAGCCCGAAAGCCAGGGACATCCGTCTGCGGCGCCATCTTGGATTTTTTTGGATCTCCAAAGAGTACTTTTCGATTTCAGCACGCTCTGTTTTGCGCAGGCCCAGAATCCTCCAAACAGTTCATTCGTTGAAGTGGACGCATCAGACTTCTGGTGTGGGTGTTGTTCTTAGAGATTTGACCCAGATTGGACCATGGTTTTTTAACCAATGTGCCGCCTTCTCCCGCTGTGTGTCTCGCAGCTGAAGAGGAGCTATGACGTTCGACAGTTACTAGCCATTAGCATTGGCTTGGGGAAAATGAACTGAGCAACCTTTTCTGGCCTGGACAGACCGGCAAGAATCTAGCAATATTTCAATGCAGCTAAATTTTAGATTAGATATAGATTAGATTCAACTTTATTGTCATTAACAATTGTACAAGTACAAAGCAATCGAAATGCAGTTTAGCATCCAACCAGAGTGCAATAATAGTAAGTACAATTTGATAAATGGACACAATTCCCGTCAAGCACTGCACTTGGTTTCTTATAGTCATTTTAACTTTTGCCTCACCTATCGCCCAGGATCGGAGAAACATCAAATATCAAACAACTTTGTCCAGACAGTTCTCTGCAGAAGAACCTACTTGAGCCTAAGCTTATTCTGTTTCTCCTAGCAGAATTGTTGCTGCAGTTACTTTCAAAGGTCATAGAGGAACCACGCACACACAACCAGATCCAGGAGATGGTAAATCTTTGTCTCATATTTTATGTTCGCTCCCAAATTTTGAAGTGATACACACCTGCCTGTCACTCTGGTGTACGTAAACCTTACTGCGTACTTCTGGTGGCCATTCTATGGACAAGGACACTCACTTTGTACGTCATCAGCCTGCCATGACAAAAAAAATTCACAGGGCTAAACCCTCCTCGCTAAGGTAAAAACAGCCATTCTCACTGTAGTGGATTGATTATTCTTGTTTTTAATTCTTTCATTTAAATATGAATTTACTCTTTTTAAAAAACATAAAATACATAACATCAGACCAGACCAGAGAGCTCGAAATTAAGAATTAAAATAAAATTACAAATAGACAATCAACCAATATACGAAACACAATCATAGAACAAAGATAATTAAAATTAATAATTTCCACTCGGTATCCGTAGTCGGTCGAAATTGTCCATTTCTAAGTCAGAAATATAATTTTTTCCATTTTTTTCATTTCTGTCACCAATGTTCAGTCGCAGTCCTTAGTTGTTGAAGTTTTCAACAGCCATTTCTAGTGGTGGCCTTTTTTCCTGCAGCAAAAAGTATATTCCAAAGATTTCTGTTTAAGTGTGTTCATGGCAGGAGTCTCAAGTATATAGTTTCTAAAAGTGCAGAGGGATGGCTATGTCATAAAACAGTCTGCAATGCCTCGTGACCCTGTTTCAAATATTTTTGAACGACAGTACAGTCCTCGTGTTTTGCCTCCTGGCTGTGCCTACAGTTTATCTCCAACAGTTAGCATTCCCTGTGAATAATGGGCACTTTGAAATGGTGTTGTGAAGAAATTTGATCAAATTTTTCCAAGCAAATTCCCTCCAGGCATGCAAATTTGTTGTCCCTCCTCTGGGATGTACAAGAACCTTCCCACTCCTAGTCCGTCAAAACAATATTAACTTCTTCTCTTTCCCCTCTCCTTATCATTATATAAATGTTTTTGAATTCTATTTAGTAGATAATAGTAACAACTGCGCGTCCTGTTTGCCCACAGTAAAACAGGCAAGCCCTCAAATCTTAATTCTGTGGCTGCTTTTGACACTGTTGATCATGGGATCCTGCTTACAGAGACTACGAGGACTGGGTGGCATCACTGGCACTGCCCTAAAACTGGTTAAAGTTCCTATCTGGAAAGACAGGAAGTTACAGTCGTGATCAGTGTGTGGATGCCAAAACAACTTTTCTCAGCTGAAAACTTCCGCAAGACTGAAACATCTCTTTGGCCCACACGAAGCAAGAGAAAAAGCTGTTAACAGTCACCTCCAGAGTCTCGCTCTAAAACCGACAAATCAAGTTAGAAATCTGGGGGTAATAATGGACTCAGACTTGAATTTTAACAGCCACGTCAAATCAATAACATCAGCCGTTTTTACCACCAACATTGCCAAAATCAAAAGTATAGTGTCTAAACCAGACTTGGAGAGACTTATCCATGTGTTTGTCTCTAGAAGATTAGACTACTGTTACGGCCTGCTCACTCACCTCTCCAAACGAGTTGTAAAACAGCTGCAGTACATCCAGAACGCTGCTGGTCCGGTCCTAAATAGAACCAGGAAGTACAATCACATTAGTCCTTTGCTCAGGTCTTTGCACAGGCTCTCTGTGGCTCAGAGAATAGACTTCAAAGCAGCGCTGCTTGTATACAAGTCTCTCCAAAGTACATCTTCGACATGTTAGTGCCATATAATTCATCTCGGACTCTGAGGACCTCAGGGACCGCCCTCCTGCTGGTGCCCAGAGTCAGGACTAAACATGGGGAATCTGCGTTTCAGTTTTATGCGGCTAAAATCTGGAACAGTCTTCCTGAGGATGTGAGACAAGCTTCTACTCTGGCAATGTTCAAATACAAGCTAAAAACTGTTTTGTTTCGCTGTGCAGATGACTGAAATGATCTTATTTGCACTCTTCTCTTTTATGTCTTAAACTATTGTCATGTCTGTGATTTTAATGATTTTTTTTCCTGTTGTGTGAAGCCCTCTGAATTGCCTTTGTGTACGAATTGTGCTCTACAAATAAACTTGCCTTGCCTACCTGCAGCAGCTCAACAACACCCGAGACTCACGTTCCTGAGACGGACCAGGAGCAGAAAATCACCTGGGTTACATATGCTCACAAGCAGAAACAGCTCTAGTGGGCCCAGAAATACATGTAGACTAATTTTCAAGCAGTCTTGTTCAGTGATGAGTGCCATGCAAACCTGGGTGGTCCAGATGGATGGAGTAGTGGATGATTGGTGGACGACCACTATGTTCCAACAAGGCTGGGCCGTCAGCAAGGAGGACCGGAATCATGAGGAGAGAGCTCGTCGGCCCCTTTAGGGTCCCTGAAGGTGTGAAAATGACCTCTGTAAAGTATGTCGAGTAGTCCCACGACAGCTGCTACAGTCAACCAGGGAATAACAAAAAAACAGGGAATGAAAAAAGAAATTAAAAAAAAGAAAACCTATTGAGAACCTTTGGAGCATCCTTAGGCAAAATATCTCTGAGAGCGGGAGGCAGTTCACATCCAAACAGCAGCTCTGGGAGGCTGTTCTAACATCCTGCATAGAAATTCAAGCAGTTCAATGGCTGCAAGAATTGGGAAGCTCCTTTCAAATAAGGGGTCCTATGTTAAATGTAACGTTACTTGTTCAGATGTTTTGATTGAAATAGCTTTTGATTTCAGTAAATATGACCTGCTAATGCTTCTAATTTAACAAAGGACCATTTTCAGTTCTTTACAACAATAACATGGTTTGAAACTCTGTTGCGCATCTTTTTTTTTTCTTTTTTCTTTTAATATGGTTATCATTTTGAGGTTTGTTCACCATTAACATACGAATTGTACTCTAAATACTGATGACTTGAAAATTATGATGACTGACATACATGACTATTTGGCAAAATCAGAGAAAAATAAAATTTGCATAATAATTAGTAATTAGTTCGATTGACAAAAGTGTATTGTGAACGTGAACTGCACCAGCCCAGAGAAAGATACAACTTTGGTCCCTATTCAAAAAGAGTCCATTTAAGTTTGTGTTGTGCCTTAAAATTCCCAGAATAAGGGACAGAGATCATTTGACGAGTTTCAAAATATTTCTCATTGTCCTCCAGGATTTTTGACTTGTTCAACCAAAATTCCATGCATGAATTATAAATGCAAAAGTCTGCAATGGTATTTAAAAGACCAAATAAAGGTTCAGGTTCGGGTAACTTTATTTTTACCCATATGTATAATTGGTTTGCAGTTGGAGTTGGCTTCCATATGCCAAAATGAGGATAAGATAAAGGATAAGATATCTTCATAATTGAGGGATACAAGAAACAATTCTAGAAATGAATACCGCATACCGCCCTGCATAACTTCTTACTGTTTGCAATGGGCGATAAGCTCTTTGTGGCTTACAATTGCTTACTCTGTCCATGCTACAATGCTAATTATGCTATCCCTTGGCCTATATTCCCAGACATTTCTTCTGATTTGCTTTGTCCCCGCTGCCAATTTATTCATGCAGGTATCCGGATTGCATACACAAGCGTGTTGTGTTCATGCTGCCTGCGCAGTGTGTAATTGTCATCGGACTTGGATCAAACAAATCCAAGAAGAATGAACTTGTCAGCGGTGGCGGCTGCAGACTCATCTAAGCATGGATTTGAAACGCTGCCTAAACTCACAGAAGCGATGAGCGAGGCAGAGGAAAAAGTTTCAAATGAGTGGATGCTGTTTTCTAGCCATTAGTCGCTGGACTGGGCTTTCTGCTGTTTTATCTTTAGAGTTAGAACGCACAGTGACAATTAGTCTCACACTTTAGTTTGCTTGAATTGGCTTTGGGTTGAAACTAAAGTTTATAGATTGCCCATGTCACTGTCATTGTTGTTTCTTGATAACAAATAGGTACAGATACTATTTAATTAAGGACAAAATTTACATTTATATTGTATGATTAGCCCATTATTTTATCAGACAGCTGGGCCCTTATAAAGGGCTGTACAGAAAACCTCCTGAAAATGTGAAAACACAAGTAGTGTTTGCTGTGGTCCAAACGTATTCCTCACTATCTTAGCACATTCCTTGCATCGTAATTCTTCACCATGAGTTTATAAGTGCTTTAAACTACTTTGAGAAACCAGAGCAGCATTTGATGTCTCGCCACTGCTAAGAACAACTGGCATGCTAATAGCACTCCGGCCTTGCTTCCTGGTTCATGATTGATTAAAAAAAAAAAATGAGTTGTTGACTCATTGATGAGCTTTTGTTAAAACCCCAATGCCGAGAGTAAGCTTAAGACGACTCCCCAGTGGAAATAATTCTGATGAAATACACATCCTCTCACGCCATCTCCCAGGAGGACAAAAGTGGAACTTCAGCGGGAGCCTGCACCCCCAGCCTCCCCATTAACACGGACTTTCCTGCCTGCATGTGAAACCCCTGCTCCAGAACTAAAATGCGATCTAGCTGGCACTCGACTGCGACGGACCAAAGAGTTTTCTACAGCAGCTCGGTTCTGCGAAATTGCCATTCTGGAGAAAGGAGCAGCTTTTCAACTCACAGTAAGCCGATCTCAGCTCGTGGCCTTAAATGCAGAGTGGGAGATTTGACAAGCTCTTGTTCCTCCTTCCTGGGCAATTAATTGGCTATTAATCAAGTTCAAACCTTCCCTCATTACATATCTAGTTATCATAGCCTTCTACTTCCATAACAAAGTTGAAAACCCCTTTTTAAACAAATCCTAACTTCTATTTAATTGAAAGTGCCATAGCTTATTAAATGGACTATTTTTATGTATTTTAATGCAGTCTTTAACACTGCTGATTTGATTATTTGATAAACAAACCACACAAAAGAATTCTGCTTCCTGTGATTTCATGGATTATTGCATAAACCGGTACTTTACCATCAGACTGAACAATGAGTGATTGCAAGTTAATATTTAGCTATTGATTGTACACTCTTGTGCCCCTTTGATATCGTTATATTCCTTAATAACTCTTGTAACATCTACAATCACTAATTCAGGTATTTCCCTATCGAGACACTACAATCAGGTCGTAGCATTTCTCTGAAAACATGACAAGATTTGTTAAAATGTGCAAGAATCTCATGTGGCAGTTTATTTTAAAAAATGTGAAATGACATTGAGATTTACAATATGTAGAGAAAAATGACAATGGCCAAATTTCTCTGGGATGCAAAAGACGGTTTGAGGAGCAAGGTAATTGCTGTCGCCTCGGCAAGGGCAGACATTCTAAACTATTTACAGAAAAAAACTAAAGCTGTTGGGAGCTAAACATGCCAAAAACAAGGATCCTCAAATGTTACAGGAAATTAAAAAAGACAAGGGCGTAATGACCTGGCGTCAAAGGAAATCATTTTTCAAAATGCTCTTTAACAAATAAAGATTTTATGAAAGAGCATCAAAATTCTCTAAAATGTTAGCTTGGCAGCTTAGGAAACAACAGACAGAGAGAACAATTTTTGAAATACGAGAGAGGCAGAATCACGTAAATTTTAAACAAACAAGACCAAACACAATCATTCTTTGAATCCTTCAACAAAACACTTCTCACCAAAATATCAGGAACAAATTTACTCGCCATTACATTTACCCGCCATGAAGAGCAAAAAAAAAAAAATGCTGCTGCAAAAAACTGTTGTTAATTATAATCAAAAGAGTAATTTAAGATTAAAAAACAATATAATCTACGTGTTCACCTCTAAGTATAATTTCTAAAAAACACACTTAATCCTTTTTATCAACTCCCTGCTGGACCCCCTGCAGTTTGCCAACATAGCCAGCAGGTCTGTAGACGACGCCATCAACCTGGCACTTCACTTCATTGCAGCATCTGGACTCCGCAGGACTTCAGCTCTGCATTCAACACCATCCTCCTGCTTGCTCCAGGACAGCTCTCCCAGCTCAACGTGCTGACTCCACCTGCAGGTGGATCACTGATTTCCTGACGGATCGGAGGCAATGCGTGCGGCTGGGGAAGAATGTCTCAGACACTCGGACTTCAGCACAGGAGCTCCACAGGGCTGTGTACTTTCTCCTCTGCTCTTCTCCCTGTACACAAACTGCTGCACCTCCAGCCACAACTCCGTAAAACTGATCAATTTGCGGACGACACCACCCTCATCGGGCTCATCTTGGACGGGGATGAGTCTGTCTACAGGAGGGAGGTGGACCGGCTGGTGTCCTGGTGCAGAGGTAACAACCTGGAGTTCAACGCCCAGAAGACAGTGGAGATGATCGTGGACTTCAGGAAAGTCACAGCCCCCCAGCCCCCCTCATCATGACAGACTCCCCATCACACCGTGGACTCCTTCCGCTTCCTGGGCACCACCATCACCCAGGACCTCAAGTGGGAGCCCTCCATCAGCTCCCTCATCAAGAAGGCCACGCAGAGGACGTACTTTCTGCGGCAGCTGAGGAAAGCCAAGCTGCCAGTGCAGATGATGGTGCAGTTCTACACGGCCATCATTGAGTCCATCCTCACCTCCTCCATCACCGTGTGGTATGCTGGAGCCACAGCCAGGGACAAACGAGACTACAGCGCCTCTGCTGGAGCACAGCCAGGGACAAACAGAGACTACAGCGCCCTCTGCTGGAGCCACAGCCAGGGACAAACAGAGACTACAGCGCCCTCTGCTGGAGCCACAGCCAGGGACAAACAGACTACAGCGCATCGTGCGTTCTTGCTGAGAAGGTGATCGGCTGCAGACTTCCACTCTCTGCAGGACCTGTACATCTCCAGGGCTCTGGGCACGAGCAGGTCGGATCACAGCTGACCCTTCTCACCCTGGACATGGACTATTTGAACCACTCCCCTCAGGCAGGAGGCTACGGTCCATCCAGACCAGAACCTCCCGCCACAAGAATAGTTTCTTCCCCTCTGCCGTTGGTCTTAAACACTTCTAAACACCTGCCACTTTAACTGCAAATCAATCACTCACTGCACACTTTCTGCACTACAACTGTAAATGTAAATTCTTGTGTACATAGTAAGACTATTTTCATTTTATACAATTGTAATTTTAAATTGTTTCCTAATGCATGCCCTTTTGATTTCACATGTGATTTCATATGTATATGTTGGCGCTGTTCTCAAACTGCAATGGGCATTGAATGTAACTAGGAGAGATTTTTTTTTATTTATTTATTAAATCTCTCCTAGTTACATTCAATGCCCATTTAAAATGAAATTAGTGTTTTAATAAATGGATAAACTTTGGCGCATGACCCATCCACTTGCTCTATAACTATTATTTATTATTTTTATGGTATAATTTAAAATAATTATCAATTCTAATCGCCAATAATAAAGTATTCAGAACAATCAGAAAAGACAGCAAAAACCCCATGACAGCAAAAACCCCATGTTCCTATGTTTGTGAATTTTGTTCATTGACAATGGCAATAAACTATTTCTGATTCTGATTCTGATTAGTTCCCTAATCTCCTATTATCCATTTGCAATGCAATAACTGTCTTAAATATTACAAAATAGCATTGTTTTATATGGGTTTGTGTTGTCAAGAGGGGCTGTCTCTATAGGTTGTTCCGGTATGAAACCCCTCCAGAAAAAATAATGTAATAAGTGTTGTTTCCTCATTGCGGTAAAAATTCCAGGCTTGAATACACTGTTTATGACCTTGCATTTATTTATCCACCCTCATTGGGAATGAGCACAATTCGCCCTTCGCCTGTTAGGCCCTAGGATATTCGTTTCTTATTGTGCACCCACTCTACGCCGTGCAAACCTATTTCAACATCTTTCCAAATTATAATAGTGCTTAGCTTTTTAAAAACTAACAAGAAACTGCAAGGCAACTGGCCAATTCCATGACTGTCTTAAAAGGTCAGTTTCCACAAGCTAATCTGATCTTTGTTTTGCGATCCCCTACTCCCAAATCTTTTGACCAATTATATAGTTGGTTAACATTTATTTTTGTCACATTTAAATAGCTGCAAGCAATAATTAAGAAGCTAAAGAAAAGGAAGTTAAGAAGGAGAAAGAGAAAGAGAAGTTGAGGAGTTTTCTATGAGCCCGGGCAGTGTGCCAAAAGTGCTTTACCGAGGAGGTTGTTTGTAGCTAGCCATGTTTTTGAACATCTCCTGCAGTGAAAACAGAGGGCTGTTATGTAGCAGTGGAGTATATAGCCCGTCTTTAAAACAAACAAGCAGCAGTGGGACCGGAAGGGAATGAAAGGCAGTGTTTGTGAGGTAGAGGTAGATCCCAAATCGCTTTACCTCGATATAACTTCTACTTTTGTTTAGTCCATACCGTTTCAGAAATATATTCATCCACTGTCTTAACTTTGTGACAATCTGTCAATTTACAGGTGAGCTATTACGCACTTCATTAGGATTTTTGAAATCCTGCAACATTGGACCACTTTGTAATAGAGCGTTTTAGAATGGTTATTTTAAAGACAGAATTGTTATGGTCTAGTTTGTGTTCCCTCCCCGGCTCCTGTTTTCTCAGCACAGCATGTGTGTGGCAGGAGACTCACCTGCACTTCATCTAATCATTTATCTCCAGTATATGAGACTGGTCTCACCACCAGATAATTCCATCAAGTGTTGTGAAGTGCTGCTTACTTTACATTTTTTATACTTACCTGCTGCTCCTCATCTGTCCAGGTCCTATGATTGTCTCCTGCTCTGTGCTCCACTGTAAAATAAACAGAAAATACAGAAATATCTGACCATCATGAACCCCACAGACTGAGAGACTTTATCAGGCCATTGCTGGGACTGAGCGACTCAAACCAACCCTCTGTTCTCAAGGAGCTCTTGTTGGACAGCATTGCCAAGTAATGGAAATTGTGATGAAATCCATCCACTGAATATTCCACTGCTGGAGTGACCCAGCTTCGTTTATCTGAAGTAACTACTCATCTTACCTCCTCTGACATCTACAAATCATGGTCCAGCTCCATGCATGGCCCAGGCATCAGACCCAACTCTCAAGGCTCCTGGAGCCAAGTGCACAACCTGGTTTTAACTTAAGTTGTTCCTAACCCTTACGTCGGGCCTCGTCCTCTTTAAAGGGCAAATATTGGCATTATTTCTATTGTTAATAGCCTTTAAACATGCTCCATTTGGTTTCATGTTTTAGAACACAAAATTACATTTGGATCTCTGTTTTTATCTCTGTTGTTTTTAACTCCAAAGTACCTGTGTTTTGGTGCCATCTACTGGCTGCAGAGGGAATACTAGTTTAATATATATAAACGGTTCAGTCTAGCTGACCTATTCACTTCCTGGTGTCAGAAGGAATGCAGTTGTGCTGATCGTGATTTAGACAGGAAAAATTTGCAGAACGAATCTGGCGATGATTTATGGACTTAAAAAAACAGCAGAGAAATTCTCGTAAAAACATCAGTTTTTTTAATGCTCGGAGAGAACTTTATAACCAGGATTTATCAAACTAACGTGACTGAAGCGAAATGCTACTCCAGATGAGCGAACAATGTTAGAACATGACTGAAAGGGGCCGAGACCCCTCCACCCCCTCGGGTTGTGGATGATCACCCGGCTTTCACTGTTCGACTGTTGGATGTTCATTAGCAGGGGCATGAGTGACAGTTCTTGGTGGACTTGGTGGAAGAAATTCAGTTTTTACATGAAAAACTGCTTCTTTCAACAGAATCAGAAAAGGTTTATTGCCATTGTCAATGAACAAAATTCACAAACATAGGAACTTGTTTGGGCATTAAGGTGCAAAATACAACGATGAACAATAATAAACAACATATTCATTCTTCATCTTCTACCGCTTGTTCCCGTTAGGGCTGGAGCCTATCCCAGTGCCTTCGGGCCTTAGGCGGCGTACACCCTGGACAGTGGCCAACTCATCGCAGGGTTAACACAGAGACATAGACACACAGACAACTATTCACTCTCACACTCATTCACTAGGGCCAATTTACAGTTGCTAATTTACCTAACACATGCATGTCTTTGGACGGTGGGAGGAAACCAGACAACCCACGGTGACACCCAGGGTGTGACTCTTTACCAAAACTGTAAAGACCAGCAAGCTGCATCTTGGACTTCTTCTCCTCTGTCAAGGTGCCCAAACATGGTCAACAGGGTTACCTCCTGTTTTGGTAAGGCCGTATCCTTCCCTTTCTGAATGCCAGCAATGTCACATTACTCCTTGATTCAAAGTCAGGGCCCTGATTACTATGTAACCCAGTGATCTATGTTCTCCCAGAGACACTTCGCAATGGTGCAGGCTTTCTGATTAGATGTGGGCACTGCTATGGCATACTTTGTGAAATGATCGACGATCACGAGAATGTCTTTCACACGCCGGCTCCAAAGATAGAAAATCCAATCCATCCACACCAGTTCTAGTGGACATCAGGTTTCAATATTAAGAGGAGCTCTCTCAGGTAATGTATTGTTGGTTTGTTTTTAATGTTTTATTTTATTTAATATCTGACAGTGCACATTAATCAACATGTTAGTCCAACATATAAATGTGCCGAAGTTAGCCATGCAGGCTAATTTTCATCTATTGTCCCATTTTTTTTTATTTATTTTTTTTTTATTTTATACTACAGTAATATTAAATTGTTTCTCAATGCATGCCCTTTTGTTTGATTGAATATATGTTGTTTTATTATTGATCAGTGTTTTGTGTTGCACCTTAAGGCCGAGACAACTTCCTATGTCTGTGAAGCTTGTTCATTGACAATGGCAATAAACCCTTTCTGATTCTGATTCTGATTGGCAGGTTGATGTAGACAGAAATATAGGACATGTAACAGGCACAAAACACTCAGTCCATACACATGACATAAGTACAATGAGGATCTGTGAAATACAATACTTAAAAGAATAAAACATGCTAAAAGTGCACACACTACACGCACAACATAATTTGAAGACAGACATCTGAAAGAGATGTTGAAAATAAAACACACAAAGGTTAATTTATGTTATGTTCACATGTCTGATTGTCCAAGAGCCACTACGAAAGCTGTGAAATGATGGCATCATGTTCCTTAGTTCTGTGAAGACGAGATCCCAAGAGTGTGCGGCGCAGACTGTGTAAAAGGGATTTTGCAGTCTCTTCTGTTTGACGCGCGAGTATTTATATTTAAGTTCAATCGTATAAACTCATTCAATGGTAGTGGGGCCAGACTATGATTTTGTAGACCTGAATTATATCAGCGTCAATAATTAGGTTATCCCAATTTAAGAAATTATCTTTGTTCAAAATGTTATGATGATGATGCTTATAGTGTCTTTCTATGGGCAGCAGTGTGGTATTGTTTGTCTGTGTCTAGCTCGTCAGACAGTAATTTGTGAGAGAAAATTGTGGCGTTTAGGCACAGTTTTGAGGCCTCTGTCAAATTAAGGGGCTTCAGAATCACTTTTTATAACACGGCCAGTCACGTCGCCCAGATTGGCGTTACCGGGGCCCTACCCAGGAGCCAGGTCTGAGGTGGGTGCTAGAAGACAAGCATCTGGTGGGGCCCGGGAGTAAACAACCCGAAAGAGCGGCCCCACGTCGCTCTTTCGGGCTGTTTACGGCCGGGCCCCACCAGTGGACCCATCACCTGCAGGAGGATCCGTAAGGGTCCGTTGCAGAGAGATTCGAGCAGCAGTTGATGGCGGAGGCCTAGACGAGCGCATTGTGAGGTCTGGCGGAGCCCTCTGTCAGCAGGGTCTTCAACTCACACATCCGGTAGTGCTTCTCTGCGACCCCTTGTATCTGCGGTCGCAAGGTCACAGTTGGCTGTTGTGGCGGCATTCCCCGAACCCGGTGGTGAACACCAGAAGTAAGGGATGCAGTCTGGCTGAAGGAGGAGGCCTATCAGGCCTCTTTAGCTCGTAGGATTCCTGAGGTAAGTAAGACAGGTATTGGCAGGCTAGGTGCATCGCATCTTGTGCTGTTGCAGAGGCAAAAACCCGGGGCTGGGAGGAGTTTGGGGAGGCCATGGAGGAGGACTATTGATCGGCCTCAAAGAAATTCTGGCAAACCATCTGACACCTCAGGAGTGGGAAGCAGTGCTGCGAGTGGAGACTTGTTGACCTTGACTGAGGACCTCCTCCATCCCGCTGTTACGTCTTCCAAAGGAGAAGCAGAGATTTGAGGACTCAGAGGCTGACTCATCCATCACCAAGCTGAGGTCCCTGAGATTGTTGGCAACATCCTCAGCGGGGCCCTAAATGCATGATATTCAATAATACAATTCTATTTTTGTTCTGTGGGAGCCACTGTTTTTTTTACCATGATGAACTAATCTCTTTGCTGTACATTTTTTAACGAGGTCCTTCATCAGCAAAGTTTTTGGTTTTTTTTGCTTCCTTTGGATTATTTTCAATTGTGCAGATTGTGTTTGAGATTCTTTAAAAATGCATTCATTTTGATCCATCAGCCAACATCCAGAAGGGAATCTTTATAAAGCACAACTCATATGTTTCTTCTAAGTGCGATGAGAGGCCCACATTTTCCACCAGTTCAGGCAAAGTTTAGTCTATGATAGACTGCGAAGAGGATTATTCACAAGGTTCATTTTTATATTTAATTCTTCACCTTTTATTTTGTTCAAGTATATAACAAAAGAAAACAAGACCAGAGAGAGTAGACATAAACCCAAATAAGCAGACAACCAACAACAACTAAAAATGGACGAAAAAAAAAAAAGAGCTCTTTACATGTTACATGCATGCAGATATTTTACCCTGAGGCTTTCCACCTCCCACCTCCCAGTAAGGCCTGTAAAGGAGCCCAGGCACAACATTCATCTCAATATTTTTCCACTGAGCTTCATATTCTGGCTCACACTGGTTCCTTGATGTAAAGCGCTTTGAGTGCCTTGAAGGTAGAAAAGCGCTATGTAAATGCAACCATTTACTCCCACCAGCACACCGCGGCTCTGATCTGAGCTAATTTTTCAAACAAGGTAAGCCCCAGCCTCTTCTTTCGTTTGATAATTGTAAAGTTTTGAATTGGACACAGTTTTTTTTCCTTGCCATATGGATCTTGAGATTACTTTATTCCACTCATCAAACTGCCGGTTGGTGATGAAAATCTGAAGAGTCTGGAACAGATGTGAAAAACCTTTAATTTTTTAAGTTTCAAACCTTTGACTTAGACTTAAGTATGGTATAAGATTCAATTTTTCAAGATAATTTTCTAGTGTTAGTAAAAAAAAGCGGTATAATTTGTCTCAAGAATTGTTGATAGGTCTCTATGGAGTACTACACCTAAATATAAGAGATTCCGTTTAAATGGGAAGGTCTTTCTAAAGGTCAGAGGGGGATGCCAAAAGGAGATCATTTCAGTTTTTTGTACATTCATTTTGTATCCAGACATTGGACACATTTTTGGTAGAAAATGCATCACATTGTGTATGGAAATTTCTGTTTTGGTCAAATATTGAAGAACATAATCTACATAGCAGGCAATTTTATGTTCCGTCCCATCAATTGTAACACCGTGAATTGTTTCTGATTGTCTAATAAATTGGGCCAATGGTTCCAAATACAAAGCAAACAGGAGGGGAGACCAGGCACTACTTCTTTTGTTCCTGGTTGGAACGAAAGAAGTTGCGTTTGAAGTGAACTGTGCCTAAAAACATGCGTTCCTCTGAAACGTGGTGACGAGGGGTTAGGGGGACGTGTTACAGGTACAGAGTGGTTCCTGAAACAGGGAAGTGTGCCACAGCACTCACCAGGATGACTCATCTTTGTCCGAGGGACAATCCGGATGTGACACCCGTTAAGGGCACTCACAGCCTGCCTTGGGCAGCCAGTTGAGCAAAGCCAGTTCCCACTTTGTGCAGGGTCTCAAGCATCTTGTCCACAATTTTATGAACCACCCTGCAGACCGTGGACAAGGGAATCCCGAAAATGTCGGCTTTTGCCCTGTGGGACGCACCACCGGCCAGGGTCACCAAGAGCTCTATCTCCTGGCTTCTACCCATGCCCTTTTTGGAGAAGCTGCACCAGGAGGCCAAAGGTGGTTAGGCCCAATCTAAGGGCTGGCCTCAGGTTACCATTAGAATAGATCAGTTCCAGAATTGGCACTGAATCATTGACGTTGGCGTAGATCATTGATCTTTGTTCCTGTTCCTGAGGATAAATAATTACTGTTGTTATTGTCATCAGATTGATGTCAATTAATGCACAATTGATACACAAGGGTTATTACATGGACAGTATGGTAATATAACACATCAAATGTGGTTTGTATCAGTCCACTATGTATGTAAATTATTCTCATCTAACATGACAAATATAGTTGGATACTGAATTTGTTGTAGTTAGTACTCTACAGCATATATGAAGACAATTATACATTGGCTTACCTACCAGTAGAACGATGGCTGGATTTTCTTATTTGCGCCAGCTCCTTTTTAGCCTCCACATACATCTGGCTAACAACAAGAGTCGCAGCGACAAGGTCCATTATGGATTACACAAATGAGTGAGTTTTTGAGAAACGACCACTGTAACCCCTGCTACACCTCACAAAGCTTTGCGCCAGTCAATTGTCTTCAGATAGGCATAATTGACCCTACGGATGTTGGCAGCACTAATGCAAATTATATGGAGAATACACAATAATACAATTAGATGGCTTTTGATTCTCAATCTAAGTACAAGCAGTTTGGCTTGTACTTCAGAACAAGACATGTTATTTGGAATGAATGACACCATTTTTGTTATTGTTGGCTTGTTTTATTACATTTTATTGGCGTCTTTTATTCAGTGCACACAAAAGTACTTCAGGCAGACAACATGACTGAACAGCTGAGCGATTGCGTCACAAGAACACAGCTGTTCCAAATCTACGTACTCCTGCTGCATGCTCCCGTTCTCCCCAAGTCCACACTTCTCGTGTTCTCAGCAAGAACATACTTGCCGAGAACATGAGTAAGATCTTGCACTCTGTGGCCAGATAAAAAGACAATGCAGTCTCTCTTTCACACTCTCTCTTGCACTCTCTCTGCATGATGGACCTCCACACTAGAACTACCTGGTTTGTGACTGCCAGGTGCCTCTCCCACATCTGGATAGTGTGCTCCTTTGTCTGAAACTTTAGCCTGCTCTCAACTCCAACGTTTCCATTTTCCCTAGAAATCCTTCTTTTTTTATAGAAGGATTCAAATGATGATTGAATTTGGTTTTATTTGGTCAAAATTACATCATTCTGCCTGTCTTGTATTTGATAAATTGTTCTCTCTGCTTGTTGTTTATGTTTCTAGGCTAATAATTTCAATTTTTTGAATCCACTTTCGTAATACCTTTGTTTGGTAAAGAGCATTTACGTAACTAGTAACATCAACTTCTACAATAAACTGAAGGGATGGGTCTGGCTGGACAGAGGTAAAGAGTCTCTTAAGCTCTTGGAAAGCCTGCTCAGTGTCTGAGGACCAGATGAAAGGGACTTTGGAAGAGGTGAGACGAGGCGGCTACTTAAGATTGTCTGGTTGAACCCAATTTGCCACTGCCTGAATTCTACCTTCACTTGCCCACTGCAGATTATGTAGGGAGGAGGACCACCAAAGTACATTCAATCTTAGTGTTGTTTATGTTTACTTCTAAGTGAGCATGTGTAAAACATTGCTTTTACAACATAATCTATGGGAGAAAATTTACTACTTTACAATAATACATTTGGGTTCCCAGCTTCAAAGTATGCCCTGCTCGAGTAAATAACAAAAATTGCAAACAAAAATTACCTTTTTATGAACTTTAATTCGTTCCTATAAGAGAGTGTGCGTCTCAAGTTCTCTTCTTTTTATTATCTCTGTAATGAACTTTTTACATTCTGGTTCCTTTTATACACTTTGTGCAATCACCAGCTCTGTCAAATCCTCTTCTCTCACCCCCTCTGGATCCTTTGTGTTTCTACACGGATATTCAAAGCAGTGTATAAATTTAATTAAAAACATCTGGTTAGTGAAAGGGGTTTAATTACCAGGTCTGGCACTTCTGCCTCCCATCTCCTCACCCGCTGGCAAAAGGTGACCCCTGCTCTACCAGCTGTGGCCAATGGGCTCCAACTGCACAAAAGTGCAATTACACTTTTCTTGTTGTATCAATTTGTACCAAACAAAAAGGTTAAAAACTTTTCTGAAAATCAGATACATCCTCCTGCCAGAATAACGTTGGGTTTGATTACTTTGGGAAAAACAGAACAAAAACAATTACAGCAGAAAAGGGTGTTTCATAAGAGATTAATGTGTGGTAGAGCTGGAAGATTAAGTAAATTAAAATGTATTGGAAGCAATTGGTAAAACAGTCACAAAGGCTGCAATTAAGCTAAAAAGGGTTCTCGTAACTTCTCTCTTAGTGTACAACAGTACTCCCCATCTGGCCGGAACCGATTCTGTCACAAATGAGCAAGTTCAAAGAGCTGTGCGTCTCCCTTTACCTCCCTCTTTTTCTCCTTCCCTCTCTCTCTGTGTAGATCACATGTGAGGACAAGCAGGAGATGCCGTCTGGTTGTTTCAGTGTTTTCAATTGAAAAGGAAAGATATAAATCCTGCTGCCAAAACATCGCAACTGAGGAGTGTGGTTTCGATCAGTTATTATTCTGTGTAAATTGCTGTAATCATGTAGCAAGAAGCGTTATAAGTATTAAAAATAAGGGAGACATTAAATAAAAAATTAAATCAGCAAGCAAATAATTAGCGATCATCAGCAGCAACTCGGATAGTGTAGCGCCGTGCATTTTTGACGCAAACCCTCCACAAGGAGCAGACCGACAGACAACATATAAAACGAGGAGCGGAAGCTGTGATGGCAGGAGAACAGAGGAGGGACTGAATACAGTGGCATGCCATAGTATTCGTACTTTTGGAACTCTTCCACATTTTTTCACATCACAAACACAAAATTGTGTTGGCATGACTTTCAGATTACGAATAAAAAAAGATGAAAAGTGCATCATGAAAAAGTATTCAGGCCCCTTTATGGAACTGCCTTTCTCTACATCTTTGCTCGCCTTCAGACTGAAGTTTTTGCCTATTCTTATTTGAGAAACAGCTCAAACTCAGTCACATTTGATGTAGAACAGGTTTTTAGGCAGAACAAACACTTTGTTTTAATACAACTGAAATAATGTAGTCAAAACTGACATTTAAATATTGCAATGATATTCATATAGCAAAAATGTCCAATATCGGCCAGCCCAAATTAGTCTTTGTGGTCTCCTTGCTATAATCCAAAATGCAGTTGTAATTCATCTGGCCACGCTACTTTTAGGACATGAGTCTGAAGCACTCTGGGGCCCCCGTGCCATGACCACACACTGATGAGCTGCTGCTGTAAATATAATACAATAACAACAAACTACTTAATGCCACTGACACAACAACCCAAATCACAGTAAACACTTTCTAAATGTTCAATATTCATAAAATATATTCAAATGATATAATAATATTAATATTGGCCCAATATTTTGAAGAAAATGCATCACATTTGGTATGGAAATTTCTGGTTTGGTAAAGTATAATCAAAATCTGCATAGCAGGCAATTTTATGTTCCCTCCCATAATTTGTAACACTATGGATTGTTTTGATTGTCTTATAGATTGGCCCAATGGTTCCAAGTACAAAGCGCAAAGCAGGGAGGAGAGGGGACCGCACACAACCCTGTCTCACCCCTCTTTCCAGAGTCCGTGGGTCTGTCAGGTAACCGTTCATTTTAATTCTTGTTGTTGGACCATCGTAAAAGCCTCAATATCTTTTTTTAAAATTAAGTTGTCTAGCAAGGCAAGGCAAGGCAAGTTTATTTGTAGAGCACAATTCGTACACAAGGCAATTCAAAGTGCTTCACACAACAGGAAAAAATGCATTAAAATCACAAAGACATGGCAGAAATCACAATCTTAGTTCAAGACATAAAGAGAGAGAGTGCAAAGAAAAGCATTTCAGTCATATGCACAGCCAAACAAAACAGTTTTTAGTTTAGATTTGAACATTGCCAGAGTAGCGGCCTGTCTCACATCCTCAGGAAGACTGTTCCAGATTTTAGCTGCATAAAACTGAAACGCACATTTCCCATGTTTAGTCCTGACTCTGGGCACCAGCAGGAGGCCGGTCCCTGAGGTCCTCAGAGTCCGAGATGGTTCATATGGCACTAACATGTCCGAGATGTACTTTGGTGCTAGGCCATGGAAAGACTTATATACAAGCAGAGCTGCTTTGAAGTCTATTTCTCTGAGCCACAGGGAGCCAGTGCAGAGACCTGAGCACAGGACTAATGTGATCGTACTTCCTGGTTCTAGTCAGGACCCGAGCAGCGGCGTTCTGGATGTACTGCAGCTGTTTTACAGCTCGTTTGGAGAGGCCAGTGAGCAGGCCGTTACAGTAGTCTAATCTACTAGAGACAAACGCATGGATAAGTCTCTCCAGGTCTGGTTTAGACACTATACTTTTGATTTTGGCAATGTTTTTTAGATGGTAAAAAGCTGCTGATGTGATTGATCTGACGTGGCTGTTAAAATTCAAATCTGAGTCCATTATTACCCCCAGATTTCTAACTTGATGTGTAGGTTTTAGAGCGAGACTCTGGAGGTGACAGTTAACAATTTCTCTTTTGTTTCTGTGGGCCAAAGACGATGATTTCAGTCTTGTCTGAGTTCAGCTGGAGAAAGTTGTTTTTGCATCCACACACTGATCTGTTGGATGCAGTGACAGAGTGAATCCACTGGTCCATATTCACCTGCCGTCAGTGAAACATAGATCTGAGTGTCGTCTGTATAATTGTGATAGGACACATTCTCGCTGCGTATCAACTGACCTAACGGCAGCATGTAGAGGTTGAACAGAAGGGGTCCCAGGATTGACCCTTGGGGCACCCACAGGTCAGGGGCATCTGGTCTGAGACACAGTTACCAATTTCGATAAAGAATTTCCTGTCTTCCAGATAGGACTTTAACCAGTTTAGAGCAGTGCCAGTGATGCCCACCCAGTCCTCTAGTCTCTGTAAGAGGGTCCCATGATCGACAGTGTCAAAAGCAGCACTCAGATCTAACAGAATTAAGACTGAGGCTTTGCCCGCGTCAGTGTTCAGGTGGATGTCATTTGTCACCTTGACAAGAGCAGTCTCAGTGCTGTGATGAGGTCTAAAACCTGAAAACATCAAATGAGTTGTTTATTAAGAGGAAATCAGTGAGCTGTTGGTGAACAACCTTTTCAAGGACTTTGCCCCAAAATGGCAGATTAGAGATGGGCCGGTAATTACTCAGTACTGCGGCATCAAGACTGCTCTTCTTTAGGAGAGGCTTTATGACCGCAGTTTTCAAAGACATTGGGAATGTTCCAGATTGAAGCGACATGTTAACTATTTGAGTGAGTGGTGCTAACAAACTGTTCAGCACAGACTTTAGAAATCTGGTGGGTAACACATCGAGGCAGCATGTAGATGAACTCAGGCTGGTGATGATCTCCTGGACAGTTTTGTCAGTTACAGGTGCAAAGTGAGTCAGCTCTAAGTGTGTAGGTGGTTTTAGGGTTATTTTTTGCATTGTAGAATTGATAGCATTTTTAATGCCCTGAACTTTGTCATTAAAGAATAATGCAAACTCATTACACTTGGATGTGGAAATGAGTTCTAACGGCAGCTGAGCTGGAGGGTTTGTTAATCTGTTTACTGTGAAAAACAGGACACGCGAGTTGTTACTACAGCTTCCAATTATTTCAGAAAAATATCCTTCCCTAGTTCTACATAAAATGAGGTTGTACATGTACAACTTCTCTCTGTAAATCTCTTTCTGAACCTGGAGCTTCGACTTGCGCCATTTTCGTTCGGCCCGACGGCACTCCCTTTTCTGTGCATCATTTCTCCATGGCGCCTTCTGCTTATTTTTAACAATTTTAGCCTTCATAGGGGCAATGGTGTCGAGAACATTCAAAACACTAGATGTAACAGAGTTCAACAAATCATTTACATTAGAACATGAGACATTTTCAAAGTTTATCATTTCCATAAACAGTTTTCCCGTGCTGTCATTTATGTGTCTCCTCCGGACAATTGCAGGACCAGCTGGTGGTTTGGGAAAAACAGACAGGTCAAAGAAGACACAGAAATGATCAGACAGAGCAACATCGACCACATTGACGTTTGAAATATTAACCCCTTTTGTAATTAGAAGATCTAGAGTGTGCCCTCAGCTGTGGGTGGGGCCACTCACGCGCTAAGACCGAAAGTTTCAACGACAGCATGAAGCTCTTTAGCGTTTCTGTCACAGATATTATCAACATGAACACTGAATCACCTGTTATAACCAAACCATCAAAGTCTGTGCATACGACTGAAAGCATCTCAGTAAAATCATCAATAAAACTTTTGCAGTGCTGAGGAGTCTTGTATAAAACAATGAAGAGAATGGATGGAGACTGTTTTAGCTCAATTTTAAAGGATACATACTCAAATGTTGAAAACACCCCAAAGGACAACCTGTGGGTAACTATTTCATCTCTAACAAAAGCACACACACCTCCTCCCTTTTTGTTTTCTCGTGTTTCAGATTCAAACATAAAGTTGGGTGGAGCAGACTCTATTAGAACTAAATTTCCTGTGTTTTTGTCAAGCCATGTTTCAGTTAAAAACATAAAATCAAGATTATAAGAAGAAATAAAATGATTAATTAAGAATGATTTGTTACATAAGGATCTGACATTTAGCACAGCAAGTTTCAGACTAGTTTCAGTGAGACTGGGCGTTATCTTTTTACAGGGAATATGAATCAAATTTCTCAGATTGGGCAGTCTGACTCGCATTTTGTTTTCCCATCTGTGTGATGTTACTACAAAATAGCACTAGGGGAGGCTGTTTTTACACAGGGCCCCGGGTTGGTTTGATTTTTAATATGACTATAAGTCCCGGCAACGCTGAGACCCAGTGCATCCTAGCTATGGGAGATACCAGGTGAAAGGCGAGGGGGGATAGGTGGGGGGACTTTTGTTGGTGCAGTGGGAGCCGGTGAGCGTTTGGGACCAGGTGAAAGGCGGGTGGGTTTTGGTGGGGTGATTTTTGTCTGTGTAGCAACAGTCAGGGGAGAGTTCATCATCGTTGATATCAGAACTCTTGCTAAATTAGGCGTGAGTGGAGCCATCTTAATGCCTGATTTGATCAGATGTTCAAGATGGCTGGGAAGACCCCTGGGTGAGAGTGGAGATGGAAAGGAGAGTGAGGAATCTGTAGTGGGAGTAGATGTTGCAGGGGGGATCCAGGGCAGCTCTGAGAGCAGGGGCGATGGCAGGGATACTGCCGGGCCCGCCACAGATGGGTCCAAGGCCTTTGATGAGGACCGTGCAGGAAAGAACTGAAATGACTCCTGCGCTAGCCGTGGTGAAGATTGTTGTGGTGCTGCTGCAGATGAGTCCTTTGCTGGAGGTGGTGGAGGTGATCGTGGAGCAGCTGGAGTTGAATTCTTTGCTGCAGGTGGTGGAGCGGCTGCTAATAAATCCTTTGGTGGAGGCTGTGGTTGTGGTGCTGCTGATGTTGAAACATTGGCTCGGTCTCTGGTTGATGGAGCAGGAATTTTTCTCTCATTCCTCTCTTCTCTAACTATAGCAGGAATTTTTCTCTCATTCCTCTCTTCTCTAACTATCTGCTCAGGACCCTGTCCAGGCCCAGCCTGTCCAGGCCCAGTCCAATGCCTCAGAGCGTGGAGCAGGTTCTCTGTCAGCACCCTCACTCCACCTCTACAGAGGTGTGGGCCATTTCTCTTAAACAGGTCCTCTCGTTTCCAGAATAGATAGAAGTTCTCAATGTAGTGCAATTCTCTTGTTGCACACTCTTTAGACAGCCATGTGTTCAGCTGAAGCAGCCGGCTAAACTTGTTTATCTTCCTGTCAATGTTTGGAAGAGGTCCACTTATGAATGTTTTTATTTCCATTTTATCAAGCACGCCGAATAACTCCAAGAAGTCTCTTTTCAAAACTTCAGTCTCTTCGCGTCGTGTGTCCACTGCGCCCACGTGCACAATCAGCTGTTTAACTCCTTTATGTTTGGCCAAAACATTAGAAATACGTGACGTAATCTCAGTGACTGTGGCGCTGGGAAAAGAATGTGTTTTGATTTTTTCATTCATCACGTGACTTATCGCACCATCCCCAATCAAGACGACCTTGACGTTAGGCACAGATTCTCTCTCTGTCTCTGTCTTCCTTTTCGCCACGTCATGTCTCCCATTTTCCCTTTGTTTCATTTATTTCAGTCTTTGAAAGTGGTAAAAAATCTGTTTTGTAAGCTGTATTTCAGGTGGCGTTACATTATCTTTGTATTGCTTAGGCTTTGCACTGCACCAAACAGAGTCACTCCGGTTTAAATTGAAAGTTGCTGTTTTTCTTGTAAAAAATGTGGACTTCTTACCACTGGATGACACAGGGATTGTATCGTGCAGTCCTTTTTCAGATTCCAAAGCAAATATCCGTGCTTGTAGCTCATGAATTTCTTGTTGAAATTTCCAACAGCGTTTACAGGAGTTTGTTTCTCTTCTCACGGATATGTCGCTGGTTCGTCAGATTTGTTAATTAAAACTCTAAAAATGTTCTTAAAATCCTTGGTTGACTTAAAAAAGTCATAACAAAAAATGTTTGGAAGACAAAAACTGATTTAAAAGCAAAATAAATAAGGAAAGCAGCTGAAGCAGGCAGGAGCAAGCAGGGAAGCGTCTGCACTCTTCGGAAGCAGAGCTGAAATTTTTTAACACTTTAAATAAATAAAGCCAACTAACAGAGTAAACATCTTTAACCAGTACATATCTGCCACGTTATTCGGCTTGAAATCTATATTGCAACTCCCTTTTGTGTTTTCCTCTGTATGATGATTAATACAACATATGGGTAGTTTTTGATGTTCTATATAGGTTAAATCAGTTTCTTGTAAATATCTACCTATTATGTCTATTTTTTCTTTTCTCATTTTTGTTAATATTTTTGATCATTTGATTGGGTTCAGTATGCTGTTAATGTTAATTCAATTCAATTCATTTTTGTAACGCACCGAACCCAAAAGCTGATCATGTAAATGATCAAAAAGTGAAGGGAAGTCCAGTCCTAATGAAGGGCCCGAATGAATGAAGGGATGAATGATCAGCCGCTCTTGGCTCCAATCCTCACAAAGAACTGGACACACCACCTTCCCAATCCACCACTGCCCTCTACATAATTTTTTCTATTTTCACAAATCCAATCTCCCACATTTGGTACTTGCCTTTGTACTGGAGGTCTCCTTTTAACCTTTGCAGCCTTCATGACACGTTCTTTCACACGCCATTATCAAACCTCATGGTTTATCAGTTGCTGGTCTTGGTTTGCCCATTAGATGTGCTCTTTCTGTTGTGATAGGGGGGACTTCAACTCCAGAGCCTATAAAGAGCTCTGGGATAATTTTAATCTAAAAACCTTTCAGTATCATTTGCCTCCTCTTCCTCCAAGACCCCCACCAATCTGAGATTAGGTCTATATGACCTGGACTCTGGAATATCCAGGATATTCTTTTTCATATTATTGTTCTCCGTCTGCAGCATCATCACCTTGGCCTGCAGCGCCTCCATCTTGGCCCTCATTTTCCGCAGTTTTGTCCGTATTGTCTGAAATACATTCATCCATGCATGCTCCATCCGCTCCTGTCTCTTTTAGCTTCTTTATATCAGAGTTGATTTGGTCAAATGGGGTTGCACAAAGCGCTGTTCTCATTTCTGCTCTTAGTACCGCTATATCATGCTGCATTTCAATTTCATGCATCATAATGGCCAGTCAGTGTAAGGTGATCTCTCCTCCTTCGGAGTGCGAGTTGGGATACCCCACTTCGGGGACATAGCTTTATTTACCAGCAGAGAGTGGGCTGTCAGCAGCTGCATCGGGCCTGTTAGCCATGCTAGCCTCGTCAGCTTGTGAGGCGGGCTGTTTTTTACCGGAGCTGTGGACCTTGAGCTTTGTTTGTGTAGTTCCCATAGCGCCACCAGTCTTTTGTCCTCCACGTTTGCTCCTCTCTTGCTCCTCGCTTCTTGGAATTTTGTGGGTAAAACAGTACTTTTCAAGAATAACTTCGGCAGCGGCGGAGCGAACCTGCGTCTACACTGACGTCATACTGGAAGTCTCCGCGCAGGCTTATTTCAAGATATTTGGCAGCAGTTCTCTGTTATTTGTACTGAATAGTCAATGTCCAGTTGAGTGTGAAGGTGGGATTGATTTGTCCACTTCTATTAGGTATTTAAATGTTCCTCTTCTCGTCCATGAAATGATCTGACAGCTCAGGTTTAAATGCTGCTTCTCCCATAATGTGTTTTTCATGAGTCAGTGGATCAGGACTTACTGAATGTTTGTGACAGAGGCAAGATTTTGGGAAGATCCACTCACTTTTTTTTGGCTACATTTCACATTCATGGGCTTGATGCAGATTTTTTTTTTTGTCCCTGAAGTGCCCTGATTAAATGAAGAGGAAAGGAAAAAACAGGGCCATTTGACCGTTTACTTATAACATTCAAGTGCTTATTGTTAAGTTCACAGTAAGGAAAACGATCCGTGTTAAAAAGTTGAACTGTTTGCTGTGTGGCTTTGAACCACTTCATGCTGATCTGTGGGACTATTATAGGCTTTTAAGAGTACGCTGAGCTATGGTTATTTGCCCATGTATTTGCCAGCCTTCTGTATCAGTAGAGGAGATGAAGTATGATGGGAAGAGTATGGTAAATATATCTTTTCCTTTATTTTGAATCTCTTGTGTCTGTCTCAAAGTAAAAGGTCAAAGAAAGATAATGGTTTGGGATATGGAAACAGGGAGGTGTCAGACTTGTCACTAAAAGAGGTAAATGTTTCGCATCTTGATTAGGACAATGCTTGGTCAGGACGTTCCCACCCTTTTGGCAGTCAGCAGTATTTTGGCAGGGGCAACTCTGTGGAGGAATACATTTGCGAGAAAATGTTTTGAGTCGAATAAAGAGATGTGAAAGTTAACACAGCCCAGGTCAGAGAAGGTCCCTGCGATAGTTCTGATGGTGATGAATCGAAGAGGCGGATGTATTGACCATGCTGTACAAAACGGAAACAGTTTGTATTCCGTTTATGTCAGTTTATGCATAAATACAAGTATTTTAAAAGGTCCGTGGACCGGGACCAAACAGAGCACCGATGGGTCCATAATAGATTTACTGGGATTTAGCTGCACGGGACCACGCGTTGTGGGGCTATGACGACTAAACCACAACAATCCATGAGTCAGCAGAGATCACATCGGAGCAGCAACTTAAGCAGCACCAGGTGACAGGCCACGGCACTGGAGAGCGGAGGAACATGGCGCAATACCCAGGGACCCAGGAAGTGCGTAGGTCAGAGAATGAACAACAAAATGGGAGCGCTTTTAATTGGTCAACAGCCCAATCCTGATGGGCACTACGGCCTGGTCGACTGAACCTAGAAAAGTGTACAGTAATGACGTCCTCTTCTGATCAAAAAAAGGAAGTCCTCAGTGAAGACAAGTGGCATCAAAGACATATCCTAAAAAGTTTAAATAGTTTACTGAATCAGAATCAGAAATGGTTTATTGCCATTGTCAATGAACAAAATTCACAAACATAGAAACTTGTCTTGCCATTAAGGTGCAACATAAAACACTGAGCAATAATAAAAACAACATATATGAAACTTATATGAAATCAAAAGGGCATACATTAGGAAACAGTTAAAATGTACTTTAGTACAAGATAAAAATGGACTTACTATGTACACAAGAATTTACAGTTAAATTTACAGTTTAGTAATATATATATATATATATATATATATATATATATATATATATATATATATATATATATATATATATATATATATATATATATTTATATAACCACAATCACAATGTTCCAAATGTAAAACATCCTACAAATTCATAGTCCACCTTTTTGAGAAGAAGCAAATAACACAAGTTGTTTATTGAGCCGAACTGAGTTTCTTGTGCATCTCCAAGTTTTTCAACCTTGTACAATGCCACAGTCCCTTTTTTTTTTTTTTTTTTTTTTTTTTTAAATTTAACAACATATAAACAAACACAATGAAAAAAGAAAACAAGACCCGAGAGACGACATAGAGTAAAAAACAGTAGACATCCAGCAAATAATATCAATGCACATGAAACCAAAGAAAACATCCCATTTAATCCCAAAAAATGGTGTCCATTTTCAAATTAAGTCCAATTGTAATTTTTTCCCCTTTACGAATGTCCATTATAATGTCAGTCCAGCCCTTGATCGTCGGAGCATTTTGTATCATCCATTTTTTTGTGAGGGCCTTTATTGCAGCTGATAGGAGGATGCCCCAGAGATATTTGCTGGTTGGGTCCATGGCGGAGTCCTGAGGCCCAAATACATAGTTCTGAAATCCATTGGGATGGTGATGTCATACATTGTCTGTAAGGCTTTGTTGATCTCAGTCCAATATTTGTGAACTACAGTACAATCCCAAAACACATGATAGTGGTTTGCCTCCTGCTGCCACATCCTCTCCAACAGTCTGCATTTCTCTGTGAGTAATGGGCACTTTGACATGGGGTTATAAAGAAACGAGACACACTTTTCCAACAGAATTCCCTCCAAACATGTGATTTTGTGTTTTTCCACTGAGATGTACATATACTTTCCCACTCTTCGTCAGCCAGAACAAAGTAACCCTCTCTTTCCCATTTACCCTTAATGTAATCAGTAGAGTGACTGCTCAAATTGTTAATACATTTGTACAGTTTAGATATTGATCCCTTTGAAAGTTGAGATTTATAAGCTGTAATATTTCAGTCAAAAGGCTATGATGGTCGTCATTCTTTTTGATTTCTTGGTTATAATAACTCCTTATCTGTAAATACCTATAAAAGTCCTGTTTCTCTAAGCCAAAGGATTCTTTCAACTCATCAAAGCTCTTCAGATGATTCTCCTTTACAATTTGGTAACCAGTGTTACCAGACTTGTTTCTTCTTTGTTTACTCATCTTTTGTTCTTCTTCTTTAGGAAATGATGGGTCAAATGATGATTTTAAAGCCGATTTTTGCTGCGGTGGTGAGAGATGCGTCAACTCAAAGCGCCGCCATAACCCACAGTCCCTTTGAAAATAAACAACATAATGTACATGACTAGTAAGCGTGTGTGTCACAGTGTAATTGTGAACTATTGCAAACCTGGCTGAAACCATTTGCTCAGATCTTTGGAGACTTTCGCAGGTTGAGTACACTTTGGAAATTCTGGTTCCGATGTTTACATCGTGAATGTGGTTTGTGAGAGACATCCACTGATTTTGAGGAGGATGCTACCCAGCAGATGTGTTTTTTGATTGCTGGTAACCATTTCTTTATCAATTCTTTGGAGATACCCGAGAAGTAATGCGTGCTTATCATGAGCCTACATCATTGTCTTCAAACAAACCTTTCTCGAGGTTCCAGAAGTCGTAATATCGGGTCATATTTCTTCCTCATAGGTATGTTTTGAGCGGAGTGTGTCAGTCTGTGACAATATAATCCACTTCCATGTTGGAGTCTGTGGTAAAACTTCTTTGCAGTACTTCCTTTTTCATATAGAAACTTACACCAACTTCATTGCTCTACAGTAGACACAATAGCTTATAACCACACACAAATGTATATGGAAAGTTGTCAAATGCCTGTCTTGTTCAGGGCTCCCCTAGTGGCTCCCTGGAGTTTTTTAAAAAAAATGTATGAAAATTGAACTAGATGGGGAGGTGTATATTTTTTTTAATTATGGTTTCTCTAAGAGGACAAACAGAGCACAAACATTCTTAGCATTTTCCAGTGCTGTGTTTATAAGAAATATTAAATTTCAACATTTCTTTCAACGAAGATTTGCGTCATAGACCTGCAACACACGTTTCAGAGCGGCGGCGCGGCGCTTGGCCTGTGTTCCCTTCATATAAGGCTTGTATAAGGCTTTTAATTATTTGCGGCTCCAGAAAATTTTTGTTTTTGGTCCGATATGGCTGTTTGAACATTTTGGGTTGCTGACTCCTGGTCTAGTTCCATCAGTGTGCAGCTACCATACTTTGGTGTTGTGTCCTACAAAAAGTAAGGAGCCGTAATAAGCAGGCTTCAATTATGTAATATTTTTTCACTTTTATTTACCTGGTGACTCTGCTTTCATGTCACCACCCATCGTTCTTTTTGCCTTTCTTCAACTCCTCAAGACAGATTTCTTGATATTTCTTCCACTTGTCATGGATGGCAGGCTCAAGAAAAGATCAAGGGCCATATTTTACCCCCTAATAGCATTAACATGGGCGCAGCAGAGCTCATTACGTCACACCTTGCAGTTGCCGCAATTGATGACAGCGCAGGGAGTGGAATTCTAATCGTGCCAAAATATCGGGTGGAGTTGGGCAAACTGAGGGCGTGGTGTGGTGCATTCTGTGAATAGCCAGAAATGTAACTAAAACACTTCAAAACTAGTGCACTGGAGTCGTGTTACTATCCTCATATGGACGAGATAATCATAATAAAACAACCTTCATGGGCATAAATATCTCAAATTCTAAGTTATAGAATAATTAATAAATTTTTCTCCCACTCAGCGCAGCGCCGTTACACACTCAGCTCTTAAAGCTCTTTGCTGGACACCTCCACCTCTATCTTTTGACACCTGTTACTGCGCATCTGGACCAGACTGAACTGTGCACTCATGTGCTCAGCTCAGAGAGGAACCTCTATTTGAGAAACACATTCACATCACATTCAACCAAAATACTTGTCCCAGTCTGAGTATAACTGGTCCACTATTTCTAATTGGTCAGATGTGCAGGAAGCAGATAAAAGAGCTGACACAGATTGTGGAGAAAGGAGACAGTGTTCTCTGTATTTTAAGCTTTAAAATGTCTCATGTTTAATTACAATCAGTCACATATTCATAGAGAAACGAGCCAAACAAGGAATTGAATTGAGACGCGCACAATTCAGCCTCCAGCAGCAAAGTCTAGCCTCTTTACGTAGCGCTAAGGTCGGCAAAGTAGCAAAATAGCGCCCTGACCCAGCCCCATAGAAAAGGCTAGCTAGTTAACGCTACCTCCGGGGGCAAAATATGGCCCCAAGTGTCATCTGTAAGTGTACTGGTGAACTTGAAGATTAATTGGGATTGGGATGTCTGATTATGAAAATAACTGCAAACAAAAATTACTTTTCTCCTTTTCTCAAACAAATGAGTGTTTCTCGTACCTTTTCCCTTTTTACAAAAAAGATTCTTCAGAAAAATAAACAGCTGCAAAATAATGTAGGTTGCCCACTGGTGTGTTTCCCATTATTGGCTGACTGTCACACTTTCGGTTATACAAGTAGTGTGGACAGTTCTGAGTGAAAGAAACAAATGCCCCACATGTCCGCTTCTGGAGGTCGCAGCACCGCCTGTACACTGGACACGTATGGCAACTCAAACTGCTCTTAAGTACAATGTATTTTTTATCTATGAAGTCTGGTCCTAGGTCTATTTCACTGTTACAGGAAGAAAAGAGACTTACAATAGTGGGAGAGCTGCCCATCAACCTTAGCATATTTGGAAAAATAGAAGGTGTCAAGTTTCCGTCCCATTATAACTTTGCAGAGGGCGCTAATGAGGTATATGTAGAATGTACAAATCAATACGTCTAGGTCATCAACATACCCAAATCGGATAAAAACCCTTGGACAAGTTTGTTAAAGTAATAGGGCTAGATTTTGGAAATCTGCATATTTTGTTTCAAAATATGAAGATTGGGCGTGGTCACGAGAGCCATTTTCCCTCCAAGTTGTTTCCACAATACTTCAAATTTCATTGGATTACGACAAACACATTTTTTTTTTACTTCCCATTGACTTTTTTATGCAAATGTGGGTGGAGATAGGGCATGGTCTTCATTGCCGTTTTTGTTAATTATCACATATAGAGTGTGCGTACAAAATTTCATATATCATTGTAACTTTGCAGGGGGCACTGGTGAGCCATTTTTAAAAGATGGCTGTAAAATATACAACTTTTGATCCCACGTGTCCTGATGATGATGTGTCAGTTTGGTGACCCTTGAACCCTTGAACAATTTTGTTAAAATACAGGGACTGGATTTTGCTTATCTCTAGATGCTCTTTGTATATGTCAAGTTTCATTCATCTACAAAGAAAAAATAGGCTCTGCCCCCCTCTATTGGTGTAATGTATTTTGATTTTTAAGAGGGCTCCACTGAGCCGTTTTGTAATATAGATTCTTGGCGACTCTTTGTAACGCACATCCGCGCAAATTTTCTTGACGTTTCGTGTACCTGTAAGCTTTCAAAACGCTTTCTTTCTGATGTTATTACTCTTATAAAATAAAAGTTAGAAAGATGTGACTTTTGTTCCCCAATAGGAACACTCTCTCTGTAAATATTTTCACAAGTCCTAATAAAACAGATTTAATTTTATTTCTTAAAAAATTAGGCGCAAACTGACTAGTTGCACTGCTATGCGCTGCTGCTGATATTTGCCTTTGAACTCTCCTTTTTACCCACAAACCGAGGAGCTAGATGCCGTAAGAGATTATTAATCCCAGGAAAAGGCAAGGGAGGCAATGCTCCAGGCACTAAACAATAAAAAAAAAAAAGGGAAAATCAACATCCCGACAAGCTAACAATGCTAATGCTAGCGCACCACCAAAGGTCCAGTCTTGACATGCAGAGGACTGACAGGAAAGAGGACATAACAGATGGTCATTGTGCTGTGTGATGGGCAGCATGATGTGGCCTCGTTGAGAGCTGAAGTCAGAACAGCGAAAAGCGGGACCAGATTCGCAGAGAAAATTGAGGCGGAGATGATGATCAATGGTCACCTGCCAGATCCGCTAACTCTGGAAAGAGGGGTGAGTGAGGGCTTTGCCTGGTCCCCCTCCTGTTTGCTTTGTACTTGGAACCATTGACCCAATATACAGTATACAATGTATACAGTATACAATAATAGACATAGAAATAGAAATTAAATGTACAACCACTGAATGCATAGGTCTTTAGAAAGACCTATCCATTTAAGTGGCTAAAGAAATCACTAAGATACTTTAGGTGTTGTCCTCCATAAAAATAAACATAATGTTGGAGAGAAATTATACCCCTCATTATACTACTATCAAAAAAAAAGAAAAGAAAAACTGATTCTTATCAAATACTTAATTGTAAGTCAGACTTCTCTATTTGTTGTAGACTCCTCCAATTTGTTTGATGGATATAATAAAACAATCTCAAGATTTGTATGGCAAGGCAAAAACCTCGTATCCGGTTCAAAACGTTGCAAATATCAAAAGAAAAAGATGGATGAGGTTTACTTTGTCTGAAAAATTACTTTATTTCAACTCAAATCAGAACATTGCTGTACTGGTGTGACCCAGAATATGAAGCGCAATGGAAAAAATATTGAGATTAGTGTTGTGCCGGGGGTTCCTGTACAGACTTTACTGGCAGATGACAGACGGCAGAGTCATTTGGAGGTGGTGGAGAATCCCTGGGTAAAATCTGTGCTTGCAACCTGGAAAGAGCTCATCAAGACATATAACCTAAACAAAGATGTTAAAATCTTAAACTGGTTGGCTTATTATCAAAGTTTTACAACTAACAGCACAAATTTGAGATTTAAAGTCTGGATAACAATGGGTTATTTTTTTTTTTTTACCAGATTGTTAAAAAAATAGTCAGATGGGACGCTTTGATATGTTGAAAGAATCCTTTGACTTACAGAAGGATCGTTATTTACAAATAAGAAGTTATTACAGCCCCCTATGATGGAAAAAAAAAACAAGGCCAGTTACGTCGCCCGGATTGGCGTTACCGGGGCCCCACCCTGGAGCCAGGCCTGGGTGGGTGCTCGACGGCGAGCGCCTTTCCCCACGGGGCCCGGCCGGGTGCAACCCAAACGAGTGACGTGGGGCCGTCCTCCCGTGGACCCACCACCTGCAGGAGGATCCGTAAGGGTCTGGTGCGGAGGGCGGCAGTCGACGGCAGGGGCCTCGACGACCGGATCCCCGGACGCAGAGACTAACTCTGGGGACATGGAACGTCACCTCGCTGGGGGGGAAAGAGCCTGAGCTTGTGCGGGAGGTTGAACGGTTCCGACTAGATATAGTCGGCCTCACCTCCACGCACAGTTTGGGCACTGGAACCCATCCTCTTGAGAGGGGCTGGACACTCCACTTCTCTGGTGTTGCCTGCGGGGAGAGGCGGCGGGCTGGCGTGAGCTTGCTTATTGCCCCACAGCTCAGCCGCCATGTGTTGGAGTTTACCCCAGTGAACGAGAGGGTCGCGTCCCTACGCCTTCGGGTTGGGGGACAGGTCTCTCACTGTGGTGTCGGCCTACGTGCCGAACAACGGTGCTGAGTACCCGGACTTCCTGGAGTCCCTGGGAGGGGTACTGGACAGTGCACCGACCGGGGACTCCGTTGTTCTACTGGGGGACTTCAACGCCCACGTGGGCAACGACAGTGACACCTGGAGAGGGGTGATTGGCCCCCCCGATCTGAACCCGAGCGGTGTTCAGTTATTGGACTTCTGTGCTAGTCACGGACTGTCCATAACGAACACCATGTTCAAGCACAAGGGTGTCCACCAGTGCACGTGGCACCAGGACACCCTAGGCCGGAGGTCAATGATCGACTTTGTTGTCGTGTCATCTGACCTCCGGCCGCGTGTCTTGGACACTCGGGTAAAGAGAGGGGCGGAGCTGTCAACCGATCACCACCTGGTGGTGAGTTGGATCCGCTGGCGGCGGAGGAAGCCGGACAGACTTGGCAGGCCCAAGCTTATAGTGAGGGGTCTGTTGGGAACGTCTTGCGGAGCCCGCTGTCAGTGGGGTCTTCAACTCACACCTCCGGGAGAGCTTCTCCCAAATCCCGGGGGAGGCTGGGGACATTGAGTCCGAGTGGACCATGTTCTCGACCTCCATTGTCAATGCGGCTGCTCGGAGCTGTGGTCGCAAGGTCTCAGGTGCCTGTCGCGGCGGCAGCCCCCGAACCCGGTGGTGGACACCGGAAGTAAGGGATGCCGTCAGGTGGAAGAAGGAGGCCTATCAGGCCTCTTTGGCTTGTGGGACTCCTGAGGCCGTCGACGGGTATCGGCGGGCCAGGCGTGCCGCAGCTCGTGCTGTCGCAGAGGCAAAAACCCGGGTCTGGGAGGAGTTCGGGGAGGCCCTGGAGGAGGACTATCGGTCGGCCCCAAAGAAATTCTGGCAAACCGTCCGGCGCCTCAGGAGGGGGAAGCAGTGTTCCACCAACACCGTTTACGGTGCGGGTGGGGACCTGCTGACCTCGACTGGGGATGTCGTCGGGCGGTGGAAGGAGTACTTTGAGGACCTCCTAAATCCCACTGTCACGTCTTCCGAAGAGGAAGTAGAGACTGAGGACTCGGAGGCTGACTCATCTATCACCCAAGCCGAAGTCACTGAGGTTGTTGGCAAACTCCTCGGTGGCAGAGCTCCGGGGGTGGATGAGATACGCCCCGAGTACCTAAAGTCTCTGGATGTTGCAGGACTGTCTTGGTTGACACGCCTCTGCAACATCCCGAGGCGGTCGGGTCGGTGCCTCTGGACTGGTAGACCGGGGGTGGTGGTCCCTCTGTTCAAGAAGGGGGACCGGAGGGTGTGCTCCAACTATAGAGGGATCACACTCCTCAGCCTCCCTGGTAAGGTCTATTCCAGGATACTGGAGAGGAGAATCCGACCGATAGTCGAACCTCGGATTCAGGAGGAGCAGAGTGGTTTTCGTCCTGGTCGTGGAACACTGGACCAGCTCTATACTCTCCATCGGGTGCTCGAGGGTTCATGGGAGTTTGCCCAACCAGTCCACATGTGCTTTGTGGATCTGGAGAAGGCTTTCGACCGTGTCCCACGGGGTGCCCTTTGGGGGGTGCTGCGGGAGTACGGGGTCCGGGGCCCTTTGCTCAGGGCTGTCCGGTCCCTGTATGACCGGAGCAGGAGCTGTGTTCGCATTGCCGGCAGTAAGTCAGACCTGTTCCCAGTGCGTGTTGGACTCCGCCAGGGCTGCCCTTTGTCACCGGTTCTGTTCATTGTTTTTATGGACAGAATTTCTAAGCGCAGTCAGGGGGCGGAGGGGGTCCGGTTTGGAGAGCACAGGATCTCATCTCTGCTGTTTGCAGATGATGTTGTCCTGATGGCTCATCAAACCTGGACCTGCAACATGCACTGGACGGTTTGCAGCCGAGTGTGAAGCAGCTGGGATGAGAATCAGCACCTCCAAATCTGAGGCCATGGTTCTCGACCGGAAAAAAGGTGGCTTGCCCTCTCCGGGTGGGTGGGAGTCCTTACCCCAAGTGGAGGAGTTTAAGTATCTCGGGATCTTGTTCACGAGTGAGGGAAGGATGGAGCGTGGGATTGACAGGCGGATCGGTGCAGCGTCTGCAGTGATGCGGTCGCTGCATCGGACCGTTGTGGTAAAGAAGGAGCTGAGTCGAAAGACAAAGCTCTCGATTTACCGGTCAATCTACGTTCCTACCCTCACCTATGGTCATGAGCTTTGGGTAGTGACCGAAAGGACAAGATCGCGGATACAAGCGGTCGAAAAATGAGTTTCCTCCGCAGCGGTGGCAGGGCGGCTCCCTTAGAAGATAGGGATGAGGAGCTCAGTCACACGGGAGGAAAAGCTTCGGAGTAGAGCCGCTGCTTAAGTTGACAAAATACATAACAGAACTATTGATCGTTCCACGTTGAGAGGAGCCAGCTGAGGTGGCTCGGGCATGCTGTTCCGGATGCGCTCCTGGACGCCGTTCCCTAGGGAGGTGTTTCGGAGCGCATGTCCCACCGGGAGGAGGCCCCGGGGAAGACCCAGGACACGCTGGGAGGGGAACTAATGTCTCTCGGCTGGCACTGGGAACGCCTCGGATCCCCTGCGGAGGAAGTTGGGAAGGATAGTGTCTGGGGAAAAGGTAAGTTCTGGGAGTAGCCCTGCTTAGAACTGCTGCCCCCGCGACCCGGCCCTCCGGAATAAAGTCGGAAAGAAGATGGGATTGGAATGGAATGGATGGAAAGTTATTACATACAAAAGAAATTAAAACGAAGCAACACTACAACCGTAAATCCCCTGATTTAAATATGAAAGCTTATAATATCGGAGCTAAATTTGGCAGCCAGCAGGCGAAAACCACTATCACATATTTTGGGACTGTCCTGTTGCTCACGAAATATTGGATCCTGAAAATTTAAACAATGCACTGCAGACTGTTTTGACATTTGCATCCCTTTGAGTCGCATCAATTTCTAGGAACTAAGATGGTAACGACCTCCCTGGGGTCATTGCCATGTCCCAGCCTGCTTCAAGTCCGTCATTGTCCCTGTTACCCAAGAATGCCCCTGATCACTGGACTTAATGACTACAGGCCAGTGGCACTGATGTCTGTAGTCATGAAGTCATTTGAACGCCTGGTCTTGCCCCACCTCAAGTCCTTCACCTCCTCCCTGCTGGACCCCCTGCAGTTCGCCTCTGTAGACGACACAATCAACCTGGCACTCCACTTCATCCTGTAGCATCTGGACTCCCCGGGAACCTAAGCCAGGATCCTGTTTGTGGACTTCAGCTCTGCATTCAACACCATCCTCCCTGCTCTGCTCCAGGACAAGCTTTCCCAGCTCAACGTGCCCGACTCCACCTGCAGGTGGAACACTGACTTCCTGACGGATTGGAGGCAACGCGTGCGGCTGGGGAAGAATGTCTCAGACACTCGGACTATCAGCACAGTATAGGAAATAATTTCGCTTTGTTATTTCCAGGCGGGTTCACGCATCGGAGAAGAGACAACCGGAGACGTAAATATTTTAGTTCAGAAGGTTTATTTGCCCTAATACAAAGTTTTCTAAGAAATGTGCTTACAGATCTGGGTCTTGATTCCGTTAATTCTACAGAACACACAGTTCGTGTGCTTTACGTGCAGCGGAGCAAGAAAACAAGACAAGAAGTGTGACTATGACAGGTTCATTTATAGTGCAGAAGGTGCGGTTTCCTCTTTCGGTATCCGAACTCTGTGTCCCTTTCAGCTTAGTCTGGTTACGACCTTCGTCTCGGTCTTCGCCCACATAAGGGTCGTTGCTGTTCGTTTCAGATGCGCTGGCTGCACGTCTGCAAAAAGAGACAGGAAACCACACAGAGCCTACGCCTAGTAAAGTTCATCCTATGTATGACTGTTTGTTAAAGATTACTTGTCTGTGAACTTTATGATTCAAACATTGAGCAATAATATCAAGCAATAGAGAAAAATGCATAAAACACTGTACTTCCTTCAACAGGAGCTCCACAGGGTACTTTCTTCTCTGGTCTTCTCCCTGTACACAAACTGCTGCAGCTCCAGCCACGACTCCATAAAACTGATCAAGTTTGACGTCACCACCCTCATCGGGCTCATCTCGGACGGGGATGAGTCTGTCTACAGGAGGGAGGTGGACCGGCTGGTGTCCTGGTGCAGCGGTAACAACCTGGAGTTCAACGCCCAGAAGACAGTGGAGATGATCGTTGACTTCAGGAAAGTCACAGCCCCCAGCCCCCCCTCATCATGACAGACTCCCCCATCACCATCGTGGACTCCTTCCGCTTCCTGGGCACCACCATCACCCAGGACCTCAAGTGGGAGCCCTCCATGAGCTCCCTCATCAAGAAGGCCCAGCAGAGGATGTACTTCCTGCGGCAGCTGAGGAAAGCCAAGCTGCCAGTGCAGATGATGGTGCAGTTTTACACTGGCCATCATTGAGTCCATCCTCACCTCCTCCATCACCGTGTGGTACGCTTGAGCCACAGCCAGGGACAAACAGAGACTACAGCGCATTGTGCGTTCTGCTGAGAAGGTGATCGGCTCCAGACTTCCATCTCTGCAGGACCTGTACGTCTCCAGGGCTCTGGGACGAGCAGGTTGGATCACAGCTGACCCTTCTCACCCTTTACATGGTCTATTTGAACCACTCCCCTCAGGCAGGAGGCTACGGTCCATCCGGACCAGAACCTCCCGCCACAAGAATAGTTTCTTTCCCTCTGCCATTGGACTCATGAACACTTCTAAACATCTGTCACTTTAACTGCAACTATTCATCACTCACTGCACTGTCACTTTCTGCACTACAACTTTAAACTTAACTGTAAACTTGTGTACATAGTAATGCCTATTTTTATTTTTATTTTATAGTATCGTAATTTTAAATTGTTTCTCAATGCATGCCCTTTTGTTTGATTGAATTTATGTTGTTTTATTATTGCTCAGTGTTTTGTGTTGCACCTTCATGCCGAGACAAGTTCCTATGTCTGTGAAGTTTGTCCATTGACAATGGCAATAAACCCTTTCTGATTCTGATTCTGATTGGGCATCAAAACTCCTGCCATGGACACAATAAACAGATATCTTTGGAACACACTTTTGGCGGCAGGAAAAAAGGCCATCACAAAGAAATGGATGACACAAACCTCACCAGCGATCAAGGACTGGACTGACATAGGAACAGACATCAGACAAAATGGATGAAATGACATTCGGACTTAATTTGGAAATGGACAGGGTTAGGGTTAGACTTTGGACCAATTATTTTAATTTAAATCTGATTGTGTTCCTTTTGATGTTTAGTTGATGTCTATTAGTATACTTTTATACTTTTTATTCGTGTTATGTTCTATGTTTTATGTACACAATGATGCTTTAGTCTTGACTAGTTTAAAAAAATATAGGTTTTTATACGTTTGAATCATGATTTGCCAAACGGCAAATACTTTTTCTTCTTCCCCAAATTAGTGTAGCCCTAATATGTGTTTCCTCATTGTCAATGGTTTACATAGCACATAGCTCTAAAACAAATTTGTCTTCATGAGAACCGTCACTGTAGTGTTTTGTTCAGTGGTGCATCACACTGCTGTATTAACCTCTTATGAAGTTATAACGACACACCGTCAGACGCAGCCCATTTCCCATGATAGCTTATAAAAGATCTAATGTTTCTTTGTTTTGTAAAGAAAATGTAAATATTCTCTCCATACTTTCGATAAAGAGGGTGCGAGGAGCCAGAGACGAGAGGTGAAGAGAGAGAGGCACATAAACAAGTCGGGTTTGGCTCACTGCGCAAGCTAATTAACTTCAAAACTATAAAAATGTAAATTGCAATTTGCTACCGTAGGCATCTAATTAAAAGCACTGAAATGTTAAGGACCAAATTGAATTTCTCTAACGTAAAACAAAAATGTTTGATTGTAACATGTCTGTAATGATGGCCTACAGTCGCTCTGCTCCTGGGGAAATTGCTTAAGTCTTAAGAAGATAGAAATGCCAAAAGTACATATAATAAGAAAAAGTATAATCAATATTATAATATACTCAAACTCAAAAAAAAGAGAAGAGAACATTATGTCCTTATATGTTTTTGACAAGGCCCAGTATTTTAGGACCTCCATCTCTGGACCTTTTTCTGCCTAGAGATTGAAACTATATGCAGAAGCCAATTAATGCCCAGCTCACTTCCTATCACACATAGAAACTGACACTGTCTACATCAGGTTACTGGCTCCACCTTGTGACCCCCGTATTACTTGGCCGAGGCCAGGCATTGGGGCTCAGAGACAGAGTTGGGCGGTTATCAGAGAGGCTGCATAAAGTGTGTTTTAGAGACTAAATTAGTTAGCCTAAAGATAGTTTAGTTTTGCTAGGTAGCTAATGCTTGTTTTGGGATTGTTCTTTCCACTGTCTGCTGTGCATGTACAGTGCAGTTGCACTACAGAGAAGCCACAGGTACGACCTAAGTCCTCTGCAAAGTCTTCCAGGTTTCAACTGCCTCTATACAGGCAAGCATACAGCAGCGGTTTTGACCAAATATACGAGTATTTACATACCAGAAAGACATCCAGAGTACAGCCGTACACCTCTGGGATAACACAGTCGTCAGTCAGCCAGCCAGCCGCTACTTCACAAAGAGACCGTTAGCCCTCTACTACAGGCACTGTCGAGAGAGGTATGGGGACACATCACCTGAGCCTCAGAAGTACCGTTCAAGATATGAGTCCCCTCCATGCCATGCGAGAACTTCCTCCCATAGACGCCACTGAGAGGTTAAAATACCTCTGTGATTCTCTGTGAACACCTCAAAATTGAAGAGGCCCTCTGGGTGGAGGACTCGTATCTTAACTCCCCATACCCATATTCGGATACGATGGATGATACTATGGATTCACTCATCAAGCTGTTTGAACCATCTCACCAGCTGGCACTACATTGCATCGCTTAACTACGGCCCGGGGGCCAAATATGGCCCTCATACCAATTTTTGTTGGCCCGCCGGCTTCCTGCTCAGTTGGTCCATACAACAAAAAGCAGAACTTTTTAATTGGAAAAATTCTTGCATTTTGATGTTATACCAACCTAATATTAATGTTCCAAGTCCTATTAAAGGTGTGGAGTCTCATCGAAACTATGTCAAATGCTCTGTGTTATGCTCTGTATAAGTTTCAAAATGCGCCCCTCGGTGAAAAAAGTTTGGACACGCCTGGCTTAGCTGATGGAGGGACCCAACATTGTGTCTGGGGACAATAAAGCTTTCAGCACATTTGTTGCCAAAGTTCACTCCCTGGTCAGCATGCTGCAGCAGCTGGGAAGGAAGGATAGAGTGGAGCTTGAGTGTGGTTCCCACGTCACTCGGCTCTTAGGTAAACTGCCCCATGAACTGCAAGCTACTTTTCGCCACTTCACACATCCCCACGATGAGTGAATTATCACACTGCACGACTTGGCAGACAGGTTGGAGTTCAGACACTGAACACTGTCACTGACACTGTCAAGTGGTAGCCTAGCAAGCTGTCCAAGCCCACAGCCAAGACCACCCAGCATTCTACTAGGGACAGAAAATGAGCCTGAACCCCTTGCCAGCCAGGTCAAGGGAAAGAAACGCACAAACCCAAGGAAGGGTCGACAAGTCTACTCAGAGCTGCAGCAGTAACCCTGAACCGCAGCAGTCAGACTCTTGCCTTGTGACCACTGCTGAGGAGATCTAGTATGTTGACAGACCCCAGAGAGCAGGAATGTCCTCCTGTAAGTGCAGAAAGGTCATTATATGCCATGAAGACCGGATAATGGAGACCTATGCTGTCCTGGATCGGTGAGGCAGGATTTGCAGGTGCTACACGGGGCAGCAGTGTCCTTCATGGTGTCTCCCTGAATGACTCCAAGTGTTTCCAATCACGAGAGCCTTCACGGCAAAGGAATTGGGTTTAGCCAAGCACACTCATCCAGTCAATACGCTCATGAACAAGTACGGTCGCCTCCGAGGTCTGCCGCTAGAGAGACTCAACCAAGCTCATCCAGTGCTGCTCATTGAGTCGGACTACCACCACCTCATCCTCCCCATTGAGCCTGTGCGTCTCAGTCCTCCTGGCGGCCCAGCTGCTGTCAGGACCTGTCTTGGGTGGACTCTGTAGGATTCAGCCCACAAGGTAAAGCACAGGAGCACCGCCCCTCAGTGTTTTTTCACAATGACTAGTGCACTGCCACTACCAATTCTAGTACAGCAAAACACAACTAGTCGTTGCGCAGGACACAGGTGGTAAAAAGAACAGTTTTACGGATTAATCCAGATGCTTTTTTGCTCTTGCATATGCCAGCATCTACGGAGAGACAGCAAACCACCTGCCACAGCTGGCTCCAAAAAGCTACGTCTCTTCAGAGTTGGCACACCAAAGGGCTGGTGAACCACGTTTCAGGGGTAACCTTCTTCTCATACGGACTCCTGATTTTCATTTCACCGTGATCTGTTTGGGAGTGACCACGTTACCCCACACCATCATGGAGAAACTCCCTCATACAGTCTCCTCTGTTGTGGGCCACCAGATGGTGAAAGGAGAGTTGGGGTTAAAGATACTTTAGGCCTTCTATATATATTTATATATCTGGGGGCAGCTGTTGAAAAGGACCTCCATCTTGGGGCATTTTTCTGCCTAGAGATTGACACTATATGCAGAATAATTAGTACCCAGCACACTTCCCATTACTTTCGCATAGAAACTGACACTGTCTGCATCTTTCAACAAGTCGCTGTGTCGACAATGTGACCCCTGTATCACTGGGCTGAGGCCAGGTATCGGGACTCAGAGATAGAGAGTCAGTGATCAGAAAGGCTGCATAAAGTGTGTTCTTGTAGTCGACTGGATTAGTTTGCCTAAAGTGATAGTTTAGTTTAGTTAACACTTGTTTTGGGATTGTTCTTTCCACTGACTGGTGTGCTGTGTCTGTTTGATTAATAACCACATACACATGTCACCATTTTTGGATTATTTAATAAACATCCCACCTAATGACATCTGGCTATCTACTCTGATGACACCCAGCAGCGGGTCATTACAGACAGACTCTATTTTATAATATATATTTTAAAACAACAAGTTCCCTTCTAACCCTCCACGGGTGTTCTCATCCCGTTTTTCTTTTTCCTTTTTCTTCTAAGCTCGGGTCCTCTACTACTAGAGGCCAGGGAGCTTGAGGGATCTGCTGTAGCCACCCCTCCAGTTTGGGGACACTTTCACCTTCATCTTTCAGAACTTTTCTAGCTCCTCTCTGAGCCTTTGGTATTTCTCCAGTTTCTCATGTTCCTTTCCCTGAAGTTGCCTTCACTTGGTATTGCCATGTCAACCACAACGGCTTTCCCCTGCTGTTTATATTTATATATATATATATATATATATAAATATAAACAGCAGGGGAAAGCCGTTGTGGTTGACATGGCAATACCAAGTATATATATATATATATATATATATGTATATATATATATATATATATATATATATATATATATATATATATATATATATATATATATATATATATATATATATATATATATACTTTGTTCCAAATTGCTATTGCCCCTGTATACGAATAGTATAGTCCGTTATAACCAGGGTTGGGGGTAACATGTTACTCAAATTGATTTTTAGTAACGAGGAATGTAACACGTTAGCTTTGTGCACCTATGTAATCTGGGACTCCTCAAATTCCATCCATCCATCTTCTTCTGCTTATCCAGGGCCGGGTCGCGGGGGCAGTATTCTGGCAGCAGTCTGAAGAAGGGCCTCCCAGACTTCTCCAGACACTTCCTCCAACTCCTTCGGGGGGATCCCGAGGCGTTTCCAGGCCAGCCGAGAGACATAGTCCCTCCAGCGTGTCCTGGGTCTTCCCCGGGGCCTCCTCCCGGTGGGACATGCCCGAAGCACCTCCCGAGGGAGGCATCCAGGTGGCACCCAGAACAGATGCCCGAGCCACCTCAGCTGGCTCCTTTTGATGTGGAGGAGCAGAGGCTCTAGTCCGAGCTCCTCCCTTGTGACTGAGCTTCTCACCCTATCTCTAAGGGAGCCCCCAGCCACCCTGCGGAGGAAACTCATTTTGACCGCTTGTATCCGCAATCTTGTCTTTCGGTTATTAACCAAAGCTCATGACCATAGGTGAGGGTAGGAACGTAGTTTGACTGGTAAATCGAGAGCTTTGTCTTTCGACAATCTCACGCTCCATCCTTCTTTCACTCATGAACAAGACCCCGAGATTCTTGAACTCCTCCACTTGGGGCAAGGACTCCCCGCCCACCCGAAGAGGGCAAGCCACCTTTTTCCGGTCAAGAACCATGGCGGCGCTGATTCTCATCCCGGCTGCTTCACACTCGGCTGTAAACTGTCCCAGTGCATGTTGCAGGTCCTGGTTTGATGGAGCAAAGCAAGAGTACTCTAACGCAAGACTTTTATAACACAGTAGTGCTGTGACGTAACGTAACGTGTTTTCCAGGGCAGTAACAAGGTAACATAACACGTTACTTTTCAAGTTAACGCTACCCAACACTGGTTATAACCAAATTTCGTTAAAAAATGTTGTTCTGAAATGGGTTTCTTGTAGGTATAAAACATCAATTTTCTCTTTTCTCATCTTTGTCAATATCTTTGACCGCTTAATTGGACTCAATATTCCATTAACCTTAAAAGATGCTATTTGTAATTTTTCCGATGCCATTGTGTTAACCATGTTGAAATCATTCTTGCAAATCTGCTTTTGTTACACAGCTCTCCGGTCGAATACAACACACAAACAAAGGAATTACAACAACTGAACACAATAGAACAAACAAAATCCCCCAAAAAAAGAGCTCATGCCAAATAAATTACAAAGCGCTCCCAGACTGATTTGAAAAGGGATCAGAAAAGAGATCAGGTGGAGAGAAAACCTTTTTCTAGGAAAAAAAAGCCCTCCAGTACGCTCGACACAACTTTTTCACCAGGGCATCTCCAAACTAAAATTGGAACACACTGTCCCACATTGGGCAAATACTCACATGTCTCCAGTACAGTCCAGGTCCCTTTTATTGAAATAGGGAAAAAATTAAAGGGAGCAAATGTCGGACCAAATCCTGCATTGAGTTGGCAAATGCCACTGCCTCTTCTACAGTATTGAATCTTTTTATTTTTCCCATTTAGATCCTCAGCGTTGCAGGATAAAGCAGAGCGTATTCCACGTTCTTGTCTCTCACGTAGGAGTAGTCGTTAAAGATAGAGACCTGGGGCTTGGTTGATCCGGGATGGCCCGCGGTGAGATGTCTGGATGCCGCAATGGCACACAGTTTATCACTGAAATTGTGGAACCTCTGTATAATAGGTCTTGGATTCTGGTTTGGGAGCCAGAGAGTGGTGGGCATGGTAAATTTCCTTTTCCCAGCTTTTGTTGAGCTACTCGGGGTCCAGGTCGCCATATACTTCACCACATCTTTACCTTCCAACAAGTCCTCCAAATCAAAATGACGTATTTGGTCGTTTTGTTGGATCTCAAAATATGCCAAATGGTGTCCTATCTTTTGTGCCAAAATGGCGCCCATCTTGTCTTATTTACACTCAAGTCAATGGAGACGTCAAACTGAAAAATGTGAAAAAAGAGCAAGCTTAAACTTCTCAGGCTTGTTTATACCACAGGAAGTGACATCACAGCCCATGGGAACAAAAAAAAAAAAGTGTTATTTATATATATTATTATAATTCATTATTTGGCATAATGACCTCTTTATTGTCCAGAGTTGGAACAGTTTGTGACAAACATCTTCTGCTTACAGCCAGGGATGTTATATTATATCCTGTGAATAATACCTGTGGAGAACACTACCGCTCCAACAGCACCGGTCTGGCCTGGTCCGGGCTATAAACTGTGGCCTCCACATTTCTGTCAGTGTTGTAAATGAACAGGATTCACATTTATTGTTCCGATCCTGACTCCTGTCTGAAGTATCACTGTGTATCTGCAGATACATAGTATAGCAATGAGACGAGGCTCATATAAAATTATTTCTTGAAAGCAATGTTCAAATCTAAACTAAAAACTGTATTGTTTGGCTGTGCATATGACTGAAATGCTTTTCTTTCTCTTTTATGTCTTGAACTATTATTTTGTGATTTCTGCCATGTCTTTGTGAATTTAATGCATTTTTTCCTGTTGTGTGAAGCACTTTGAATTGCCTTGTGTATGAATTGTGCTCTTCAAATAAACTTGCCTTGCCTTGCCTTGAAATATGGAAGTATCAAGTAAAAGTGTGCTATGTGTGAGGAGCTGGACAAGAGGTGGGCAAAAAGAGTTTCATGAGTTGCTGTGGAGCAGAGATGCTAAATAAACTGACCCCACTGACCAAAACTACTTTTTACTCCAGACCCAGCCTTCAATTCAATTATTCATTTTCTACCGCTTGTTAGGGGTCGCAGGTGACTGGAGCCTATCCCAGTGCCTTAGGCGGCGTACACCCTGGACAGTGGCCAACTCGTCGCAGGGTTAACACAGAGACATACAGACAAACTTTCACTCTCACACTCATTCACTAGGGCCAATTTACAGTTCCCAATTTACCTAACACAAACACATGCATGTCTTTGGACGGTGGGAGGAAGCCGGAGAACCCGGAGAGAACCCACGGTAACACGGGGAGGACATGAAGACTCCACCCAGAGAGATCATGTGATGTAATATTCGCCCAGGAATCGAACCCATGATTTCCTTCTTTGGAGGCGAGAGCTCTAACCGCTCTGCCACCACGAAGGAGAGATCCAATTCCCTCGGACGGACAGGCGGACGTGCCTCAATTTGCAGATACACGGTGGAGCTAGACCCACTCAGGAGGAGAAACAGTTCTTCGAGGCCGATGAAGAACCGTTCATATGGAGTAGAGACCGTTTCTCCAGGCAATTGAGGAACATCTGGATCCACAGGTCCTCGATGTGCCTGCTCCACTCCCGTCGGGGAAGTGGGAGAAAAAGAAGGAAAAGCGATGAACAAATTGCCAGTGAAATTTAATATGAAATATTGTTTGATAGAAAAGTAGTAGGAAACAGAGGATAGTGCTCAAGCTGCCATACTTCCCCCAGCATAGTTGCTCATAGGGCAGCATAGCTGGGAACTGTAGGTTTTTATTTCTTTTCCTAACTGGCCTGACCATAAGCCATTTCAAAGAAGAACGTCTTAATTTAAGCCCGGTCTTAAATGAAGAGACTGTGTCGGCCTCTTTAACATGGACAGGAGCTGATTCCACAATACAGAAGCTTGGTAGCTAAACGCTCTACCTCCTACTGTGCTTTTAGAGACTCTTGGGACCACCAGAAGTCCAGCATTTTGCTCTGTTTGGATGATAAGGTACTATAGCATCTTTGAGGTAGGATGGGGCCAGGTCATTTATGGCTTTGTAAGTCAGGAGGAAGATTTTGAATTTGATTCTTAATTTGACAGGGAGCCAGTGAAGAGACTCGAGCAACGGCATAATGTGCTCTCTTCTTTTAGGTCCCTGTTAGTAATCTTGCTGCTGCATTTTGAACCAGTTGAAAGCTTTTTATGGCGCTTTTAGGGCACGCTGCGAGAAGGGAGTTACAGTAGTCTAATCTTGATCTTACTAACGCATGGACAAGTTTCTTCAGCATCGCTTTTCGGCAAGATTTTTCTGATTTGGGCTATTATTATGCAGATGGAAATAGGCTGTTTTACAGGCTTGATTTATGTGTGCTTTGAATGAGAGCTCTTGGTCAAATAAGACTCCAAGGTTTCTTCCAGTGGAGCTGGAGGCCACACTGACATTGGTCCAGTGTGACTATCCTGCTCAGGATAAAGCATCTCGTTAGATGATTAGGGCCTAGTACGATGACCTCGGTTATTTCAGGGTTAAGAAGCAGATCATTAAGTGTCATCCAGGTTTTTATATCCTTCACACAAGCACCAAGTCTGTCTGCTTGATCGGTCTGATCGGGTTTCATTGATAAATACAGCTGTGTGTCATCTGCACAGCAGTGGAAGTTAATGCTATGCTTTCTGATAATGTTACCTAACAGCAGCATATAAAGAGTAAACAGAATTGGACCGAGAACTGAACCCTGTGGCACACTGTAGGTTACTTTAGAACAGTGTAAGGAGCTCTGGTTTACATAAACAAACTGGTACCTATCCGATAGGTAGGATTTAAACCATTCTGAGGGCTGTCCCTCTGACACCTACATCAGATTCTAACCTCTGCAGTAGAATGTTGTGGTCGATGGTGTCGAACGCTGCACTGAGGTCCAATAGAACCAGGATTGAGACCAGTCCATCATCAGCAGCTAATAACAAATCATGTGTGACTTTAACTAGTGCAGTTTCAGTGTGTGGGGGGCTCTGAACCCTGACTGGAAAACTTCGAATAAGTTATTTTGTCCTGTAGATGGCGAACAAAGCTGTTTAACTACAACTCTTTCAAGGAAACCTTTACGGAACACCTTAAAGGTGTAATGGCTAAGTCAAAACCATACGTTGCCATTTGTGCAACATTTTTATGTAGTCTTCTTTGTACATATATTTGAAAAAGAAGGTATTGGACACCACTGATTTAAATGACAACATTAATTCAAATTTAACATTTAGATTCCAAGACAACCACCCGCGATGTTTACTAATTGTATCCATAAAAAGGTTGTCTTGGCTACTGATATTCTGTTTATGCAGGCAATAAATATTATTTTTATGATTCATATCATTCCTCATAATGCCATATTTAATTCCTGCAGTTCATGATTTCGCAAACCTGAGAAGTTTAAGCTAGGTCTTTATTGTGGATTTCACACACACGTTTTAGAGAAGAATCAGAATTCAGAATCAGAAAAGGTTTATTGCCATTGTCAATGAACACCAATTCACAAACATAGAAACTTGTTTCGGCATTAAGGTGCAACATCAATCAATAATAAAACAACAACATATATGAATCAAAAGGGCATCGAATGGGAAACAGTTTTAAAATTACTATAGTATAAAATAAAAATAGGCATTACTATGTACACAAGAATTTACAGTTAAATTTTACAGATGTGAGTGCAGAACGTTGACAGTGCAGTGAGTGGTTGAATTGTAGTTAAAGTGACAGCTGTTTAGAAGTGTTCATGAGGGGAGTGGTTTCAAATAGACCATGTCCAGGGTGAGAAGGGGTCAGCTGTGATTCGACCTGCTCGTCCCAGAGCCCTGGAGACGTACAGGTCCTGCAGAGATGGAAGTCTGCATAGCCGATCACCTTCTCAGCAGAACGCAACAATGCGCTGTAGTCTCTGTTTGTCCCTGGCTGTGGCTCCAGCAGAGGGCGCTGTAGTTCTCTGTTTGTCCCTGGCTGTGGCTCCAGCGTACCACACGGTGATGGAGGAGGTGAGGATGGACTCAATGATGGCCGTGTAAAACTGCACCATCATCTGCACTGGCAGCTTGGCTTTCCTCAGCTGCTGCAGGAAGTACATCCTCTGCTGGGCCTTCTAGAAGCATGAGGCTGTTAAAATCTGAAAATATGTTTCTCCTGGCTCTGTGCTACAAATTGGACATTGAGTAAGTTTGGAATCTCCATAATTTGTGGTAAATTCTGTATTTGACATCTGTATTGACTTGAGTGCAATTTAGACCTGCAGGGCTGCTGTTTTGGCACACGAGATACAACACCATTTGGCGTGTTTTGAGATATAACAAAATTGCCAAATATTTTGTTTTAGGTGTGAGGACAGTCTGTTACCTTCAGTGACCTCTGGTATGCACTCTCAGTTCTCCAGGTCGTCCAGTTTGTCTGTCAAAACATGGTTTGTCAATTCAGCCACCTTGGTTTGCAAAGCAGAGACGGTGCCCCTCAGCTCAGAGACCTCCTCCTCGGCCGCAGTGGCTCGAGTGTCCAGCTCGCCATTCTTGGATATCAAATAATGCATTTCCGCCAGGGCAAAGACAGTGGCTTTTTGCGTCCACTGTCTTTGTAATATTGTCAGTAATCTCCCGTAAAGCTGCCATAATCGATCACACTCCAAGTCTCCTCCACATATGAATCTGATCTGGAGTGATTGTGAGGTATAGCCTGAACAGCCTCAGAGCTTGAGCTGGGGCCTGGGCGCGCGGTGGCTGGTGCAGATTCTAGCGCTAGTGGGGAGCTAGCTAGCTTGGATATACCATTACTAGCCTGGTTCTCAGCTGCACTTTTCTTCTTGTTTTTCTCAGACATGTTCCCAAAATAAGTGTCCAGTTTCTTCATATGACTGCTTCCACATATGAAAATATCGCAATAAGGATGGGTTATTTCCACAGGTACGACCACAGCCAGACAGACACGTCCGCACTAAGCCACCATTCTCCTGGAAGTCCCTCTGGTGTATTTCACATTTGTAAAATTGTCTGCATTTAACCCATTACAAAGATAATAGGTTTTCATGTATATTTAGAGCATTGTATGTAGCCTGTGCTCATGTAGGTTTAAAAAGGAGCTACAAACACAACTGAACTGTGTTAACAGTGCTTTGACCTGCAGACAGAGACTCATCCAGGTTTTTGACATTCTTTGATTACTGATTGCCGGGGTTAACACATGAACTATGACCACAATCATATTTCAAATAGAGCTAATAAACTGGGCAGTATGTAAAATTAATTCCAACGGAAAGAATCTGGAGCACCACTGCGTGTGGCTTGAGCTCTCTTCTTGTTACTTTTAACTATACGGAATGCCTGCAGCCACTGCACTGGAGCTGGACACAGGAGGAATATAAATCATTGAATTATAATAGGATAAAGGCTATTATTTCACTGAAGAAGAAATGCAATTCAGTGTTTTCAGTGTGTTTTAATAACACACTGCAAGTATTTTAATAATAATGAACATCAAATCGATTGACTTTGAAGTTAAATATATTCCATCAGTGTGTAGTTTTTTTTTTTTTTATAATCCTGCTAACTTTAGGCATCTAAATGTATTCATTCAGAAAATTATTTATATTTACATTCAGTATTATAACATGCTTGGTACTTTAAATTCTCAAATATAGTGAATATTTGCAAGTTGAAGTACTAATAGATGCTTGGAGGACTAAAGGTCAGAGTGAGGGGCGGGGCCTGGAGGATTAAAGGGTGAGTAAGGGGCGGAGCCTGGCAGACTAAAAGGGGAGTGAGGAGCGGGGCCTGGGGCATTTAAGGGGAGAGTGAGGGGCGGGTCCTGGAGGACTAAAAGGAAGAGTGAGTTGCGGGGCCTGGAGGTATAAGGTACAGTGTCTTTAGGTATCAACAATTTAAATTCCGCCAGGGATTTGTAACTGATTTAAGTTTTAACTTTAGGCCTGAGAAAAAACACAAAAAACATGTTATTTGTAAAAAAAATATAGCTTTTTTGGTGTTATTTAACAGCATAACAAAACATAGCAATTAATATGTTATTGGAGAATATTCCCTTGCCAGGCCAATATTGTAATAACTAATCACATTATTGAAAAACTCTTATTACGTTATTGGCTCACCCAAATTCTTACATTATTGAATGGTAATTACATTTAAAATTGGCCCAAATTTTTATTTAATTTTATTTTTTTGGCCCGAAGCCTTTATCAGACAGGAAAGGTAAGCATGAAATGGGGATGAGAGTGAAGGGAGGACATGCAATAAATTGTCATAGTTGAGATTCGAACTCGCAACACTGTGGCCGGCTGCACTTGGAGCCTGGCATAAGTGTGCTGTGCCTTACCACTCGACCACCGGGCAGCACTAAAATTCAAGGAAGACTCAGGGCACGCTGGAGGGACTATGTCTCTCGGCTGGCCTGGGAACACCTCGGGATCCCCCCGAAGGAGTTGGAGGACTCCTTCGGGAGTAGGAAGTCTGGGAGTCCCTGCTTAGACTGCTGCCCCCACAACCCGGCTCCGGATAAGCGGAAGATGATGGATGGGTGGTTGTTATAGACCCTCCATTAGTGTACCTTTAAAATTAATACATTTATATATGGATGAGCTGCTTAGTTACAAACCTATCTGACCCATGACCCCTGGACCTCATTCCAAAGAGCCACAGCATTCCTTAACACAATTTAAGGAGTTTGATATTCTTGCCATTCCAACCACATAACCCAGAAACCATCCGGTGTCAGAAGAGAATACTGTACATGTGATGCGAGCACAGCCTTCACCCAGCCTGCTTTTGGTCTCTGGATCCAACAATTATTATTTATGACTTTAATAACATCCATACAGCCTTCATGAGCCCTTCTGCTTTCAATGCTACTTAAATATTCAGAGCCGCTGCGCTGGAAAGTACAAACAAAACGCGTCACAAAATAAAATGTGGAGCAACTGGTTCTCATCTTCCCCGGAACACTCTATTTACACTGTTCAAATTGAGTTATGTGCCTGGAGTTCAAATCATAAAACGCAATATTTATTTCACCTGCCTGCACGAGTTTATGAATACAAACATCATGCAATTTTCAAACAGCAACCCAATCACGCACACACTAATTCCATGCCCGGAGGACACCAGATTACCAGATAAACTGCCTTCATTTTGGATGCACAATAATTACAGCGATACATACACCATGCCAATTATGCTAACACAATTAACTCCAGGGCCAGGAGGGTCCTTGCAGCGCAGGGATGGGAGTTGGAGGCACGTTGGCGTCGATTGTGCCTGGATGTAATTCTTGTGGTGCACCTGTGGAGTATTAGCGGAGCCATTTGGAGATGATTACATTGTAGGTCTCTGTGGTGGTGGAGTTCCTGTCACTTTTCCCTGGCAGACTGTTGTGGTGCGGAAGAACACGTCTCAGGAGCGTGCTCAGAACAATTGTGAAATCAAGTCAACTCTAAATGTGCCGACTCAATATCAGACGGCTGCGTTTGTTACATTAGCTGTTCAGTTTTACACAATGCTCTGGCAAAAGGATTTTTTTTTTTAAATAGGGAGGTAAGTATATGCATTGTGTCATCCATATGCTGTAGGCCTATTATTTTTACAGTCTTAAAAAAACGAAAACCCAAACTAGTTCATTTTAGGGCACTTTCGCACCTGTTAGTTCACTTAACTGGTAAGACTGAGGACTAAAGGATGAAATATTGTAGCAGTTTGTTCTGATGAGGATTTTACAAACATGTTAGACATACTGTAAACTGGGTCCTCGTTGGACGCTGTCGATGCGTCGGAGCAGGAGAAGTTTATTTCAGGGGACGTGGCGGCTGCCTAATGTGACTTATGACAACTTTATTACCACTGTCCGCAAAATAAAGACACAGATCAAAGTAAAACATGTCTGTACAGGCTGATAAACCATTATTCTAGAATAAATGCATGTAAATATGAAGGTCAGATATGTAACCACCACTTTTTATGACGTGTCTTTTGTATTACCCAGCCCAACTAGGGACGGACATTTGAAAATTATCCCCGGCTAAAATGTTGCAGTGTGTGAGCTCATGAAACACACTCATCAAATAAACCTAAAAAAATAAATAAATTATGTGAGGATTACTTTTCAAGCCCATATACACTGAGTAGCCTGAAAATGTATAGGTATTTTTCATGACCGGTGCCAGGAACTGTAATGCAGTTCTGTTTTATTACAGTATATTAAATATTAAAACAGGGATTATTTATTGCTTAGTCTTGCGGTCTATTTCTCCTGTGTTGATCGTCACACTAGGGTTTATTTTGGTTGTGCTCAGCGTGCAATGGAAGCTTGTTTGGATCCGAAATGAGTTCTGTTAGCATTCACATCACAAGCGAACCACACTAGAGTCAACTTGGATCTGTACCGAGGCTACCTCCAAGCGATGGTTTCGGTACGGTTCTGTATTCCGTACTTGTCCGCTTTCACACCAGCCCAAACGAACCGCCCTTGCAGGTGTTCCGAGCACGAGATCGCTTGGGCCGTACTAAACTGTGTAATTGTGAAAGCACCCTTAAATTCTTTGCAGCAGTCCACATTTATTGTACGTTTATTGTCATCTTATGTAATTCATGATTATAAGCGCATTTCACAATTTGCAGAGAGCTAGGGCGAGTTTTACGGTCACGGGAAAGCTAACCAACATTATCATGCTAACAATGCACGCTATAATTAGAAGAAGACAATGCATAATGGACTCATTTTCACCCTAAGAGCTGCTTTCACAATATAGTTGTACTGGGGCAAAACAGATTTTACTTGATTACATGAAATAATCAGGTACAGATTGAGAATGACTTTTTAATGTCCAGATGACTGCAACTGAAACTTTTCCTGCAACGGAACACTCCTGAACAAATGAGAGATTACACCGACAGGTACAAACCCTTTAAAAAACCCTTTATGACCTGCCATAGAACAAGTTCGCCCAAGCATTATTTTAGATCTTTGCACATTGTACTTTTAGGACTGTTGAGTTTTTTTTAACAAGAGGGGAACCATCGGGGATTTCTAGGCCTAAAGATTTAAGAATTTAAACATTAAATTATATATTATGTCAATAAAATCTAAAGAAATAAAAAAGAAGTAGTGAAAGAAATCAAAAGTGTGAAAGTAGTGACAGAAATAAAACAAAGTAGTGTTTTGAGTACAGAAAACGAGAGTGTCCAATCATTTTTGGTGTTGTTTTGGTTCAGAGCTGCATTCGCTTGTCCTTCAGGCAGAAAGCAGACGGCCCTGTGTGGTTAGCACCGCCCAATCAGATCCTCTCTTTACAGCGATTGACAGGCTGAAATCAGCTCTAAGGCAGTGGCTAGTCCCGCCCACGTCATCGCGAGGACGATCTGTGCTTCTCTGGTGTAATGCCTGGAGGGGCCTTTAGAGGGCACATGACTGTTTGCATTGAAAGTTTGTTGACAGCTAGCTCATGGATCTTTCACTTCTGTCGGCGTTTAAGGGCAAGAAATAAAGAGAAGATGGATTCATCCCGCACAAGTGCATCTCAAATCAACCGGGATTTACAACACTCTGCGCTGACGAGACACAGGATGAAGGGACTCTGGATTACACAGGAGACTGACACGTACACGAGTGAATAAACGTTCATCTGGTGAAGGCAACGGCGGTGTGTGTAAGAACAGTGTAATAGCAGTGTGACCTAAGTGTGATAACAGTGTGACCTAAGTGTAATAACAGTGTGCCCCAACTGTGATAACAGTGTGCCCCAAGTGTGATAACAGTGTGACCTAATGTGAGCCAGGTGTAAGAACAGTGTAATAACAGTGTGCCCTAAGTGTAATAACAGTGTGACCTAAGTGTAATAACAGTGTGACCTAACGTGAGCCAGGTGTAATAACAGTGTAATAACAGTGTGCCCTAACGTGGGCCAGGTGTAATAACAGTGTAATAACAGTGTGCCCTAAGTGTAATAGCAGTTTTTTTTTTTTACACAGATATGATTCATTTTCTGCTAGAAACTAAAACAGTGAGTGAAAATACACTGCCTGTCCAAAAACAAAAGTTGCCACTTGGACTCAATAAGTAAGTGCAGTAGGTCCTCTACTCCTACTGCATAACTGCTGCATGGGGTATATTATGAACGGTTGTATTTGTTACTAAACACTTTCCTCTCTTCTGCTCTATACTACAATGCCACATTCACATTGATTTCATGGCAGAAGCAGATTATGAACATGTTTAATAATGCAGTTTGATGTATTGTTCCTGTAGTTTTGTCACATATGACGAAGCTCCATATGCCCTTGCATGCATATTGATTATAACCAGATCCATCGCCATTCTAAACCACAATAAACATGTATGAGTGGTGTACAGTGACAGCTATAACGATTTTCCTCACAGCTGTTTTCATATCTAATGCATGAAGACGTTCATATTTGCCAGGCGGTTGAACACAGCACCAGGGGCTATCATTTCTACTGAGTGCTACTTTACATACGCTTTCCTTAAGAGCAACATAATTTATTACTACAAACAAGCAATTAATAAGAAGACTTCCACGTGAGTTTTTACGCAGATATTATTCATTTTCTGCTAGTAACTAAAACAAAGTGTGAAAATATATTGCCTGTCCAAAAAAAAAAAAGTTGCCTCTTGGATTAAACAGGGAAAGACAAATCTCATGGTCATGGAAAAGAAGGGTCAAATCATTGGCATCAAACAGAGAAAACATCTAATGAGAAGCAGAAACTAATCTACTACAGATCTGAACCCCAGTGAGAGTGTTTGGGACGAGCTGGAGAAGGCTTTGGGCAGTGGTCACTCTCTCCATTATCAATACAAGATCAGTGTGAGGAACAATGACACGCTGAAGATCTGTTTGAGGAACTGCGGGGAACAATGACACGCTGAAGATCTGTGTGAGGAATAATGACACGCTGAAGATCTGTGTGAGGAACTGTGAGGAACAATGACACGCTGAAGATCTGTGTGAGGAACAATGACACACTGAAGATCTGTGTGAGGAATAATGACACACTGGATGGAAATAAATGTTTTAATCTTTAACCCCTTTTTCAAGCCATCGCTTCTCCTGCTCAGAATCTCCACCTCACTGTCTTCAATAGAGTGGTTTGTGGTTTTAAGATGAAGATGCACAGCGCTCTGGTGTCCTGAGATCGCGTGTCTTGTGTTGATAAAGCCTCTTGTGAAGTGGCTGTTTAGTCTCCCCTATGTGGCGCTCTTTACAACTTTCTTCACTCCATTGGATAGAATACACTACATTGCTCTGTTTTTGTGTCGGCATCTTGTCCTTAGGGTGGGGCGGGATCAGCTCAGGCCAGACAGATACTAATCAGGTACTCGACTGTGATGAGTGAGTTGCAGCCAGCAAACAACTTATAAACGTAATGTATTTGTTTACACTATTATCAAGCGGTTCCGCCCGGTGGGCAAGGCTTACACAGCTCAGAGTAGGTTGGAACGTCTTGTTTTTCAAAAACAGTGTCCAGATGACTACAACTGAATAGTTTGAAATAGTGTTAGTACATGAAACATTGTTTGTGTGTGTTTTGTTAATGGGACAAATGCACAAAATGGACTTTACTGATCTTAAAGCTTGGGCTCTGGCCACTGTCTATAAATGGACAAATCTACGAAAAAGAAAAAGGTTTTTTTCTTCTTCTTTTTTTAAGACAGGGCATGTTGCTATTGCCTTCTTAGTAAAAGATTAATCAAATTTAACCACCATTATGAATATTTGTTCTTCATTATATTATGGTTAGGGTTGGATGCTCAATATGCATGTATGCAAGAATGAGGAGATTTAACCCTTTAATGAAGTAAATTTGGCCATGCTACTACATGCATGTAAAATGTAGTAGCATGGCCACAATGTAGTGTACAGTGTATACAAGCAGTGGCAGTGGAGGAGCAGAGAGCCTTGAACAGAAGGACACAGGGAGGTGGCCGCTCCGCTTGGCTACTCAGGCATGAACAGGACCAGCGCAAGGATGACCTCCTCCGGCTCGGTCTCCAACACTGTGTACAATGTGTGTGTGTGTGCGTGTGTGTGAGAGGAATTGTTCTATTAGTGACATTATCCCCTCTGCCATCAGGCTGAGTCCATTTTCCAGGACTATAAGTTTCTGTATATGGTTAATTTGGGTAATTTTATGTATTTTAAAAATGATAATTAAAGCCAAAAGCGGCAATAAAGGCCCTCGCCCCACTTGCGACCAAGGGGTACGAGCCACCCCGAAAAGCCCCCCTTGCATCCTACTGCCTACTCCCCCCTACAGTACAAACTTTATACTACTTCATTCATTGCACTTAGAGATTTTGCTAACATTTTCTTTTATTTATTTTTTATATTTTCTTGATTTCTTGATAGCTAATACAGAACACAAATAGAACAAAAACACAAAATGATCAGAGTATAAATTAAAATAAAAACACAAGTAGATTTCAACTAAGCATAAATACAAACAAAATCACAAGTTTACAAGCATGTTTAATTTAGAATAAGAGTCCTGTTTGGTCCAAAATCAGTCAAATTTGTCCGTTTCCAAATTAAGTCTAAGGGCCGTATTTTGCCCCTGGCGGTAGCGTTGACGTGAGCCTTTTCCCAGGTCGCGGAGTCAGGGCGCAATTTTGCTATCTTCCCGACCTTAGCGCTGGCATAAAGACGCTTGACTTGGCCACTGGAGGCTGGAGTGGGATGGTGCCAGTCCATATATGGTGATAGTGTTTGAACCAATGACTGAGAACTGTGGCATTCAAAAGCACCACCTGTGGGAGATGTTTGTCATGGCCTCATATACAGGCAATGAAAGAAGTGAGCAATGAAACAGGTTGATTTCCCTTTTTTCAATTTCGATCTCGTGTTGGGCTGTCAGTTTGTGCCAGTTTTACGCAGACTGGGACAAAGATTGTGGGAGAATATGATGTGACAGTGGGGATTTATTCCAAATTTTCCAAACAGACGTTCTTCTCGAAGCTGAGCACTAGTCTGCAGGTCCAGTATGGCCCAGACTGAGCAGTAAAAAGAGTCCAACGCAGCACAAAGGGCTTGAAAGGCCGATTCATACTTCATAAGAAGCAAGACGTTTGTTCGTTTACATACAGGGCTGCAAGAACAAAGTTCGTTTTGGCGCTGGCATTCATACTTTAACAGAAGCACCGCAGCTAGACCCCCGCCCCCCATGATCCCCAACTATTTTATGCCGTTGCTATGGAGATTATTATCACCGACAGCTCAGTTGAGAGATTGTGGAGAGAGGAGAAAGTGGGAACTTTGCAGACGTGTTCTCTGTATGCTACAAATGCTTCGTGTTTTATTACAATCAGTCACATATTCACAGACAAACGAGCCAAACGAAACAAATTCAGAAGCTACAAAACGTGATGTTACAGGCGGAGCGTGGAGGTACGAGATGCGGTCAGCATTTTATAACCCGCCCAAACCTGCCCCGCAATGAAATGAGAATTTCTTGTCACGGCCCAACACGACCTGTGCGTCAAAACACAACATCAGCGCCGTGCTGCGCTGTGTGTGTGTCCTGGGTCAAGCTAGACAGTGGGCTGTTTCCCCTCATCTGCTCCGCTCTCTCCTCGATAGAAAACCCCCTCAGGTTAATACTGGTCATTTATGCTTGAGGAAAATATCTAAAGCTCAGAAACATCCCCAATCTATAAATAACGCTAGTCTTGAAGTTTATGGGTTACGATTCTGGCCATTCACAGAATGCACCAGGCCACGCCCTCAGTTTGCTTTACATATTTTGGCATAATCACACCTCTTGTCTAGAATTCCACGCCCTGTCGCTGCAAAATATGGCCCTGAATGTCATTCTCTCCATTTGTCTGATGTCTGTTACTATGTCAGGCTAGTCCTTGATCGTTGGCAATGTTTGTGTCATCTATTTCTTTGTTAAGGCCTTTTTTCCTGCCACCAAAAGCACACTCCAGAGGTATCCATTGATTGTGTCCATGGCAGGAGCTTTGAGGCCCAGATACATGGTTCTAAAGATAAAACAGTCTGCAGTGCTTTATTAATTTCAGTCCAATATCCCCTACAGGACAGTCCCAGAACACATGATAGTGGGGTGGCTCCTGGTTGCCACACCCTCGAACAGTCCGCATTTCCCTGTGAATAATGTGCACTTTGACATAGTGTTTTGAAGAAACGTGACACATTTTTTCAATAATATTCCCTCCAAACATGTGACTTTGAGGTTTTCTACTGAAAAAAACATACACTTTCCCATTAATTGTCAGTCAAATTAAAGTGAAACTCTTTCCCATTTATTTTGAATATTATTAGTAGAGTGGCTGCCTGAATCATCAATACATTTATATAATTTAGATTATTCAGAAGAATCAGAATCAGAAGATTCTTATTATTCCCGTTGAGAGTTCTGATTTATAAGCTTTAACAAATAATTCAATCAGAGGGTTATGGTGGTCACTGCTTTGTTTAGTTTCTTGGTTATAAAATAAGTTGTTATTTGTAAATATCTATAAAAGTCCTGTTTCTCCAAGCCAAAAGATCCTTTCAACACGTCAAAACTTTTCATGTGATTATCTTTTACAATCTGGTGAAAAACTTGAATAACTTTTGTTTTCTAGATTTTAAATCTCAAATATGTGCTATTTGGTGCAAAACCTTGGTCATAAGCCATCCAGTTTAAGATTTTAACATCTTTATTTAGGTTTTGTGTTTTGTTTAGTTCTGTCCATGTTGCAAGCACAGATTTTACCCAGATATTCTTAACCTCCGCCATATGGCTCAACCGTCTGTCATCTGCCAGTAAGGCCTGTACAGGAACCCCCGGCAAAACACCACTCTCAATGCTCTGACTTGAGCTGAAATAAAGTAATTTTTCAGACTTGGCAAACCCCCAACTGGATACGTGGCTTTTTGCCACAGCTGGTTGGGGATGGAGAGTGGGAGAGTCTAGAACACTTAAAGAAATCTGGTCAGAACATTCATTTTTATGGTTTCAATCCTTTGACTTGATTTAAGAATGGGATAAGATTACATTTTTTAAGATCTTTTTTTTATAGTAGTAAAAAGAGGGGTATAATTTTTCTCCCAAATTGTAGATAGATCTTTATGTAGAACCACACTCAAATATCTCAGTGAATGCGTTTGCCACTTAAATGGGTAGGTCTTTCTGAAGGGCAAAGGAGGTCCCCAAAAAATGTTTGGTATATTTAGTTTACATCCAGACATTGGGCCCATTTTTTGAAGGAATTGTATCACTTTGTGGATGGAAATTTCAGGTTTAGTCAAATAGAATAGAACATTGTCTGAATAGCAGGCAATTTTATCTTCCATCCCATCAATTGTAACACCATGAATTGTTTTTGATTGTCCACTATATTGGGCCAGTGGTTCCAGATACAAAGCAAATAGGAGGGGGGGACCAAGCACAGCCCTGCCTCACCCCTCTCTGCAGGGTCAGCGGATCCATCAGGTGGCCAGTGATTTTAATTCACCCAATATTTTTTACAATTAAGTCGTCCATTTCAAATATGTTTTTTTTTTTTTTTTTTTTTAATCAATAAGGCTAACAGAATCAAAAGCTTTCTCCGCATCCAAACTACTACTGTCACAGCTTTGTCTTGTTTTTGTATATGGTTCATTATGTGTAAAGATCGTCTTATGTTATCCTGTGTTTGCCGTCAGCTAAATAAATCCTCTCTGATCATTATGTATTCAATTTGGAAGTATTTGTTCCATTCTTTTGGGCATAACTGAGGTGTATACAATAGTCCACATTCAAGAATAGAAATGGTTCTATATGAGGCACAGTCCAATCGGTCCTTCCCTTCTTTAGGTATTAGAGATATGATGGCAAATTGAGGGTGTCCAGAAAGGAATTTATATCCTCCTCTCCTGAAATTTTAGAGAAAAGTTTTTTATAGAAGAATTCAAATGCTGATTGAATTTGGTCTTGTTTGGTTCGGATTGTATGTGTTATTTAAGTAAGCAACTATAGCCTTACATGATTTCTATGACTGGATTTATGACCTATTTATTATTTTTAAACCATAAAACGAATTCAGTTCTCTCTCTGTTGTACAGTGAATGAGCAATTGGTCAACAGTTTCTGGTTCTTGACAGCAATTACATAAACCGGTAGGATGTTTGCCTATCCTATTCAATGACTTGTTGAGTCCAGTATGGCCTATTCTCATGCGAGTAAAGGCTCTCTCTTCCCTTGTGTTTCTGCCAATGGATCTGTATGAACTAACTCTACTTTGTATCTGATACAGATGCAGTCCAGTCCAGTATCACAAAGATTCCAATAATCCTGCCAAAGTTTATATACATTACTTAATTGTAGGGTTGACTTCAGATGGACTTATTTCAACTCTCACATCAATTGATGGCAGTTTTAGGCAATTTTTTGTCTTTCATTATCATCCACCCCCCTCCATGGGCAGGAACCCAAATGAAGGAGACCTTCACACCTTTCCTGGACAGAGAGAGTATCAAATACATGTTAATTGATTTTTGAGGTGGCGCTACTGAGCTGTCTTTCAATATTTTTTCACGGGGTCTTCTAACTTTTATATTTAGCCTTGTGTACTCCTCGATTTTTGTGTTTTTTTCTGGCCCCCGGCTACAATTTTAATAACTAAATGCCATGCATTGGCAACAAGCCATTGCAAGTGACTGCATAATGCATGGCCATATCCGTACAGTTGCCATGACAATGATGTTACTGATGATGATGTCACAAAGCACCAACATTCCGTGACATGACCAACATTCCGCCACTCTGAGATAGGAAAAATGGCAAATTTGACGATAAATCCTGAAAAACTGAGGAATACCAAAATGAATAGCAAGAATCAAAGAATATCTACAAAAATGAATCTAACTGGATAAGAGATGCAACGTGCCGAAAAACGGGTTGGAATAAAAATATAAAAATAAAGATCAATGGTAACTAATAGTGACTGTCATGTGACACTGTCTTCTTTGGTGTTTTATGGACGGTTGGTATCCATAAAGTGTTACATTGCCACCACCTACTGTAGTTGTACGTCATCAAAGTATGTTTTACGCTATACCGTAAAAAAAAAAAAAAAAAAAAACGTAAAAAAAAAAAAAAGAGCGAGAGAATGTTGTGCAATGGAAAGAAGCCATCGCGAGTGACCATGTAATGTAGGGCCATATTCTGTACAGTTGTCGTGACAATGATGTCCCACAGCACCAACTTTCCATGACATCACCAACATTCCACCACTCTAAGAGATAGAAAAAATTGCAAGTTTGACGATAAATCCCGAAAAAAACGACAAGACCGAGGGATACAAAAGCAATAGCAAGAATAAGCCACTCATTAATTCCAAAGTAGGCAATCCACACTGATTGGCTTGCTCGTAATTATTATATTAATTGCAGTAGGCTTTGTTTCGTGCCTTAACTTTGAAAGTCACTCCACAGAAAACACATATACTAGACACAATCTCCACTTTGTTCCACGTTATACAGGACGTATTGAATGGAAGCAAAAAGCCCAGATGAATAACTTCTCCTGAGGGCTGCTGACACACTGCATTTTTAAACCCAATCATGTATTTGCCAGAATAGACCGACTTAGCGCTTATTTCCTCCAGCTCTTTGGTAAGGACACATCATAGCTATAGTGCTGTAGTAACTTACAAGTGTAGCTTACTGGAAGATCAATAGAGATGATTTTTTTTTTTTTTTACAAATTAAGTATTAAAATCAAACTCGGAATCAGAAAAGGTTTATTGCCATTGTCAATGAACAGAATTCACAAACATAGGAACTTGTTTTGGCATTAAAGTGCAACATAAAACACTTATCAATAATAAAAACATATATGAAATCAAAAGGGCATGAATTAAGAAACTTTACTCTAGTATAAAATAAAAATAGGCTTACTAAGTACACAAGAATTTACAGTTAGATTTACAGTTGTGCAGAAAGTGACGTACAGGTCCTGCAGAGATGGAAGTCTGCAGCCGATCACCTTAGCAGAACGCACAATGTGCTGTAGTCTGTGTTTGTCCCTGGCTGTGGCTCCAGCGTGAGACATTCTTCCCCAGCCGCACGCACTGCCTCCGAACCATCAGGAAGTCAGTGATCCACCTGCAGGTGGAGTCGGGCACGTTAAGCTGGGAGAGCTTGTCCTGGAGCAGAGCAGGGAGGATGGTGTTGAATGCAGAGCTGAAGTCCACATACAGGCCCTCTATAACCCTTTTTAAGAAACGTCAAGTATTTTTTTAAAGCTTTTGCTTGGTTTGTATGATGGTATCACTGCAGAGATAACAGCATTCATCAATGGAAATTTAAGGCTGATGAGACCACTTAAATATTGCAGTAGACACTTGTAATGTGTGGCTATTGTTATTTGAAATAATGGCTTGACAGTTTGGAACAATGTGTTAACGTGTCTAAGGTGTGTTTCGTACTATAATAAGTCTCCAATCTGTCAATCTGGTATCGTGTGTCTTGACTCTCAAGGTATAATTGGCTGTCACTGTGTTGTGGAGCTGATTGAAGCTGGGTTTGAGCCAGTAGTAGTGGATAATTTCAGTAATGCAGTACGGGGTAAGATACATTTAACATCATATGGAAGTGCCATGTCATTATTGCATACAGCCTCACCATCGTTTCTCCTTGTTCCTGTTATGTACACATCCTGTTCTGGAAGGAGGTGACAATAAGCCAGAAAGCATTACCAGAATAGAAAAGCTTCTAGACATCAGCATTGTATTTCATGAACTGGACCTTCTTGACAGACCTGGTTAGGAGAAACTTTTCAAAAAGGTGCACTCTCTTACCATATTTTATTTATGCATGTTTAAATTGACAAATAGTTGTTAAATACATGATATTTAAATAACAAATAATTGTTACAGTGTTGCATAAGTGCTGTAATGCACTTTGCTGGCCTGAAAGCTGTTGGCAAATCAGTGGAGCAACCTTTACGATACTACAGCGTTAACCTCACTGCCTCACTGAACCTTCTGGAGGTCAGTTCAAACTAGCATTGTCTGGAATTCACTGCATGCCTTCTTCAGCATGATGTCCATTTTCACATTTTGCCTGTCTGGTTTAATATGAATGTAGTTTGCATGTTACACAGTTTACGATACAAAGATGCATTTCAACCGCTGCTAAAGTGCTAATGTGGTGAAGTGTGGTGAGGCGTTTTAGTGTTGGCTTTGTGTAGGACTGGAATGCTGTGTTGCTGCGGTATTTCAACCCATTGGGAGCACATTCCTCTTGACTTATTGGAGAGGATCCTCTGGGCATCCCTAACAACCTTCTGCTATATAGGGCCCAAGTATCATCTCTTTCCACACACACAAAAGGCCATTATATGCTGTATTTTGTGGACTCATTATGTTTCTGCTTTTCTCCTCGTAGGTTGCGATTTGCTGAAGAGAGTGCTTTAGTGTGCTTGATAATGACTATGACACTGGATGGAACTGGTATGATTTTAATTTATTGTAGAAAAAGATTCAGTTGTAGTCATCTGGACTCTGTTTTAGAAAAAACAAAACGTTTCAACTCTCATCCAAGAGTCCTTCTCAATCAGAGAAACAAGTCTGAGAACTCTTGTTTATATCCTACTCTGTGAGAGCCCTGCCCACAGGGCGGGACCTCCTGCTAATGGCCCATTGAAACTGGGATGGGCCTATTGTTCTATTGTTCCCTGCCTCACCTTGAGTGCCTATTTAGCATCCGAATGCCGCACACGGGTGTCTCCAGGGTTTCAGCAGACCATTATAAACACACCAATGGAAGGTTGAATTTCAACCTCCATTCCGATTTAATGAAGGATTCTCTTTTTTAACAAAGATTGCCTCCTTAACTCCTCTTTTCAAAACCATCTTTTTTCCCTGCTCAGAATCTCCACTTCACTGTCTTCAATAGAGTGGCATTTGTGACTTTTGAGATGAAGATGCACAGCGCTCTGGGGTCGCTGAACTTGAGCGTGTCTTCTGTGCTGATAAAGCCTCTTGTGAAGTGGCTGTTTAGTCCTCCCCTATGTACCGCTCTTTACAACTTTCTTCACTGCATTGGATAGAATAACACTACATTGCTCTGTTTTTGTGTCGGCATCTTGTCCTTAGGGTGAACCAGTTTTTGTTCTTAACGTGTTTGCCTGGTTTGAAATAAACAGGGACTTCGTTGTTGTCTAAAAATTCGTTGCATAGTTTTTCTGACAATCCTGAGACATAAGGGATAGAGACAACCCTTCTTCTTGGTTCTGTTTCCGTTCTTTTGTCCCTTTTGTCCTGCTTCTTGGTTCTCTTCACTTTGTTCAGAGCCCAAGTCGGGTATCCACAGGCTGAGAGAGCATTCCGGACGTGTGTTTCCTCTTTCCTCTTGCCCTCTGAGCTGGTGGGCACCGCTTGTTGCTCTGTCCTGTTAAAAATGTCTGTGCCATGGGCTCGCCCGTCTCTCCCATAGTGGCCAACTTGTACATGGAGCATTTTGGAGAAGAAGGCACTGACCTCGCTTTTCAGGCATTGCTGCCAAGTCTTTGGTACCGTTACGTGGATGACACTTTTGTGACAATTAAGAAACAAGAGCTGCTGGAAGCCTTCTCAGAGCACATCAATGCAGTGGACCCGCACATCAGGTTTACAAGAGAAAGATGCAAAGGAGAACCGCTTGGCCTTTCTTGATTGTTCCACTATCAGAGGAGAAGACGGGAAGCTCCAGATAGAAGTATATAGGAAACCCACACACACTGACCAGTACCTGCTCTTTGGCTCTAACCACCCACTACAGCATAAGCTGGGAGTGATCAGAACACTACATTTTTTTTTTTTTTTTTTCACAGAGCACAGGTCCCGCCCTGTGGGCAGGGCTCTCACAGAGTAGGATATAAACAAGAGTTTCTCAGACTTGTTTCTCTGATTGAGAATGACTCTCGAATGAGAGTCGAAACGTATCGTTTTTTTTCTAAAACAGAGTCCAGATGACTACAACTGAATCTTTTTCTACATTGGAACACTCCTGGACGAATGAGGGATTACACCGACATTTTAATTTATGTATAAGTTATAGAACGGACCACAGTTTTGTGAAAGACCCTTTCTCCTCTCTCTCTTACATTTTAAGGTGTTTGTGATTATATCCATGTAGTCAATCTTGCAAAGGGGCACACAGCTGCTCTGAAGAGGCTAAAGGATAATTGTAGGTGTAAGGTATGCTTTCATTGTATTGCTGGTGTAATCGCTCATTCGTCCAGGAGTGTTCGATTGTAGAAAAAGATTCAGTTGTAGTCATCTGGACTCTGTTTTAGAAAAAACGATACGTTTCGACTCTCATTCGAGAGTCATTCTCAATCTGTGAAACAAGTCTGAGAACTCCTGTTTATATCCTACTCTGTGAAAGCCCTGCCCCTGATAATGGCCCATTGAAACTTAACTGGGATGGGCCATCTACATCCTATTGTTCCGACTTTTGGCTGCCTCACCTTGAGTGCCTGTTTAGCATCAGAATGCCTCAGGCGTCTCCAGGGTTTCAGCAGACCACTATAAACAACTGGAGGGTTTGAATGGAGGGTTGAATCTTAAACCTCCATTACAATTTAAGAAAGGTTTCTCTTTTTTCAACAAAGATTGCCTCCTTAACTCCTCTTTCAGACCATCTTTTCTCCTGGTCAGAATCTCCACCTCACTGTCTTCAATAGAGTGGTTTGTGACTTTGAGATGAAGATGACTGCGCTCTGGGGTCCTGAACTCGCGTGTCTTCTGTTCTGATAAAGTCTTTTGTGCAGTGACTGTTTTAGTCTCCCCTATGTGGCGCTCTTTACAACTTTCTTCACTGCATTGGATAGAATACACTACATTGCTCTGTTTTTGTGTAGGCATCTTGTCCTTAGGGTGAACCAGTTTTTTGTCTAAACGTGTTGCCTGGTTTGAAATAAACCGGGACTGTCGTGTTGTTTAAAAATTCTTTGTAGTTTTTCTGACAGTCCCGAGACATAAGGGATAGAGCACACCCTTTCATCTTGGTTATGTTTCCCTTTTTGGGGTTCCCTTTTTGCCCCTGCTTTGTGGTTCTCTTCCCTTTGTTTAAAGGACAAAGTCGGGTATCCACAGGCTGAGAGAAGCATTCCGAATGTGTTTTTCCTCTTTGCCCCTATGCTGGTGGGTCACTCTCTTTCCTCTTGCCCTCTGAGCTGGTGGGCACCTCTTGTGCTCTGTGTTGTAGTGTTCTGATCACTCCCAGCTTGTGCTGTAGTGGGTGGTTAGAGCCAAAGAGCAGGTACTGATCTGCGTGTGTGGGTTTCCTATATACTTCTATCTAGAGCTTCCTGTCTTCTCCTCTGATAGTGGAAGAAAGGCCAAGCGGTTTTCCTTAGCATCTTCTCTTGTAAACCTGATATGGGGGTCCACGGCAAGTGGCTTTCACTTAATGCTTCCGAAGAGTGCAGACGCTTCCCTGCTTGCTCCTGCTTGCTTCAGCTGCTTTCCTTATTTATTTTGCTTTTAAATCAGTTTTTGTCTTCCAAACATTTGTTATTATGACTTTTTTAAGTCAGCCAATGATTTTAAGAGCATTTTTCGAGTTTTAATCAACAAATCTGACGAACCAGCGACATGTCCGAGAGAACAGAAACAAACTCCTGTAAACGCTGTTGGAAATGTCAACAAAAAATTCATGAGCTACAAGCACGGATATTTGCTTTTGAATCTGAAAAAGGACTGCACGATACAATCCCAGAGTCATCCAGTGGTAAGAAGTCCACATTTTTTACAAGAAAAACAGCTACTTTCAGCCTAAACCGGACTGACTCTGTGTCCTTCCCAAAGCTTTCCAAAAGCCAATCTTGGCACAGACTTGATGTGAAGCCTAAGCGATACAAAGATAATGTAACGCCACCTAAAATAAAGCGTACAAACAGATTTTTACCACTTTCAAAGACTGAAGTAAGTAAACAAAGGAAAATTGTTAAACATGACGTGGCAAAAAGGCAAACAGAGACAGAGAGAGAATCGCCCCACTTAAACCCCCCCGCTTTTCACCTGGTCCCAAACTCTAACCGGCTCCCACTACACCAACAAAAGCCCCCCCACCTGTCCCCCCTCGCCTTTCACCTGGTATCTCCCATGGCTAGGATGCACTGGGTGTCAGCGTTGCCGGGACTTATAGTCATAATAAAAATCAAACCAACCCGGGGCCCTGTGTAAAAACAGCCTCCCCTAGTGCTATTTCTGTAGAAACATCACACAGATGGGAAAACAAAATGCGATTCAGACTGCCCAATCTGAGAAATGTGATTCATATTCTCTGTAAACAGATAATGCCCAGTCCCACTGAAACTAGTCTGAAACTTGCTGTGCTAAATGTTAGATTCTTATACAACAAATCATTCTTAATTAACAATTGTATTTCTTCTTATAATCTTGATTTTATGTTTTTAACTGAAACATGGCTTGACAAAAACACAGGAAATTTAGTTCTAATAGAATCTGCTCCATCCAACTTTATGTTTGAGTCTGAAACACCAGAAAACAAAAAGGGAGGAGGTGTGTGTGCTTTTGTTAGAGATGAAATAGTTACCCACAGGTTGTCCTTTGGGGTGTTTTCAACATTTGAGTATGTATCCTTTAAAATTGAGCTAAAACAGTCTCCATCCATTCTCTTCATTGTTTTATACAAGCCTCCTCAGCACTGCAAAAGTTTTATTGATGATTTTACTGAGATGCTTTCAGTCGTATGCACAGACTTTGATGGTTTGGTCATAACAGGTGATTTCAATGTTCATGTTGATAATATCTGTGACAAAAACGCTAAAGAGCTTCATGCTGTCCTTGAAACTTTTGGTCTTACTGAGCACGTGAGTGGCCCCACCCACAGCAGAGGCAACATCTAGATCTTCTAATTACAAAGGGGGTTAATATTTCAAACATCAATATGGTCGATGTTGCTCTGTCTGATCATTTCTGTGTCTTCTTTGACCTGTCTGTTTTTAAAATTGTTAAAAATAAGCAGAAGGCGCCATGGAGAAATGATTCAGTCAGGGCACAGAAAAGAGAGTGCCGCCGGGTCGTCGAACGAAAATGCCGCAAGCCAAAGCTCCAGGTTCAGAAAGAGATTTACAGAGAGAAGTTGTACATGTACAACCTCATTTTATGTACAACTAGGGATATATTATATTATTTTTCTGAAATAATTGGAAGCTGCAGTAACAACTCGCGTGTTCTGTTTGCCACAGTAAACAGATGAACAAACCCTCCAGCTCAGCTGCCGTTAGAACTCATTTCCACATCCAAGTGTAAATGAGTTTGCATTATTCTTTGATGACAAAGTTCAGGGCATTAAAAATGCTAATAAATTCTACACTGCAAAAAATAACCCTAAAACCACCTACACACTTAGAGCTGACTCACTTTGCACCTGTAACTGACAAAACTGTCCAGGAGATCATCACCAGTCTGAGTTCATCTACATGCTGCCTCTATGTGTGACCTCCAGATTTCCAAAGTCTGTGCTGAACAGTTTGTTAGCACCACTCACTCACATAGTTAACATGTCGCTTCAATCTGGAACATTCCCAATGTGTTTGAAAACTGCGGTCATAAAGCCTCTCCTAAAGAAGAGCAGTCTCTGATGCCGCAGTACTGAGTCATTACCGGCCCATCTCTAATCTGCCATTTTGGCAAAGTCCTTGAAAAGGTTGTTTACCAACAGCTCACTGATTTCCTCTTAATAAACAACTCATTTGATGTTTTCCAGTCAGGTTTTAGACCTCATCACAGCACTGAGACTGCTCTTGTCAAGGTGACAAATGACATCCCCCTGAACACTGACGCGGGCAAAGCCTCAGAGTGCTGCTTTTGGCAAGAAAAAAAAATCTATCACAGTAATATTTGGAAGATGATCAGATGATTTGGCGGGCCTGATCTGGCCCCCGGGCCATAAGTTGAATAGCCCTGGTATATAAGATTGCTTTTTGCAAAATCAGATGACCAAACGAACTATCTTTTAAATACATACATTATTAAGTATTTGATCCATTAATATGTCATTTGAAGTAATTGTTTTATATAACAATGTCATGTAAATGGTTTAATTTAATATTACTATAGAATTGAAAAAATCAGCAAATAAATAAACTAGAAGCCATTGTGAGTGACTGTGTAATGCATGGCCATATCCCATACAGTTGCCGTGACGATGATGTCAAGCCTTTGACGATGTAACTGATGATGATGTCGCCAATCACCAACTTTCCGCGACTCTAAGAGATAGGAGGAATTTGCGACAGGGCTTTTTCTCTCTCTTTTTCTCTTTCTTCTTTCTCTCTCTCTCTCTCTCTCTCTCTCTCTCTCTTTTCTCTCTTTCTTTCTCTCCTTTTTTTTTAAGGTATAGTGTAAAACACATACTTTGAAGACGTACAACTACATTAGATAGCGGTAAATGCATCTTTCAGATGCCAACCGCCATTAAAAGTAACACAACAGAATCAAGAGATAAGTCTCTCTTTTCTCTCTCTTTCTCTCTTTAAAAAACAAACAAACAAACAAACAAACAAACGGTATAGCATAAAAACCATACCTTGAAGATGTACAACTCCAGTAGATGGCAGTAAATGCACCTTTTTAGTTGGCTGCCAACCGCCATTAAAAGCAACACAACAACAACAGAAGCTTTGATGACGGATCCCGAAAAAACGACTGAGGGTTACTGAAAGCAATAGCAAGAATCAGACTAAGATTATCTACAAAACGAATTTTGAGAGATGCAACCTGTATATGTGCCAAAAAACAGTGCATTGTTTTTTGTGTCCTGATTGGTTAAAATACTGTACTATTGTCAATCAATCTCCTCTGTACTGTGTCTCTTGTACAGTAGCTACAGAATGCGTTCAGATTGCCAAATGAATCGCTGGCAGTGTGGCTGAAATGCTGTATGTTTGTAAATTTTCTCCAACCCTGGCTAGGTTTATTCTTGACGCATCCGCCAGGTCCACGAAGGCGTAAGGGACATTTTTTAAACTGCGGATGGTTCCTCGTGGAAATGAATGGGATTTCATAACAGCTACCTCAGATTTCTACTGTTGACACTGCATGAAACTGCGCGGACTATAAATACTGCCAAAGTCTTCTCCGCTGCCCTCCACATGTCTTATTTCAGCACGGAATTTACATGCTGGAAGTATAAGCCAATCTTAAAACCCAGGAAGGTGACGAAACGTTCTGCTCCCAAAATGTATAAAGTGTGTGGTGGGGGGTTATGCAACCTTAAAACATTTATAATAATTGTAAAAAGAAAAATGCTGACTACTTCACGGATTTTGCCAAGTGCGGGTTATTTTTATTAACGGAACATGATAAAAGAGGGACCACTGTATCAAAATCAAAATAAAAGGGCTTCACGATGTATGAACGCAGCAGACGTGTCTTATACACGTTTCAGTGAAATGGCCAGTTCCTTATGTGCGCAATGTAACTGATCTTGAGTTTGTTGTTCGGGCTGAAGCTCCTTTCAGTGCTTGGATTGTGACTGTTTATAGACCTCATACCTACAATGTCAAGCCTTTTCTAGAAAATCCTACATCCCTTTTGGGGATGAGTCCTTTGAGATGTTGGACATTCATCCGATCATTGTCCGTGGTGATTTCAACGAGAATCTTCTTTATCGTGGAAAAAAGCCAATCATGGATCTATTTGAGTCTAAAGGTTATGCCCAGGTGAGCTCCAGTGTCATGACAGACAGACACACTACTTGATGCCATTTACATAAAGAGATCACAGTCATGTCTAAATTCAGGGGTTTTGCAAACGTATTATAGCTACCACTGCCCTGTATCACAATAGCCATAGCTTAAAGGGGACTGTACTACCGAAAATTCTGCCACTCTTAAGAGATTACAACTTTGACGATAAATCACACAAAAAACTCAAGACCGAGGAATAACAAAAGCAATAGCAAGAATCCAACAAAGATTATATACAAAACTTGAAATGAACTCAAATGAACTCAAATGAACTCAAAAATCGGACAAAAGGTACAACCTGTGATACACGCCAAAAAATGGGTTGATATAATAAAAATTAAATACAAATAAAATAGAATAGAATAAAGAGCTACGGTAACTAATAGGGACTGTCATTACACAGTAAATATGGATGCAGGGTTTATTTTTCCCACGATTATATATTTAACTTTTTCATAACCAAGACTGTCCACATCAACATTTACAAAAAATAAATAAATGCCTAATAATAGAATTAATAGTGTCCATTGAACTGTGGGAATGTGAAGACTTAAAAAAATAAATAATCCTATTCATGTGCCATATACGTACCGCTAAAAGATAATATTCTCATAGTATGAGCCGTGTATCAGTGAATTGTGAAGAACCCTGTGATTCCAGAACCAGTAAAAGCATTGCAGTAATATCATTTTTACTATATAATAAACCCCACATTATCCTCTATGTTCCACTAAGACACAATTCCTATCTTTCTATTTTGTTTGGTGTGTTACTACCGCCGTTCACACCCAGCTCACCACACAGACACTGTTGAAACTCTGCCAAATGATAGATTTCATACTGTGAGCTAATGATCTCCCTGGGGTGTCCTCCTCCCATTCTTATATTTCTTTCTCCTCCACCCTGGTCATGTCTTCCTCAGGGAAACGCAATGTTTCACCTAAGTTCGTACTGCCACCCACTTTCATTCAACCTGTCAGGACAGCGACGCCGATAGTGCAGAGGAAAAGACAAGATTTTAAATGGTGTATCATTAAGGTTAGGACTAGTGTAGTCAGAATCAGAATCAGAATCAGAAAGGGGTTTATTGCCATTGTCAATGAACAAACTTCACAGACATAGGAACTTGTCTCGGCGTTAAGGTGCAACACAAAACACTGAGCAATAATAAAACAACATATATTCAGTCAAACAAAAGGGCTTGCATTTAAAGGACAATTTAAAAATTACTATAGTATAAAATAAAAATAAAAATAGACATTGCTTATGTACACAAGTTTACAGTTAAGTTTAAAGTTGTAGTGCAGAAAGTGACAGTGCAGTGAGTGATGAATAGTTGCCAGTTAAAGTGGCAGGTGTTTAGAAGTGTTCATGAGGTCCAAACGGCAGAGGGAAAGAAACTATTCCTTGTGGCGGGAGGTTCTGGTCCGGATGAACCGTAGCCTCCTGCCTGAGGGGAGTGGTTCAAATAGTCCATGTCCAGGGTGAGAAGGGTCAGCTGTGATCCGACCTGCTCGTCCCAGAGCCCTGGAGACGTACAGGTCCTGCAAAGATGGAAGTCTGCAGCCGATCACCTTCTCGGCAGAACGCACAATGCGCTGTAGTCTCTGTTTGTCCCTGGCTGTGGCTCCAGCGTACCACCACGGTGATGGAGGAGGTGAGGATGGACTCAATGATGGCCGTGTAAAACTGCACCATCATCTGCACTGGCAGCTTGGCTTTCCTCAGCTGCCGCAGGAAGTACATCCTCTGCTGGGCCTTCTTGATGAGGGAGCTGATGGAGGGCTCCCACTTGAGGTCCTGGGTGATGGTGGTGCCCAGGAAGCGGAAGGAGTCCACGGTGGTGATGGGGGAGTCTGTCATGATGAGGGGGGCTGAGGGGCTGTGACTTTCCTGAAGTCCACGATCATCTCCACTGTCTTCTGGGCGTTGAACTCCAGGTTGTTGCCGCTGCTGCCCCAGGACACCAACCGATCCACCTCCCTCCTGTAGACAGACTCATCCCCGTCCAAGATAAGCCCGATGAGAGTGGTGTCATCCGCAAACTTGATCAGTTTTACGGAGTCGTGGCTGGAGGTGCAGCAGTTTGTGTACAGGGAGAAGAGCAGAGGAGAAAGTACACAGCCCTGTGGAGCGCCTGTGCTGATAGTCCGAGTGTCTGAGACATTCTTCCCCAGCCGCACGCACTGCCTCCGATCCATCAGGAAGTCAGTGATCCACCTCCAGGTGGAGTCAGGCACGTTGAGCTGGGAGAGCTTGTCCTGGAGCAGAGCAGGGAAGATGGTGTTGAAAGCAGAGCTGAAGTCCACAAACAGGATCCTGGCGTAGGTTCCCGGGGAGTCCAGATGCTGCAGGATGAAGTGGAGTGCCAGGTTGATGGCGTCGTCTACAGACCTGTTGGCTCTGTAGGCGAACTGCAGGGGGTCCAGGAGGGAGGAGGTGAAGGACTTGAGGTGGGGCAAGACCAGGCGTTCAAATGACTTCATGACTACAGACGTCAGCGCCACAGGCCTGTAGTCATTAAGTCCAGAGATCCGGGCCTTCTTGGGGACAGGGACAATGATGGCAGACTTGAAGCAGGCTGGGACATGGCATGACCCCAGGGAGGTGTTAAAAATGTCCGTGAAGACGGGGGTTAACTCTCCTGCGCAATGTCTTAATGTAGCGGCAGACGCCGTCTGGTCCAGCAGTTTTTCAGGGGTTGGATTTCCGAAATAGCCTGTTCCTGAACTGAGAGGGTGGTGGGGGAGGTGGTGGGGACCAGGTTTGGGTTGGCGGAGGTGGCCACCGTGGGGGAGGGGGTGGTCACATCAAACCTGGAGTAGAAGGTGTTGAGTTGCTCAGCCAGTTTTCGATTGCCTGCAGCAGGGGGGGCTCGGGGCTTGTGGTTGGTGAGAAGCCGGAGCCCCCTCCACACGGAGGCGGGGTTGTTGTCAGAGAAATGCTGCTGCAGACGCGTATTGTACTGTGATCTCGCTCGAGAAACCTCTTTGCTAAATCCATACTTTGCATCTTTGTAGCGCCCCCTGTCTCCAGCCCTGTGCGCTGCCTCCTTCTGCTGCCTTAACTGCCTCAGAGTATAGTCTATGTATATATTAAGTGAAATACAGCAGGAGTCACACCATGTGAACTCAAAACATCCTATGAAGGGTAGGTTAAAAAAAATATATTCCTACTTTGGAGCATCATGAACTCATATAGTGTATGATGAATGATGTATTATCATTTTTATAGTGCAATCACTATATGAACACTTCATGTATGTTTTTATTTATTTAACTGACACTCAAATAAATAAATGCTGAAAAAGTTGCACAGTTAATTACATTGATGCACAATGAAATAATTTAATGGTAGGGAATAAATTAAATGTGTCAAATTGTCAAAAAAAAGTGATTTGGTGCAACCCTTAAAAGAACTAATCTGTTAGTGAAATAATTATCAACTAATTTAGTAATCAAATAATTGTTAACTTGTCTATACATACAGTAGATTCCAAAAACTTGCCATGAACTTAGAAAATACGTTTTCTGAAGGAAACATTTTGCCGTAATTTCATGAAAATGATGTGGAAAATGTGTAAATTCAGTATATTTGATGAAAACACTCAAACACCTTCACTTCAGCTTCCTCTGGGTTGAATTGAGTAAAAAATTGTTTTGTTCTAAACAACGATGAGGAGAGCGTGCTCTCACCAGGCTAATATCTCAAGCTGTACTTGCTGCAGCTGATGCCTCGTCCTGGACAGTGGGACATTGAGTAACAGAAAACACCCGTTGCATGTTGTCGTCCATGGGATTTGTGTGGATATTTATTTCATGTGTTTATGAGGAAATGGACTTGTGCATCACGACTGCTCCTGTCTTCAGGGGGGGGGTTGGACAAGCATCCGTGTTTAGTCCTGATTTAGAGACAAGTCCATTGTGGGAGTCACTGCTATTTTACTGTTGTTGGTGTGTGTGACGAAGTAGCTTCGTCAGTAAGCGCGGGGAGGCCAAGGCGACATGGAGCCCACACACACACAGACACCACACGCACACACACACACCTGTACCAGCGTTTTCTCTTACCTGTCCAATAGCCGTTCTTTTTCTCCTCCAAAGCCATCGTAGCAGTCTAGGGTGCACACTTGATTGCTGCTAAACCATACTTCTCGCCATAACACGGTCCCAAATTCACACACTCTCCCGTTTACCGTCGTCCTCTCCACGTTTCTGCCGGCCATCCCGAACTCCGCGGTCTTCCGCATTATATTGCGTCAGTGGTGGGCGCACGGGTATGACGTCATTTGCGACGTCATGTTAATTCACCGTGTTTGGGTGAAATTAATTAGGTTTTTTTGTCTGTTGCATTAATCCTTACACATAGGCGTGGATGTGTGTAGAAATATATTTATGAATTTGTAGTATTATTTATGAAATGTTTATGGTTCTGTTTGAAGAGAATTCTTGATTTTTTATGTTGATTGTTTTGGGGGAGGAGCCTCCTGTTATAAAAAGGAGACTCCTAGGACCTCAAGGGGGTTGTTCCAGGAGGGAGCTGAGTGCACCGTAGGCACTAGCTCCAGAGCTAAGAGAAGGTTGTTTTTTTGCCTATCTATTGTATTGCTGCACGTGACCTGTAAATATCCACCGTTTTCTGTTCTGCACTATTTTGTTTTTTCACTCTGGGAATAAATATACAAACACTGTTTCCGGACTACGCCATAATCATTTTCGTGGAAAAGAGGAACCCGCGACAATTGGTGTCAGAAGTGGGATATGGCTAGTCGCAGGAAGCGCAAAGGACTACGATCACGCAAATTTGAGGAGGATATTGCTGAGATCGCATTGGCTGGATCTGAGTCAGAGCAGAGTGATGGAAATGTTGGGGCCACTGCACTGCCTACGGCACAGAAGCCAGTGGGTGAGCTGGTAGCGTTAATGAGGGATTTTCTGGAGGGACAACAGAGAAGAGAAGAAGGACTGTTGGCAGAAATGCGTGAATTGAGGACGGCAGTTGCTCAGCCTTCTCCTCAATCTTCACAAACACCTCCCCGAATACCACCCCGGGCAAACCTGTCCTGGCACCGACCCCAAGTGAATCAGCTGGCAGTCCACGGTTAGGATTACCAACCCCTGGAGGCACGAGAGTGGTTTTGCGCCCTGGACATAGGGACACAGAGATGGCTGGAGTTTCCTCCTTTAACAACCCCGAGCCGGACGTGGGAGGAGCATGTCGCACACCTGAGAAAGGTCCTGGGGAAAATTGAAAGGGCAGGGCTCACCCTCAATCTCAAGAAATGTGAGTGGGCCCGAGAAGAAGTGCGCTACTTGGGCTATCAACTTGGCCAAGGCGAGGTGCGTCCTCAAGTGGACAAAGTGGAGGCAATCCGCAACTGCTCCAGACCCCGCACAAAGAAAGAAGTGAGGTCTTTCTTGGGTCTTATTGGGTGGTACAGACGCTTTGTGCCACAGTTTTCTACTATTGCTTTTCCACTCACCGCCTTGACCGCCAAGGACCAAAGGAACCCGGTGAACTGGACAGAGCAGTGTGAGACAGCGTTCCAGACTTTAAAGGAGTGCCTGTGCTCTTCACCTGTCCTCTGCAGCCCTGATTTCACCAAGCAGTTCCTGGTCCAAGTGGACGCGTCGGCAGTAGGTGTGGGTGCTGTTCTGGCACAAGGAAACCCTGGCGAGGAACGGCCCATTCTCTACCTGAGCAGAAAATTGCTGCCGCGTGAAGCCCGGTATTCTGTGGTGGAGAAGGAGGGTCTCGCCATCAAGTGGGCCTTGGAAAGTCTCCGATACTATCTCCTAGGTAGGGAGTTTGACCTTGAGACCGACCACCGAGCCCTCACCTGGATCAACAGCATGAAGGACAATAACGACCGGCTGACGAGATGGTACCTCTCGCTGCAGCCTTTCAAGTTTACGATTCGGCATCGAAGAGGCACAGCCAATGTGGTGGCAGATTACCTGTCCAGGTTGCCCAACCTTGGCAACCTTGGGGAGAGGGAGGATAGTGTGACGAAGTAGCTTCGTCAGTAAGCGCGGGGAGGCCAAGGCGACATGGAGCCCACACACACACAGACACACACACGCACACACACACACACACACACACACACACCTGTACCAGCGTTTTCTCTTACCTGTCCAATAGCCGTTCTTTTTCTCCTCCAAAGCCATCGTAGCAGTCTAGGGTGCACACTTGATTGCTGCTAAACCATACTTCTCGCCATAACACGGTCCCAAATTCACACACTCTCCCGTTTACCGTCGTCCTCTCCACGTTTCTGCCGGCCATCCCGAACTCCGCGGTCTTCCGCATTATATTGCGTCAGTGGTGGGCGCACGGGTATGACGTCATTTGCGACGTCATGTTAATTCACCGTGTTTGGGTGAAATTAATTAGGTTTTTTTTGTCTGTTGCATTAATCCTTACACATAGGCGTGGATGTGTGTAGAAATATATTTATGAATTTGTAGTATTATTTATGAAATGTTTATGGTTCTGTTTGAAGAGAATTCTTGATTTTTTATGTTGATTGTTTTGGGGGAGGAGCCTCCTGTTATAAAAAGGAGACTCCTAGGACCTCAAGGGGGTTGTTCCAGGAGGGAGCTGAGTGCACCGTAGGCACTAGCTCCAGAGCTAAGAGAAGGTTGTTTTTTTTGCCTATCTATTGTATTGCTGCACGTGACCTGTAAATATCCACCGTTTTCTGTTCTGCACTATTTTGTTTTTTCACTCTGGGAATAAATATACAAACACTGTTTCCGGACTACGCCATATCATTTTCGTGGAAAAGAGGAACCCGCGACAGTGTGACTATTGTGTGGCACTGTCCTCACATACCATATGGGTAAATGTTTGATGCTGGTGCCTGTGCCTCATGTTGTCTTCGCATTACAATGTCGCAGAAAATTCACACACAGTTTCACTCTAGATCCGATTTATTGGGTACAATGAATTCCTCATTAAGGCCTCGGATTTTAAAGAGACGTGAAGAGACTTTAAGCCTCAGAGGCTTTAATGATGAATTTTTATTGAACGTAATGTTGTAATAATATGAACAAAAGAGCATTCCTCCCCCAGAGGCATCTGAGAGGTGGCCCACCGCCCTCCAACGCCATTTAAATGTTTCCAAATCACCAAAGGACATAGGAATACCTGAAGAACTACGAAATGTGACAATTGTTGCTCAATTCAATGTTCTTTGCTGTATTGGGTTGACAATGAGCTTGCTGTGATTGGTTGCGATTTTTAAATGTATTTTATTGCCATTGGTCGGGACTTGATGGTGGCAGTACCCAGGCTTATATAATAGCGCCAAAGGGGCTGTCCTCCTTATACCTGATGACGTTCTTCTGACTGAAAAAATGTACCCAATAAATCGGATCTAGAGTGAGACAGTGTGCAGGATTTTTCTTTCTTAAAGCAAAGTACTATACCTATAGGTGTGCAGAGCCCTCCCTGTAGCGAGACAAATGGCACAGAATCACACTTCACCGTGGCATGCCTTGCTTAATTACGTGGAGGATATGCCTTACATCCGTGTACAAGATGCAATTCCTCCCGAACAACATAAATGTCCTTTATGCCACTCATAGACGGGTGGGCAAGCGCGGAGGGGCACTCGGGACGGGGTGTGAGCGGTCAGACAAGCTTTGGGATTGAGCAGGAGCGGCGTTGAAAAGCCTGTCCTATGCAGGTCTCTAATATGGGCGTTTGACCACAGGAGTAGAGACAGACACAAAACATATATAAACAAATAGAACAATGAACACGACCAGAGAGCAAGACAAAGGTTAGGACTACCTTTGCAGGGGGATTTTACCTATTGTGCATGTGTTGGGTAGATGGGGGGGGAAAACCCACCGAGAGCGGAGAGAGAAACATGCAAACTTCACACAGAAAGGCCTGGTCTGGACTGGGAGTCAAACTTCTTGCTGTAAGGCGGGCTTGCTAGCCACTCTGCCACCGTAAATCAATAAATAAATAATACAAACGGCACAGTATGGCAAAACATAAATTGAATTATTGTACAACAGCCCAAAGTCTATTTTTTCCTATTGACAAAAGTATGTTCCAAAGATATCCATTTTTTTGTCCATGGCAGAAGTTTTGAGAACCAAGTCCATATTTCTAACATTGAGAGTGATAGCAATGTCAAAAAAGTGCCTTGTTAATTTAAGTTAAAAAATATTTTTTTTTGCAATAGGACTGGCATAGCCATATCAAGGCTTATAAATCAGACCTTTCAAGAGGACTAATATATTTATTATGTAATTGTAACACAAATTGAACAGCCACTCATAAAAATACATTAAAAATAAATGCGAAAGAGAGGGTATTTTATTTTGACGAATGAAGAATGGGAAAGTATATTTACTTTCTAGTGGAGGACCACAAAATTGCGTGTGGAGGATTCTGTTGTAAAAATCATGTTTTTTTCATGTCAAAGTGCTCGTTAGGCAAATCATTACCATGTTTTTTAGGACTGTGCTTTTGGTCAGAAACTTTGGACTGAGCTCAATAAAGCACTGCAGACAGTTTTTTGACATCACCATCCCACTGGATTTCAGAACTTTTACCCCTGGAACATACTCCTGGCAGGCTCTTGCAAAAAAATAGATGACACACATTGTACTGACAATCAAAGACTCCACCAACATTATACTGGACATTCACAAAATGGAAAAAATCACACATTCAGACTTGATATGAAAATGGACGAATTAGAAAGATGTTTTGAATAAATGGAATGTTTTGGTTTTATATGTGCCTTAATTTTCTTTTCCTTTTCTCACTCGTTGGAGGTCTACTGGTTTTGATTTTTGTTCAACTGTTCTCTCTCTGGTCCTGTTTTGTTTCATTGTGTGTGTTTTTTCTCTCCTTTATATATTATTTTATATTCGTAAAACTTAAAAAAAAGTTTGTCTATGAGTTAGTAATTATAATTAATAATTAGTTAAATTGTTGTAAATAAGTACTTATTGATTCATAAATTATTTGTTAATCATTAGTAAATACTAAATAAGACCTATAATATATAATTAGTAAATATGATAGATCATTTATAAATGAGTAGTTAATGTTTTGTTTATGATTTACTAACATTTACAAATGCTTTCTAATCATGAATTATTATAAACTGTTACCCATGTACATTGCTAAATATGCGTGCTGCCCGATGGTTGAGTGGTCAAGGCGGCAGCACAAAGGCCAGGCTCCTTGTGCAGCCGGCCACAGTGTTTTGAGAGCTGAGCCGAGTTTGAGATTTTAAAGTTACATCATGTAAGATTTCTGGTCTTTATTCTAACACTGAGTGTCCTTGCGTTTCAATCATTGTTTCAATTCTTTAGTCAAGCTGTGGCTACTGGTGAAGGTTCACGAGAAAAGAAAAAGAAGAACAAATAATGGCCGACTATTAGGCACAATCAGTTTTGTAATGTTATCTATCTTCAACATTATTATTTAGCCTTCTACTATTTAGTTTGTCTTGTCACAGTCGCCAGTAGAGGTTTGTATTGTAGTTTGTTATTTGCAGTTTCTTATACATTTTGTCAGGGCTTGTTGTGATAGTAATCAATAAAACTAAAAATGCCTGATAAGTATATAATTACATGAGCATGAATGCTCGTGGTCAATAGCATTCATAGCCAAAGTCGTTGTTTTGCACAAAATGACCATCACAGCTCAGGAAGCTAACTGCACGTCTTGGCCTCCTTCAAAGCGTACACACTCCAGTTCTTGAACTTTTTATTGCAGTAACGTTTGTACCTGTAAGTGAAAGTTCAAAATATTAATTTTTTTGGTCCATTTTTGTTGCATGCAAGACCATGGCCGTTCGGTAGTTGTAGTCTGTAGCTGCAGTTGTGTTCGGGCTGTGTAAACATCAGGACTGAAGGCATAGCGCTCCGCAGCATACATGAGTATGGGATTCTGAAAGCTCTCCAGATCAGAAGTTGTCCTGGGGAAAGTATTGGAAACGGAGTGTAATCAGAGACAAAATCTAATATCTAACCGGCATAACGTACCGAAACGTGATGTACTTTGTCACATCTTTCAGTCAGCGTTTCTTCAAAAGAATTGACATAAGAGCTGCAGAACCTGTCAAGACATGAAAGCAAGTTTAGTTTCGAACAAACATTAATTGTATGTAAGATCATTCAATTCTTAGATCTAAGAAATTGATCTGCAACAGCCTTGCTCTGTCCATGGCTTCTCCCGACTGCTCTACTCTTCCAGGCTTCACCTTTCAATTGCAATTATTATAAGTAAAGCAAGAAGAAAGAACCAAAAGGACAAAAAAGGAAAGATGGTAGAACTTACCTCTCTGAGCTTCCTCCCTAGGTTTTTAGAGACATGCCAAACATCCACGGAATATATTTTCCACGGACAGGATCTAAAACAAACCCACAAACACATTTTCTATTATTTGTACTTGTACTCCCATTGGATTATTCTGCGTTGACTAATTACCGTGTCCTTTGCCCCGTGTGGCTGGTACGTGACATCTGTGTTCACAGCTGGGCAGACAAAGAAGTCCTGAAACCTACTCCGACTTTAGCAAAGACGTAACATCCAACAGTAACAATAGGACTATACAGTGCATTCACGTTTACTGTACAAACGACTGTAGCTAACCATTTGTGTAGCCCCAGTGTTTACTACTTATTATCATTAGCTCGACATCAGATCAGTTATCGACCGCTATCGCACAATGGCCGCGGTAAACCAACTAATAACTGTATAAACAGCACGTACCACAGCCAAAAACATAAAGAAATACCAATTTACCTGTGCAATAACAAAAGTGCAAAAAGATAATCCGATGTGCAGCCATCTCCATCTCATATCTGACGCCAGCGTGTAAAAGCCTGTGTCCGATGTTTACTCTCGTCTTTCATTTTTTTCCCTTCCGTTTCTCCTTAGACATAGTCTTCGACTTCTTGAATCCTTCGGCCATGACAAACTGGCAAAAATACGTTAAAAGTAGCTCCATGTGTATTATTGTGTCTCACATAAAAGAGCTGTAAAGCAGGTAGTTATTGTCACATGACGTAGCCACGTGCTCCTGGCAAAGTTGCGAGGTCAGTTTTTCAGCAGAGAAGCCCCGCTTCTGTCTGGGTGTACAGGAATGTTTTTTTCCTTTACAGTGCATCCGGAGGAGATTCACTTTTTCCACATTTTGTTATGTCATAGCCTTATTCCAAAATTATTGATGAACTATTTGCCTCAAATTTTATAAACCGTACCCAATAATGACCATTTGAAAGAGGGTTATTAGAAGTTAGAAAATGTATTGAAAAAAATAAAAAACGTACATGTACTGTATAAGTATTTATAATATTCATGACACGCAAAATTGAGCTAAGGGTACATTGTTTTTCCACTGATCGTCCTTGAGATGCTTCGACAACTTGATTGATGTCCAACTGTGGTCATTTCAGTTGATTGGACATGATTAAGAAAAGCACAAACTAAACAATGAAGTCCAAGGAACTGTTTGTAGACCTCCATGACAGGATTGTATCAAGACACAGATCTGGGAAAGGGAATAGAAAAATGTCTGCAGCATTGAAGGTTCCTATGAGCACTGTGGCCTCCATCATCTGTAAACGTTTGAAACCACCAAGACTCTTCCAGAGAGGTGACCAAGAACCCAATGGTCCCTCTTACAGCTCTAACAGCGTGTCACTGTGAATAGAGAAAAACCTTCCAGAAGAACAATCATCTCTGCAGCACTCCACCAATCAGGCCTGAGTGGTAAAGTGGCCAAAATTCTCTAGTCTGATGAAACAAAGATTCAACTCTTTGGCTTGAATAGCAAGTGTAATGTCTGGAGGAAACCAGGCACCGCTCATCACCTGGCCAGTACCATCCCTACAGTGAATCATGGTGGTGGCAGCATCATGCTGTGGGGATGTTTTTCAGCGACAGGAACTAGGAGACTAGTCAGGATGATCAACGGAAAGGAGAATGTAGCAGCGTACAGAGACATCCTTGTCTCTGTACGACCTCAAACTGGGGCTGTAAAGGCTGACAATAATCCTGAGCAGACAGCCAAGGAGTGGCTACAAGACAACTCTGTGAATGTCCTTGAGTCGCCCCGCCAGAGCCCAGACAAGAACCCAATTATACATCTCTGGAGAAATCTGAAAATGGCTGTGAACTGATGCTCACCATCCAACCTGATGGAGCTTGAGGGGTTCTGCAAAGAAGAATGGGAGAAACTGCCCAAAAAAAACGTGTGCCAAGCTTGAAACATACACACAAATAAGCTTGAGGCTGTAATTAGTTCCAAAAGGTGCTTCAACAGAGTATTGAACAAAGGCTGTAATACTACTACACATGTTTTATTTTGTTTTTAATACATTTGCAAATTGTTTGTAGAATTTAAGTCAAATAATTTATGCCTTATTCCAAATATTAATAAGGCTGTAACACAACAAAATGTGGAAAAAGATGAGCACTGTGAATACATTCCAAATATACTATAAAACTATAAAAATGAATGTTTTGCCCAGATGTCTCCGTCTATTCCAGACTCTTCTGATTTCCATCCCCCAACCGGCTGTTTGATGAGTAGAATAAAACAATCTCAATATTTGTATGGTAAGGCAAAAAACCTTGTATCTGTTTCAGAACACTACAATTATCAAAAGAAAAAGAAGATTGGGGTTTACCTTGTCTGGAAAAATAACTTTAAATAATAATACAAATAATTTTTTTTCAGCTCAAATCAGAGATTGTTGCTGAACTGGTGTGACCCAGAATATGAAGATCAATGGAAAAATATTGAGAGTAATGTGCTGGGGGTTCCTGTACAGGCTTGACTGGCATATGATAAATGGTTGAGTCATTTGGAGGATGTGGAAAACTGTGCTTACTGCCTGTGTGGGCAAGGCGGTGATTGAAGCCTGTGCTGAGGGTGCATTTGCCCGGCACCTGGCGGCCGGCACCTGGCGTCTTCGTGCTCCAGGTGGATCTCGTGTTCCAAATTTAACCTGTTAGTATTCACCATCTTACAGAACGTGTTCCTTCCAGTGCCGTTGTCTGGCCACCTGCTCGGCACCACAACCAGTTAACGTTCCAATCCGTACAACGCTGACTTGTGCGCCTCCGCTGGCGGGTCTCTCTGCAGCCTCAGGTAATGCCTCGTGTGTCGCCTCCATTCATGAATTTGTCGGTCTCAGGCCTATCTCATTTTGCAGCTGCTTGGACAGTACGCTGCCTCCAGCGAGCCATATATACACGGTGGTTCATTCATATTAATTGAACAAGGTACATTCATTTTAACTTATTGCAAATTCCAGTCCCAAAGCAAATGTTAGTAAATATTATTTTATTGTAGCTTGCTCTCAGCTGACCATAGCAGCCTGAGCAGTGCGGGTTGGTTGTCCCTCCTGGACAAATTCACAGGTGTGCCTCACGCTTGTGTGGCCTCAGGCCGAGGACTATATGGATAACTTCCTCTAAATTGGTAGGCTATTTCTACTGGTATTGAAAGATTGCCTCCTTAGATAGTTGAATAGCCCTGTTGTAAAGGGCTGTCTTCAATAGATTGAAGACAGTGAGGTGGAGATTCTGAGCAGGGAGAGAAGATGGTTTGAAAGAGGAGTTAAGGAGGCAATCTTTGTTAAAAAAGAGGCAATCTTTGTTAAAAAAGAGAATCCTTCATTAAATCGGAATGGAGGTTTAAGATTCAACCTTCCAGTTGTTTATAATGGTCTGCTGAAACCCTGGAGATGCCCGAGGCATTCGGATGCTAATTAAGGTACTCCGGAAAGAGGAGCCAAGTCAGTGAACAATAGGTTCATCCCATTTGGTTTTGATGGCCCATTATCAGGGTTCCCGTCCTGTGGGCAGGGCTTTCACAGAGTAGGATATAAACCTGAGTTCTCAGACTTGTTTCACAGATTGAGAATGACTCTTGGATGAGACTCGAAACGTTTTGTTTTTTCTAAAACAGAGTCCAGATGACTACAACTGAATCTTTTTCTACAATGGAACACTCCTGGACGAATGAGGGATTACACCGACATTGTAAAATAAAATATTCTTTAACTTGGAACCTGGCTCTGTCTTTGGTACACTTACCTGTGCGCCTTGGGGATCCCATTTAACTAAGCATTCTCCCAGTGAAAGTCCGGGGGTGGCTTTGCAACACTTATTTAAAAGAAACCTGTTCCCTCTATTCCCAGTTGAAAATGATGGATTATTCCATAGAGGGCATGAAGGAAGTGAGACTACTAATTTGTAAACATTTCGGAAATATTTTTGGTACTTTACAAGTAAAAGTAATTCATGTCTTCTTAATTCGTTTATCTACTTGAGGGTGGTACCAGAGAGAGGCTAGAAATATATTATTGCTTTGACTATATGTTATAACAATCTCCAACTACCTGGTTGTGGATGTTCAGATATATATGCCCAAGACAGTAGTGGGTATTGACAATTGTGTGCTAAATAATGAAGGGACATGTTGGACATGCCAAGTCGTCCTTCTGCTCTAGAAACAGACCATTTTATCATATTCGTTTTTGCTTTTTTCCCATTCCATAGAAAATAGGGTATTAATATATTTGGATGTCTTTGAACCATTTTTGTGGTATTTTTAAAGGGATTGCAGAGAAAACAAAAGACATTCTTGGTAATACAATCATTTTTCCTCTCCCCATAAAAATAATGGTAGAGTCGACCACCCTTTCAAGTCTTCTCTAAATGTTTTTAATAGTTTTGAAATCGTGATTTTATGTCAACTAAATATCTCATGCCTTGGGGTTTCCATCTTATCGGAGTGGAGGACAAAATACTAGAGAATGTAAAAGGGTTTAATGGAGCTTCACTTTTAGACCTGTTGATTTTGTACCCATAGAAGCTACCAAAATCATAAATTAAAGTTAATAAATTAGGGATTGATTGTTCTGGTTGAGAAAGTTTTAGCAGCACATCATTTGCAAGAAGATTGATTTTGAACTCATAATTGTATAATACCAGATATGTTTAGATTTGACTTTATTGCACATGCAAGTGGTTCAATGGTAAGGATGAGTACACTCGGGGAGGCCGGACAGCCTTGTCTTATGGACCTGAAAAGTCTGAATGGGGTTGATATTTGTCAATTAGTCTAGACAGAGGCTGTAGGGTTGTTATACATTGCTCTAACCCAGGCATGTCCAAACTACGGCCTGGGGGCCATATGTGGCCCTCAGACCAAAAGTAGTACTTTTTACTGAAAATTGGACAAATTCAAGCATTTTGATGTTATACCTACCTAATATTTATATTCCAAGTCTTATTAAAGGTGTGGAGGCCCATCGAAACAATGTCAAATGCAAAATTTTGAATGATTCACTTCATTGTCGGGTTGTCTGTGGCCCTCCGTACAGTATACGTTTCAAAATAAGGCCCTCTGTGAAAAAAGTTTGAACACCCCTGCTCTGACTCATTGACTATATTTGGGCCAATTTTGATAAAACATTAAATAAATAGGACCACTCAATCCAGTCGAACGCTTCATCTGCGTCTAAAGATATTGCGACAGCCGAGTGGCTAAGAGATTCAGCTTCTGTCGTGAAATGTTTTGTGCCACTTTTCTACTACGAAACCTACCTGATCTAAATTAATTATTAAGGCATTACCTTTCTAGACGTGTTGCTAATATTTTAGTGAATATTTATAATCATTGTTGAGCGAACTCAGCGGGCGATAAAACTCTATATTATAGCCATCCTGTCCAGGGGCTTTGCCTGATGCCAGAGCTGTAATGGCTAACTTTATTTCCCTTTCATGCAAGTCTGTTTCAAGTGTTTCTTTATCCATTACTTTTGTCTAAAGGAGGGTTACTTTGCTAAAAAAGTAATTTTGAATATTATCACTTGCAATCACTGAGTTGCAATCAGACATATACATATATGTAGTTGATGATGTAATCATTGACTGAGGTTCAGGAGCGGGACCACGCCTGAACCTCCTACTCCTCCAGCAACCACGCCTCCACTCTTTAACCACACCTCGAATTACCCAGAAGCCCTATTTATACAGACCTATCCCTACATTTCTTGTTGTCTCTGCTCTCTCGACCCCACCATCCCACCCCATGTCTCTATCATCTTCACCGTAACATATCACCATCTTAGGAGGGGGGGGTTCTTAATCGGCTGGGCTGATTATTCGAGACAGAGCCTCCATCCACAGTCTCTCGACCCAGCCAACTCTAATCGATCCATCATCGATCCATCATCGATCCATCATCGATCCATCATCACTATTATCATTAACATTCTCTCATATTCCATTTGTTGTGGCGTGGTCCTTGCTAGTGAAATATAATTTGGAGTAAAATGTCTGAAAGCTTGAGTTTATTTTAGTCATGAACCATCATCATCTCTATTTGTTTCAATCTGAGTGGTAATAACCTGCCATTTTCTCCCCGGTTTCAAATGACTTTTCCCTCAATCTATACAGTGCAAATGAAGTTTCTTCATGTATGACTGATTGAAATTTTGCCCTTTTCAATATTAGAGAATCCTTTAATTTGAGGTTATTGGGGTCAATCATATGTTGTTTTTCCAACAGTGATAATTCACCATCCTCGGCACGTAGACTTAAATCCTCCCATACTACTCGCATTGATGAAACTGATCCAAAATTAATATTGTATTTTTTAGATTGCTAACAAATTCTGCATCGCCCAAATGGCTATTATTAAACTTCCACTGTTTAATTAGGTTTGTTGTAACATGTAAAGCAAACGGATACAGGAGCATGATTTGATATCAAAGTATTGGGAATCTCTGAACGTATCACATTGTGCATAAGAGTGTTTGACAATAAAAGATAATCAATTCTTGAGAATGTATTGTGTACTTTTGAGTAAAACGTATATGCACGAGAAAAATGATTAACGCGCCATGCAACTCTTAAACCTAGCATTTGTTGTAACTCCATAAGGGATGCAGAAAGTGCGCTATCTGCAGGAAGCAGGAGGTTGGAGCGATCCAGCATTGGATTATTTACCAAATTTAAGTCTCCACCAAATATGATGGGTTCATCTTTGAATTTAGCAACTAGCACCAATAGTTTTGAAATAAATTGTGCTTGTCCATTATTGGGTGCATAGATTTTCCTGCCATCAAGGAGGCCTGCTGCAATTATACATTTCCACCTAATTGTTCCCTACACTCCTGAGCGCTCACTGAGGTCTGAGGGCCAGTTCCAAGTTCTTGTCCCAAAAACGAGACTCAAAAGCCGGGGCGACCGAGCCTTTTCAGTTGTCGGCCCCAAACTTTGGAACGCTTTTCCACCTCACATAAAGACTGCACCTTCAGTTGATGCTTTTAAGTCTCCTTTAAAAACACACTTTTATTCACTAGCATTTAACCCGGCATTAGAATTGTTTTTAATTTGTTTTTATTTGGTTTGTACGATAACGCTAGAGTGAGAAATGGTGTCAAAAGTGTGGTTGGAGAATTACTTTGGTCGCTTGCGGTAGCTTAGCCCATTTGCACATTTTTCCTGCTAGTTTTGATGGGTTAAGTTAAGGTCACGACCCTGGCTGTGAGTAAGAGCAACACCACCAGAAGACCTAACCCTTTGGCCAATGGCAGAAATAACACATGTAGTAGACATTAGCATTTGTGCGCCCCTAATGAGTCTGTTTTTTAATGTTTTAGGTGATAGAGCCCACAATGTGAGCATGATCCACGTGGCAGATGATGGTGTTGGGATTTCTGGGCAGGAGGGCCAGATATCCCAACTACCTTACCCTGTTCAAGACACTTTATTTAAGAAGCTCAAATAATAACTGAGAATGTGCGTGATTAATCATTAGAATGGCAGCCTAAGCAAGTGGCTGTGCTTTCTTTCAGGCTGTAATGTTCAGTGACTTTGCCATATCCAGGACCAAAAACCTCAGGAAGCTGCTGCTGGTACATGGCCACTGGTGTCAGCTGGCAAGTATGATCCTGTACTTTAGCTACAAGAATGTGGTGAGAGAAAGTTCACTTTAAAACTTGCTTTACCTACTTTCTGTGGTATTTACATACAGTTTGTCTGTTTGTTGCAGATGTATGTGAATCTGCTGTTCTGGTACCAGTTCTGTGGTTTCTCTGGGAGTGTTATGACCAATGCATGGGTTCTCATCCTTATTAACCTGATCTTTACCTCTGTGCCTTCTCTGATCTATGGTGTTCTGGATAAGGACAGTCCTGTTGAAGTTCTGACGGCCGATCCTGAGCTCTACCTGAGAGCAAGGTCCTCTAAGGTCAGTGACCTGCTTAACTTCAAATATTCTCTCTTGTTTGTTTGTTTGTTTGTTTGTTTGTTTATTTCATTGATTTTGGGAGGTACAGCACTCTATATTGTCACTATGGGGATTCAATCAACGTCACTTAATAAGTTCAGACTTGTCTTGAAATCCTGGGTTGAATCTTGCTCCATCTTGATTTTAAGAGTCAATGCGTTCCAAGAAATAAATAATCCCCGGTCTAACCAACACTAATTCAAGCCTGAAGTTTAATATGTGCTTTATCCATGCTCCTGGTAACTCTGACTCTAACACTGAGAATGAGCTCAAAAGGAGCACCAGTCATGATGTATTTTTATGATCTATGATTTATGAGCAGCACGCACAGACAATAGTTTGATTTGTTACATGGAAGTTTTCAGTTTCCCTTTTGCAGCATAATTAGTGCAAAGTTAAGTAGCTTATAAAGTTGCCTGACACTTTTCTCGATGCTTTTTTAAAAAATCTGCACATGGAACTGGAAGCGCTGTGCATAAATGTAAAGCTGTAGCAAAACTCTTTGCATGTAATGAGAGCTGACCAATCAACGCGCTTATGTGGATGCCGTTCAACAGGGATAGAGAAATGAGGGAAAGAGGAGAGAGACAGTTAATTCTCAGAGTCCACCTTAAACAGCATTTTTGCACAAAAGCGGCAGGAATGCTCTCTGAGTGATTTAACACAGGTGTGATTAAAGGGTTTCCTTTGAAATTCTTGGTGACAAAGATGACATCATCTTTTAAATTAATCTGGTCCTGACCAAGTTTGTAACTGAGTGCTTGTTACTACAATAATTCAGAGCCAACTCTGGCTTGCCATGTTTTGACAACTTGATAAGCCTGGTGTGCCGAAATAAGCTATGGCTTTGGCTTTATCTTGCATTATGGAATACCCCCATTGTCCCTGTTTGTAACTTTAACATGAATCCAACCTTCTCACAGGCCTACTGGATGCCTTTTACCAGATCCTTAGCTGCTTCTTCATTCCATACTTTCTAAGTTCACCTGTCACCTTTATCAGTGTGAGTATACATGAGGGTCAACCAGTGTTCTGTTTTTCAGGACATTGGAGGTAAAGGAAGCCACAGACTGGTGTGCTCCCATGGTGCCTGTAATCAAAAAGAACAAGAAACCCCGGATCTGTGTGGATTTGACGAAACTGAACAAAGCTGTGAAAAGAGAGAGATTCAGCCTGCCTAACCTAGAGGACATTGCTCCAAAGCTGTCAGGTGTAACTGTGTTCTCTACTTGATGAGAGCAGCAGGAAGCTCACAACTTTCATTACACCTGTGGGCCGTTTCTGTTTCTGCCGTCTACCCTTCGGCATTACATCTGCTCCAGAAATATTTCAGCAGAAAATGAGCACACTTCTCAGAGACTACACTGGCACGGTGGTGGTAATGGATGACATTCTGGTCTATGGTAAAGACAAGTAGGACCATGACCAGAACCTTCGAGCCATAATGCAAATGATCAGAGCATCCGGACTGAGGCTAAACAAGGACAAATGTCAGTTTCGTAAATCTGAGATCCACTACTTTGGACACATCATTGGGAAGGATGGCATTAAACTGAGAAAGTAAGAGCTATCGCAAAGCTTCCCAGCCCGACAAACATAGCTGAACTGCGGCAGAGGATCGGGATGATCAACCACTTCGGGAAATTCCTCCCTGACCTTTCAACAATAATGCACCCCATCAACTCTCTGCTGAAGAAAACGGCCTGGACATGGGGAGAGGCACAAGTGAAGGATTTCAAAAAGGTAAAAGGCATGTTGATTACAGCACCTGTTATAGTATGCTACGATTCAAAGAGACCGACCGCGCGGATGCAAGTAGTTATGGCCTAGGGGGCACACTTCTGCAGGAACATGACGAGGGACTCCGCCCGGGTGCCTTTTGCTCAAGGACACTGACTGACTGAATGCAGGAAAAAGAATGCCTCGCCAGTGTGTGGGCATGTGAGCGGTTTGGGAGATATCTGCAGGGTATGGACAGATTTGTATTACTAACTGATCACAATCCCCTTGTACCACTGATAAACACGTACGACCTGGATAAAGCACCTGTTAGGTGTCAGAGACTTTTGATGCGCTTGATGAAGTTCAACCCAGAAGCTGTACATGTCCCAGAAAAGCAGCTTGTTGTGGCAGACATTTTGTCTCGTAACCCCCTGCAGGACTGTACTGTGTCCGATACTGAGCATGAAGTAATGGCTTATGTTCAGGCAGTGATTGAAACAAGGCCAATTACTAAAGACTGACAAAACAGAATAAGAGAGGCCACAAGCAATGACGACATTCTGCAAACAGTGATTCGTTTCACAAATACAGGCTGGCCCTCCGTTTTGTCATACTTGCCTCACCACCTGCTCAAATATTATAAAGTTAGAGCTCACCTGTCAGAAGTCTGTGGACTTTTAATCCACGATGACCGCATTGCTATTCCCCTTTTTAAAGACTGTACTATCACAAATACATGCGGGTCATCAGGGTCTCACAAAGTGCTGGAAGAGAGCTAACGTCAATGTGGTGGCCAAGTGTTGGGAAAGACATTGCTGAGCTAGTCAACTCATGTGAGTTCTGCATTAGGAATAAATCTATTCAACAAATGACCACACCCCTGCCGCAAGGTGCTGAAAATAGTAGCTCATTTGTTCGTGAAGGAGGGTAAACAGTATTTAGGAGCAACTGACTATTATTCACGCCACATTGAGATTTCACATTTATCTACCACAAGCAGTCACCAAGTAGTTTCAAAACTAAACTGCATGTTTGCGAGGTGGGGTATTCCGTTAGAGCTAGTGATAGATAACGGCCCTCAGAGTTTTATCAGTTCAGTGAAACGTACAATTTTCAGCACACAACGTCCAGTCCTCACTACTCGCAAGCGAATGAAGCAGCTGAGAAGAGCGTTGCCATCAACAAGAGAATTCTGCGACAACCAGACCCACATCTCGCCCTTTTTTGTCAAACTTTGTCAAACTGTAGTTGATCCCCAAGCAGTAAAACTGAAAGACTAACAGATTAAATCTGCCAACCGCTTCTTTTACAACAGGCACCTGAACCTGACCAAAGTGTTACAGTGAAGTTGAACGGGGAGAAGGATTGGAAAACGCCAGCAAAAGTCATTGCAAAAGCGCCAGAGCCCAGATCCTACATTGTCCAAACTGACCAAGGAACTGTTACTCGTAGAAACAGGAGGCATTTACAAGTGCCTGAGGCAGCAACCCAAGTTACAGCAAAACAGACTAGTGATGCATCTGTGCCCTGTGTTCCTACTATTCCCACTAGTTCAGGTTCCTCCCCAAAGAGGACCTGTGCTGGTTGAGTTATTAAGCCACCTACTAGGTTTAAGAACTATGTTTGAAACTGAAATGTCTTTTGCATGCGATTTTTTAATGGTACAAACCTCTAGTTAAAGTTATTGGAAAGTAAAAAATGCTAATCCAATTGACTTTGTTTTCATATGTTCTGACTGTGTTTACTAAATGGTACTAAATAACACGGACTACATTAGAATTGTTGTTAGAAGTTAAATCACAAATTATATTTTCTTTTCAGATTATATACAAAAGTTACCCATGTTTACTTGGGTGGGGAGATGTGATGTGATTTAATTTGATAATTACTACGCGATCCACTAGGAGGCACCACTGTTTTGTGTTGCAGCTTGTCGCTGCTTGTTGACATAGGAAGTGGTACATGCGTTTACGAAATGGACAGTGATATAGAACCAGAAGTTAAGATACGACTCGGGGAGAGAGACAGAGACTGAAAAATTGCTTTCAAAAGTGGTACCATACATTATTAATTAAAATAGACAAACAGGACAAGACAAGTAAACATTAGAATGGCCATTCAAAAAATGTATCACAGTGGTTCACAATGATATTGCACTTATTAAATTCATGTACAGTTCAGTTCATATGGATAAGATGATAAAATCCAAACATGTCCAAACCCAAATAGGCCTTGAATATGTTTGAAGTAAAAGTTTAATAAACCAAAGCCCAGAAAAATGAGGTGCGATGCAGAAAGCGTTATAAAAGGCTACAGTGAGCCGCATATCGGCCCAACCAGAGCAGGTGCAGTTCACAGTGTTTGGACTCAAGGCTTAATCCATTAGCTCGCCATCAACCTGGCCTGAATAAAACACAGGACCACAGGTTTCAATTATCACATTAAATCATTGGTGTGCACACTAAATTTCAATCAAGAACACTAATGGTATTACTAATAAATATTCATTATAGGCTAATATTGCTACATAACAAGACGAAACGTGAACTAGGGCAGGCCTTAGGCAAGGCAAGGCAAGTTTATTTGTAGAGCACAATTCGTACACAAGGCAATTCAAAGTGCTTCACACAACAAGAAAAAATGCATAAAAATTACAAAGACATGACAGAAATCACAAAACCTTAATTTAAATAAATTTAAAGGTGCCATTTTCAGGCTATCCGTCAAATAGTTTAAGACATAAAAGAGAAGAGTGCAAAGAAAATCATTTCAGTCATATACACAGCCAAACAAAACTGTTTTTAGTTTAGATTTGAACATTGCCAGAGTAGCGGCCTGTCTCACATCCTCAGGAAGACTGTTCCAGATTTTAGCTGCATAAAACTGAAACGCAGATTCCCACTGAAACGCAGATCCCCATGTTAAGTCCTGACTCTGGGCACCAGCAGGAGGCCGGTTCCTGAGGTCCAGAGAGTCCGAGATGGTTCATATGGCACTAACATGTCCGAGATGTACTTTGGTGCTAGGCCATGGAGAGACTTGTATACAAGCAGAGCTGCTTTGAAGTCTATTCTCTGAGCCACAGGGAGCCAGTGCAGAGACCTGAGCACAGGACTAATGTGATCGTACTTCCTGGTTCTAGTCAGGACCCGAGTAGCAGCATTCTGGATGTACTGCAGCTGTTTAACAGCTCGTTTGGAGAGGCCAGTGAGCAGGCCGTTACAAGTCTCTCCAAATCTGGTTTAGAACACTATTTTGATTTTGGCAATGCTTTTTAGATGGTAAAAAGCTGCTGATGTTATTGATTTGACGTGGCTGTTAAAATTCAAGTCTGTCCATTATTACTCTCAAATTTCTAACTTGATTTGTAGGTTTTAGAGCGAGACTTCTGTGGGCCAAAGACGATGATTTCAGTCTTGTCTGAGTTCAGCTGTTGGATGCAGTGACAGAGTGAATCCACTGGCCCATATTCACCTGTCGTAATGGAAACATAGATCTGAGTGTTCGTCTGCATCATTGTGATAGGACACATTCTTGCTGCATATCAACTGACCTAACGGCAGTATGTAGAGTTTGAATAGAGGGGGTCCCAGGATTGACCCTTGGGGCACCCCGCATGTCAGGGGCATCTGGTCTGAGACACAGTTACCAATTTCAACAAAGTACTTCCTGTCTTGCAGACAGGACTTTAACCAGTTTAGGGCAGTGCCAGTGATGCCCACCCAGTCCTCTAGCCTCTGTAAGAGGGTCCCATGATCGACAGTGTCAAAAGCAGCACTCAGATCTAACAGACATTGGGAATGTTCCAGATTGAAGCGACATGTTAACTATGTGCGTGAGTGGTGCTAACAAACTGTTCAGCACAGACTTTAGAAATCTGGTGGGTAACACATGGAGGCAGCATGTAGATGAACTCAGACTGGTGATGACCTCGACAGTTTTGTCAGTTACAGGTGCAAAATGCGTCAGTCTCAAGTGTGTGGGTGATTTTAGGGTTATTTTTTGCATTGTACAATTTATATAATTTTTAATGCCCTGAACTTTGTCATTAAAGAATAATGCAAACTCATTACACTTGGATGTGGAAATGAGTTCTAACAACGGCAGCTGAGCTGGAGGGTTTGTTCATCTGTTTACTGTGGCAAACAGGAACGCGAGTTGTTACTACAGGTTCCAATTATTTCAGAAAAAATATCCTTCCCTAGTTCTACATAAAATGAGGTTGTACATGTACAACGTCTCTCTGTAAATCTCTTTTTGAACCTTTAGCTTTGACTTGTGCCTTTTTCGTTCGGCCCGGCGGCACTCTGTGCCCTGACCGAATCATCATTTCTCCATGGTGCCTTCTACTTATTTTTTAAAAAATTTCGCGTTCATAGGGGCAATGGTGTTGAGAACATTCAAAACACTAGACGTAACAGAGTTCAACAAATCATTTACATTAGAACATGAGACATTTTCAAAGTTAATCATTTCCATAAACAGTTTTCCTGTGCTGTCATTTATGTGTCTCCTCCGGACAACTGCAGGACCAGCTGGTGGTTTGGGAAAAACAGACAGGTCAAAGAAGACACAGAAATGATCAGACAGAGCAACATCGACCACATTGACGTTTGAAATATTAACCCCTTTTGTAATTAGAAGATCTAGAGTGTGCCCTCTGCTGTGGGTGGGGCCACTCTCGTGCTGAGTAAGACCGAAAGTTTCAAGGACAGCATGAAGCTCTTTAGCGTTTCTGTCACAGATATTATCAACGTGAACATTGAAATCACCTTTTATGACCAAACCATCAAAGTCTGTGCATACGACTGAAACATCTCAGTAAAATCATCAGTGCTGAGGAGGCTTGTATAAAAATGAAAAGAATGGATGGAGACTGTTTTAGCTACATTTTAAAGGATACGTACTCAAATGTTGAAAACACCCCAAAGGACAACCTGTGGGTAACTATTTCATCTCTAACAAAAGCACACACACCTCCTCCCTTTTTGTTTTCTCATGTTTCAGATTCAAACTTAAAGTTGGGTGGAGCAGATTCTATTAGAACTAAATTTCCTGTGTTTTTGTCAAGCCATGTTTCAGTTAAAAACATAAAATCAAGATTATAAGAAGAGATAAAATTATTAAGTAAGAATGATTTGTTACATAAGGATCTGACATTTAGCACAACAAGTTTCAGACTAGTTTCAGTTGGGCTGGGCGTTATCTTTTTTCAGGGAATATGAATCAAATTTCTCTGATTGGGCAGTCTGACTCGCAGTTTGTTTTTTATTATATATATGTTTTATTATGACTATAAGTCCCGGCAACGCTGAGACCCATTGCATCATAGCTATAGGAGATACCAGGTGAAAGGCGAGGGGGGACAGGTGGGAGTAGATGTTGCAGGGGGGGACCCAGGGCTGCTCTGAGGGCAGGGGCGATGGCACGGATGCTGCCGGGCCTGTCACAGATGGGTCCAAGGCCTTTGATGAGGACCGTGCAGGAAAGAACTGAAATGACTCCTGCGCTGGCCGTGATGAAGATTGTTGTGATGCAGCTGCAGATGAGTCCTTCACTGGAGGCGGTGGAGGTGATGGTGGAGCAGCTGGAGGCGAATCCTTTTTTGGTGGAGGCTGTGGTTGTGGTGCTGCTGATGTTGGAACATCTCTGGCTGATGAAGCAGGAATTTTTTCTTCTCTAACTATTTGCTCAGGACCCTGTCCAGGCCCAGTCCGATGCCTCAGAGCGTGGACCAGGTTCTTTGTCAGCATCCTCCACACTCCACCTCTGCATAGGTGTAGGTAATTTCTCTTAGACAGGTCCTCTCGTTTCCAGAATATATAGAAATAGTGCAATCCTCTAGGTGCACACTCTTTGGACAGCCATGTGTTCAGCTGAAGCAGCCGGCTAAACTTGTTTATCTTCCTGACGATATTTGGAAGAGGTCCACTTATGAATGTTTTGATTTCCATTTGATCAATCACGTCAAATAACTCCAAGAAGTCTCTTTTCAAAACTTTAGTCTCTTTGCGTCGTATGTCCACTGCACCCACATGCACAATCAGCTATTTAACTCCTTTATATGTGGCCAAAAGATTAAAAATGCGTGACGGAATCTCAGTGATAGTGGGACTGGAAAAAGAGTATATTTTAATTTTTTCATGCATCACGTGACTTATCGCAACATCCCCAGTCAAGACGACATTGATGTTTGGTACAGATTCTCTCTCTGTCTGCTGCCTTTTGGACTCGTCATGTATTACATTTTTCCTTTGTTCATTTACTTCAGTCTCTGAAAGTGGTAAAAATCTGTTTGTAAGCTGTATTTTAGGTGACGTTACATTATCTTTGTATCGCTTAGTCTTTGGAAAGTTTTGGGAACGACACAGAGACAGTCCGGTTTAGGTTGAAAGTAGCTGTTTTTCTTGTAAAAAATGTGGACTTCTTACCACTGGATGCCACTGGAATTGTATCGTGCAGTCCTTTTTCAGATTCGAAAGCGAATATCCGTGCTTGTAGTTCATGAATTTTTTGTTGATATTTCCAACAGCAAGAGTTTGTTTTCCTTCTCCCGGACATGTCGCTAGCTCGTCAGAGTTGTTGATGAAAACTCTAAAAATGTTCTTAAAATCCTTGGTTTACTTAAAAAAAAGTCACAATAAAAAATTTTTGGAAGACAAAAACTGTTTAAAAAGCAAAATAATAAGGAGCAGCTATGGCAAGCAGGAGCGAGCAGGAAAGTGTCTGCACTCTTCGGAAGCAGGAAGGAACAAGCGGTCTGGCATATATTATTACTGTGACTTCTGACATAAAGGTTACTAGAATTTCATGCGTGAATTTGTCTTTCAGCTGAAGAAATAGAGTCAAGAAACCTCCTGACAATACCAATCATACGCTCCCACGATCCTCCAAAATGAGAGGCGTGTGGAGGGTTGACAGTCCAGCAGCATTCTTGGTTTGTCAGGAAAGTCTTTAGTGTTGTGTCATCAATGCTTGAGGGACTCATAAACTCTCTTCTTGCACCAACAAATTTATTGCCATGGTCTGAACAAATATGTTTGACAGGGCCACGAATAGCAATAAACCAACATAGTGCATTGATAAAGGATGACGTATCCAGAGACTTTATAACTTCAGTATGAACCGCTCGTATGCTCATACACATAAAGATTACGGCCCATCTTTTGCTCTGTGAAAAGCCTCCTCTAGTCCGCCGTGAGGACACGCTCCAGGGACCAAACACATCAAGTCCAACATTTGTAAAAGGTGGGTCCATAGCAAGACGATCTGCTGGAAGTTTTGCAATTTTCTGGACACTGACAGGAGCTCTAAGATGCCTGCAGACTACGCATTGTTGAATGGTGCTGCTCATCTTTTTCTTTCCACCAACTATCCAAAATCCAGCTGTTCGTATTGCTCCTTTGGTGATAAGACAGCCTTGATGGTGGACCTGTTGGTGGGACTCTGATAAGTAGAACGGCTATGTTATGTTTTCCAGTAATAATTAGTGGAATATTTGGGACCAGTTTGATAAACGTTGTAGTTCTTAACGTAGACGCAAGAGGTCTGAGGGTATGAGTTGGGCTCAACCCGTGAGTAAGAGTCATTTTTGTGTTGTGTTTCTGAAGACAGCAAAAACCTTGGTCCTGTGAGTCAGTTTATGTGTTCCAGATGGCTGGCAGAGACAGACTATGTACCTTGGTGTGCAGGATTCTGATCTGTGGGCACATAAAACCATTGGTTCGGATGAGGCAACATGCAAATACGCTGAACGCAGTTACTGAAATATACGTAAAAACGTCTGGATTCATTACAAATATAACCCAGGACTACTTTGCTGTCAGAGTAGAAGTTCACTGCGTTAAATGCCAACTCAACAGCAAGAACTGCTGCACAAAGCTCTAGTGGTGGCACAGTATGCTCTGGACGAGGGGATAACTTGGTTTTACCCACTACAAATCCCACATGGTTGTTACCAGCAATATCTGTGACTTTTAGGTATGAAACAACAACAATGGTTTTCGTCGAAGCGTCAAGACACAAAGCTGCGGCGGATATGTGAAATTTCAGTGTAAGGTCTGGAGATTGACAGATTGGACAACTTTGCTAAAGTAATTCTCCAAGATGCCCAGGCATCCTCCATCTCTTTAGGCAAAGGAGCGTCCCAGTCCCCGCTATTCATGGTAAGTTCTCTTCGGATGTGTTTGCCTTGGATGGAGACTAGACATACAAACACAAGAGGGTCGTAAAGGCTGTTGATAGTGGATAAGACACCTCATCGAGTGTAAGGTTTTACTTCGTCCAAAACTTCCAGTTGAGTCCAAGACTACAGTGCATTGGAACTGTGTCTGCCCATAGATCTAGATCTTTGAGATCACTAGCGTGGTCTTTCGAAGGACAGGCATCCAGAAATTGTTTGTTGTTCGATGCAATCTTGTGCAACCTCAAGTCTGACTTCGATAGAGTAACTTAAGTCCTTTTTAGGAGGTCAACTGCACCCTCAACTGTTGGCATGGACTTCAGTCCATCATTGACATAGAAATCATGCATCACAAAGTCTTTGACATCGGGGTCGGCCTGGATCTCAATGTTCAGAACAGACTGGTCTAAGCCATAAATAGCTACAGCTGGTGATGGGCTGTTACCAAATACGTGGACGCGCATCCGACATTCTACATCTTCTGAGGGGTTGTTGTCTTTAAACCACAAGAACCGTAGAAAGTTCCTATCTTCTTCTCTGACAAAGAAACAGTAGAACATTTGTTCTATATCACCAGTGAAGGTGACTGCTTTTTTGCGAAAACGTATGAGCACACCGAGCAAGGTGTTGTTCATGTCCGGTCCAGACAAGACAACAGAACGTCATTGAGTGCAACGCCTTCATATTGGGCGCTAGAATCAAACACCACCCTGATCTTTTTAGGTTTCCTTGGGTGGCACACACCAAATGTTGGCAAATACCATAATTCTTCTTGCTCAGCCAGAGGTGGGGCTAACTCTGCATGACCATTTTTAAATATCTGATCCATGAACTTGAGAAAAATGTTTTTTTTAATTTCTGGGTTTCTTTCAAGGTTGCTTTGAGAGCAGAGGGGCGGGTTATTGGGGAGACGTTGGTGTGGATATTTAAATGGGAGGGGTGCACCCAAGGTCTAGCTTCTGTGCATACGGTGAGATATTTGGACAATTTACTCGTTTGCGGACTCGCACTCGCCCTAGTAAGAGGACGATCGCAGCTTCAGAGTCCATGTCTGGTATTTGAGGAGCCAATGACTTTAAGTGTGGATGAATAGGAGCTGCGTCTGGGGTTGGGATCTCATCTCTGTTGTTAGGAATCTCATTACACTCTATAAGACTTGGTAATGAAATGCTGACAGTCGAGACATTCCACGTCATATCCATTAGCTCTTCTTCCTTTTGATTCCTTAATTCCAGCACACGTTTTCAATGTATAAGGAGCACTTGAGCTTTGGTCATCGAAGACATCAAAGAATCGTGAACGAACCAATGACCGGTCGCTCTGTTCGTCTAGGATGTCATACATCTTTACTGATTTGTGTTTTTGGCCAGCTGGATGCACTTTAACAAGACATATATAGGAGCAAGAGCAGTCTGATTGGCCTCCACCACACACATCAGTGCAGCTGTTTGTGACTTGTGGCTGAGATTCGTTTGTGTCTTGCAGATGAGATTCTCTTTCTTCTCTTCTTTCTTTTGCCTTACAATTTTTTTGCCATGTGTAACGATGAAGAACAACATTTAAAGCACATATAATTTTCCTTTAGTTTTGAATAATCTTTGTTTGTCACCCTTGGGAAGGTTTCAAGTATTTTGAACAGAGCTTCCTCTATAACTTCTACTGAACCGTAGATCTTCTCGAGTCTCTGCCATGTAATTTCAAAGCCTGCTTCTGGGCGATTGATATGTATTGCTCTAATCCGTTCAACGTGTTCTGAAGACTCTTTGCCAAGCCACTTCAGCAAAAGATCCATCTCTTCACCTGCAGAGAGGTTCAAACCATCAGTTGCCATTAAGAATGAACATTTCCAAACTCTGTTGTTCTCAGGATTATCATTGAATTGGAGCAAGCCTGTAGCCACAAGCTGGGCCACGACGGGCCAGGAATCATTCACATTTTGGCTATCACTGCTTACCTTTGGTGAATTAGCATTGAACTGAGTGGCATGCACAGGTGAAGCATTGTCATTTTGAAACCTGACTTCATGTGGCTTGGCGAAATACTCATCATTGTATGAGCGAGATGGCTGTGGGGTAATACGGAGTGATCAGTGCTTGCATGTAGTGAATTAAAAAGTTTGGCCTCAGGTTTTAAAGCTACATTCGGTTTGCTGTGAGTGGGGTCTTGTTCAACTTTTACAGGTGCTTGATCATCCCACATTTGTGTTCTTGCCTCCACAGCTTTAGCTTGCTCAACAACATACTGTATTTTTCGGTGCATTCTGTCGCTTCAAGAAAGGCACAGTCTAGCTTTAGTTTAAGACTGTGCTGTTCACTTTCCAAATCCCAGTTTCACAGTTGAGCATTTCCATGGATGCTTCAACTTTAGCCTTTTCTAACTTTAATTTAATGTCTTTTTCAGTATATGCAAGGCATGCTTTGGCTACTTCTGCCTTTGCTCTGGCCTTTGCCGCTGCTAATTGGCTTGACACACTTGATTTTATTGAAGCACATGATCGTGTTTTGTATGATGCTGATTTCTCATCCATTGTGTGATTTAATAATGTTCCTCTTTACTCTGATGATGGTCAGCTTACTGCGTGGGACAGCGTTGTCTTCGTTTTCCAGCCTGGACTTTGTTATCCTGCCCGCTTGAGAGCCGTGGTTTCACTGTACTTCCATCCCCATATGTGTATAACTACTTTCTTGACATCAAGACTCTGAAGACGGTAGCTCTTTGTCCACAGGTTTAATAATGTGGCAAGATATGGTGAAACTGGAACATATAAACAATATCAATCACTCACACATCCATTTAGAACACATTAAATAAAATAATCATATACACATAAAGCCATTTAACTAATACACCTATACGTACCCACGGTGCTAACAAAGGCATAAGATGTTTGCAGATGTTTGTCAATAACTTTGCTGAAAACACAATGCTTCAGAGCCACACTTCACAAAAACTTCCTGATAGTGTCACTTTCTTAAAGGGACAGAACATAGTAAGCGTCAGAGACATTAACTATGAAATAACAGCACTCCCCTGAGGAATGATCAAAAACAGAATAACTGTCTTGCCTCCATTTAAAGCAGAAAAAGCATGTTTTATTCTTATCCTCACTGCATTGGCTCCCCATTTATTTTAGAGTTGATTTTAAAATGTTATTGTTTGTTAAAATGTTATAAGCTCTTCACGGACTGGCCCCCGCGTACATTTCAGACCTCATTATTTCCTACACTCCAGCGCGGTCGCTGAGGTCTGAAGGCCAGTTCCAACTACTTGTCCCAAAAACGAGACACAAAAGCAACTGGGCCTTTTCTGTAGTTGACCCCAAATGCTTTTCTTCCCCACATAAAGACGGAGACTTCCGTTGATGCTTTTAAGTCCCCTTTAAAAAATCACTTTTATTCACTGGCATTTAACCCGGCATGAGAATTGCGTGGTCCTCTGACTGTCTTTTATTATTTTGTGTATTTTATATTATTATTTTTTTATTTTTTTATTGGTTTGTTCGTATTTATTTTTCAATTATTTGTAATTTATTTTTTTTATATTTTTTACATATTTTACTTGCTTGTTTTGACCTCTGTGCAGCACTTTAGAGACTTTGTGTTGGTACAATGTGCTATACAAATAAAGTTGGATTGGATTCTTGTTTAAAATACTTGGAGCCTGTATTTAAACTGAAGCTAAGGTCGTGACTCCTGAAAGATCAGTGTGTGAAACGGAAAGAGCACTTGAGGCTTAAAGCGCTGCTCGTTTTTCTCATGCATAAATTATCAGAGCAGAGAAGAGAGCCAAAGTGCGAGTAGTCTACTGTTACAACTCTATCGTCCAACAGGGAATTCCTCTCCAGTAGCAGCCTTATCAGTGTGTATGTATTCAAATTTTGATTAGTTAAGAATCAATCAATATTTTAAAGTATTCGCCTCGGGACCCCCCGGAGGAGTTGGAGGAAGTGTCTGGGGAAAAGGAAGTCTGGGAGTCCCTGCTTAGACTGCTGCCCCCGCGACCCGGCCCCGGATAAAGCGGAAGAAGATGGATGGATGGATGGTAATTGAGACACAAGCATTGTGCAACCATTTTTTAATATTATTACAAATTAATACTAACCTACTATTTTACAGTTTTCATACTGAGTTAGAAGTAGGATTAGAAATTAAAGGTGAAGTAAGTAAAAATGTTATTAATCTTATTAAACATCTTTATAGGTCCCTGTGATGGTTAAATATGTTTTTCTGGGCGTTTGAAGTGTCCATCATCTCCCCCTGCTGTCTCTGGGAGGAAACCCGCCTTGCAACATTTGCCAACATTGACCTGAAGACAACTCTACTGAGAAACCCTGGCTCTTTCTTATATTTGGCCATGTTAAATGGTTTTGTATGTGATTATTCTGCCTTATTTCAAAATTAAAGAAGAAAAAGAAAAAAAAATTGGGTCTGTATTCTGACATTATATCTTCATAAAGGAACTGCATAGGGCACACCTGGGCATTTGCGGCCCCAGGGGCCGGCCCTTGGCCTGTCTTAATATGGCCTCTCACAAGATGTGTCTGCACTTGTGTCCTTAATAAAAATTACATGAAATGAATAAAATAATAGATTCAATAGCCTATATTTTACAGAAAAGTGCTTATAATTATAAGAATTTGTTAAACCAATGATCGCGGCCCGGACCTCAGACACTTATCTGGATTCAAATATGGCCCTCGGAGGAAAAATAATTGCCCACCCCTGGCATAGGGAGTTCTATCACTGGTTACTTCGTTCTGCTTTAATCTTACTTTTTACAGCGCTGGCTTATAAAAAAAATGATACCAAGATTGATTATTTATTGGGCGGCAGTAGCTAAGTGGTAGAGCGGTCACATATACTGACCCACAGGTTGCCGGTGCGATCGCAGCCACCTCAGGGGATACTGCCATTGTGTCCTTGGGCAAGACACTTAACTTGCTTTCCCCACAGAGTTCGTGTACACTGGTGTGTGAATGAGTGAGTGGTTTCTTGATGTAAAGTGCTTTGAGAGCCTTGAAGGTAGAAAAGTGCTTTGTACAGTAAATGTGACCATTTATTATCATTTTATTTATTTTTCATTATTATTGCGGTATTGAAGTGAATCTCAAGTAATGAGCATTTTTCTTAGTATCAACATCAACTTTGAAATGTTGTCACAACACTCCACAACTGTAAAGTACTACCTTTACTACTTACCTGACACACAGGTTGGCAGTACGATCAGGTGAATACTGCCGTTGTGTCCTTATGCAAGACACTTAACCTGCCTCGCTCCCAATGTCTGTGTACAGTCACTATCTAATTTCTACCATCTTAAAAATGTGCAAAACAGAACTGTTTAATTTTAAACTGTCCACAGTGGTCACAACATATTCTTCAGTTTCCTAACACATTTTAAGTATCCAATTTTTTCAATGTGATGAGTTTATCAGGTTTTCAGGTCAGGCCAGAGAAACTGCTAACAACAGCTAGGGTGCTAACAGTGTATCAGTTAGCACTTTTTCACAAGCTACTTTTAAAATCAGCAAAGACCAAAGACCAACCCATAGATAGTATATAGAATAAAACAATATGAAATGAAACTAGTCAGAAATATATTACAATAACTTTTAGACAAATAAAACCTAATGTCAAAGTATCCAAGTATTCAGCAGGCAACACATCACTGCAGACGCTGCGCTGATCCATTATGTCAATCTCATGCTCCATCCTTCCCTCACTTGTGAACAAGACCCTGAGATACTTGAACTCATCCTCTTAGGGCAGGAACTCCTCACCCAAAGAAGAGGGCAAGACATCTTTTCTGGTTGAGAACATAGATTTGACTGATTTATTTCCTGATTTTTTCACACTTGGCTCCAGTGATCCCTAAACCGGACACCTTCCGACCCCCGACTGTACCAAGAAATTCTGCCCATAAAAACAATAAACAGAACCAGTGACCCTTAGATCCCCTCCGGTTCCCTACAGCCCTCAGCAACCCATGAACCATCAAACAACAACAAGGCCAGTTATGTCACTCGGACTGTTGTTACCAGGGCCCCAATTTGGGGTGGGTGCTATAAAGCGAATATCTGGCGAAGGCAAAGCCCAAAGAAGGGACCTGAGGCAATCCTACCGTGGACCCACCACCAGAAAACTCTGGAAAGCAGTTGAAGATGGGATCTCCAGACACTGAAACTGGCTCTATTGGACTTTAAGAGAAAAATAATAATAATAAGATCAATGTTTTTAAAACCAGACATTTAAACTTGAGTAGATCATTCTGTCCCTTCAGAAAGGCAAGGCAAGGCAAGGCTCTGATTGCTTGCATTTCTAACCTGTCTCGTGCTACCAAAGTCCTACAGAGTACTGAACTGCACAACACTAAAAGGCCGTATAGATTTTTCAGTCTCAGGTCTCTAACTCTGGCGCCGCTCTGCCCGGTCTGCTGCCATTGTAGATCTGCTACAAAATGATCCAGTCTGCTGCAGTCTGTGGTGATGGAGACACAGAGCCATTAGTGAAAAGAAAAAGTATTGACACAAGTGAATATCTCATTTTATTTTTAAAAATATTTTTTACAGCTTTATTCAGACATTATTTAGAAGTCCATCAGGCACATTAGTTCAAATGTGCCTGTAAATGTCATGTTTGAGGTTTAAAATTGCACTATTCTGGTGGGACGGGGGTACAATAACATGTATAAGTAATGAATTAAATTTGCTATTCATTATTTTAATGAACAATTCATACATTTCATGCACAATTAATTAATTCAATGGTCAATGCATTAATTAAATTTGTCAAATATTTTAAATAAACATTTCAAGCTTAACATTCAAAATATCTATCTAATTAATTAATGATTTCATGGTTTTGGTGTAACCTTTAAAATAATCTGTCAAACTCAGAGGGCAAGATTTAGGCTGTTCTGGTCCAGTCCATTTCTCTACTGAGGGGCCACTGCTGTCACTGTAATGTTGCTCAGATTAGCAGGGAAACTGTGAAAATGTATCACTGTTTTTAATAAAAATGCACTTTTGAGTGTTGGTGGATAACCCTAAAGACCGTAAAGCCCCGTGGCACACTTCCTGGTCTCAGAGCAGCACAAACATGACTAGACTTTTTACCATGACTGTGAAGCGGAGCAGAGGAGAGCGCGCTCTCACCAGGCTAATATCTCAAGCTGTATCTACTGCAGCTGATGCCTCGTTCTGGACAGTGGGACATTGAGCAACAGAAAAGACACTTGCACGTCATCTTTCATGGGATTTGTGTTGATAGTTAGTTTAATACATTCACGTGATTATGAGAAAATGGATTTGTGCATCACGGCTGCTCCTGTTTTCAGCGGGGGGCGAGGAGGAGGTGGAAAAGTATCCGTGTTTAGTCCTGGTTTAGAAAGTTCATAGTGGAGTATTGCTTGGCACAATCCTGGTGTACCACATGGGCAAATGTTTGGTGCTGATGCTTGACCAATGCCTCATGTTGTCCTAGCATTACAATGTCAATAGCAGACAAACAGCACAGAGTCCACCTCTGTGCCATCTTACTAATAGCACTTCATGGTCGCGTGCCGTGCGTAATTACACACATATAATTGGAGGATATGCCTCAAGTGTAAAAGATGTGGCGTTTACTACTGAACAATGTAAACATCCTTTATAAATAGCATCGTGCGAGTAAAAAGTCACCAGAATAACACCAGACAGATCAAATTCGCTACACCGCGGAGCCCAGCTTTAAGCTCTCTGAGCTGCTCAGATACTGGTAAATTCCTCTAAACTTCGATCCACTCTCCAGTGTCTGAGGCAGTCGCTCACGCCAAGGCATGACAAGGGCTGACAGAATAAAGCGTGATCAACATTTCCCCCGAAGCAGACACACCTAATAAATTATCCATAAAGCCACCACAGGTTAACGTTAGCCTATAAGATCAAACATAGGCCAATAATTAACATTAGGAGTTTGATTTCTTCTGACCAGATTTCCTAGGAAATATTGTAAACACGGTCAGTTTTGCACATCAAAAGTAGGTCTACAGTAGAAAAGCAAAGAAAAGCCCAAGTGTTTATTGCCCAAATAGATATAGGTTAGTAATATGTAGAATAACACAGCGCTTGGCACAAATGCCTCGGCACGCAGGGAATGTGGACTGGCTTCATGTGCCACTCCGCGCCTGCCCGCCCAGACATCTCCGCGGGTCCCGTTTTATACCTTTTTAAACATGCCTCTGCAGACTGCTGCCTTACGCACCCGGCAAAGGTGAGCCTCATGAAGGCTCTGGATTTGTTTGTGCAGAGAAAAGACTATATTATAATAAAGCATCACTTGTAACACTGAGATATTATAATGCTTGGGAACGTAAAACTCTTCAGAGGGACAAATGTACTACACCAAACGGCTCACACATGGACCACATCGAGGTTACGCCCACCACTCACAGCACTCATTCGCACTCACTGGTCAAGCATCAGCACCAGCCCATGTGGTATGAGGACAGTGCCACGCTATAGTCATTTAGTGAAAACAACAGTAAAAAAGCAATGACTCCCAAAATGGACATGTCTCTAAACCAGGAATAAACCCGGATTTTTGTCCACCTTCTTTTTGCCCCAGCTGAAGACAAGAGCAGCCGTAAAGTCCATTTCCTCATAAACCATAAATGTGACCTATCACAATGATGCAGACGACACTCAGCTCTATGTTTCACTGACGGCAGCTGAATATGGACCAGTGGATTCACTCTGACACTGCATCCAACAGATCAGTGTGTGGATGCAAAACAACTTTCTCCAGCTGAACTCAGAAAAGACTGAAATCATGGTCTTTGGCCCATAGACACAAAGTGAAAGTGTTAACAGTCACCTCCAGAGTCTCGCTCTAAAACCTACAAATCAAGTTAGAAATCTGGAGGTAATAATGGACTCAGACTTAAATTTTTCTCTGCTGGATGTACACCCTCCTCCATCACCACCGTGGACTCCTTCCGCTCCCTCGGCACCACCATCACCCAGGACCTCAAGTGGGAGCCCACCATCAGCTCCCTCATCAAGAAGGCCCAGCAGAGGATGTACTTCCTGCAGCAGCTGAGGAAAGCCAAGCTGCCAGTGCAGATGATGGTGCAGTTCTACACGGCCATCATTGAGTCCATCCTCACCTCCTCCATCACCGTGTGGTACGCTGGAGCCACAGCCAGGGACAAAGAGACTACAGCGCCCTCTGCTGGAGCCACAGCCAGGGACAAACAGAGACTACAGCGCCCTCTGCTGGAGCCACAGCCAGGGACAAACAGAGACTACAGCGCATTGTGCATTCTGCTGAGAAGGTGATCGGCTCCAGACTTCCATCTCTGCAGGACCTGCACGTCTCCAGGGCTCTGGGACGAGCAGGTCGGATCACAGCTGACCCTTCTCACCCTGGACATGGACTATTTGAACCACTCCCCTCAGGCAGGAGGCTATGGTCCATCCGGACCAGAACCTCCGGCCACAAGAATAGTTTATTCCCCTCTGCCGTTGGACTCATGAACACTAAAAACCTGCCACTTTAACTACAATTGAATCACTCACTGCTCTGTTACATTCTGTACTACACCTGTAAATGTAATATTTGTGCACATAGTAAGCCATAGTTATTCTGTCGTAAATTTAACTTGTTTTCTTTAATGCATGCCCTTTTTGATTTCATATATCTTGTTTTTATTATTATTCATTGTTGTATGTTGCACCATAAACAAGTTCCTATGTTTGTGAATTTTGTTCGTTGACAATGGCAATAAACCTTTTCTGATTCTGATGGACCTACTCCCTGAGGGAAGAGAAATCAACACTTTTACTGAAGTAAGTGACTGTTAATAAAACTATTACTCGAGTAGGAGTACAAGTATAGGGTCAGGAAGTTACTCAAAGAAGTAAAATTTCTTGAAAAAGTGACTCTGGGCAGATTCAAGATTGCACTATTTCACTAGGTCGCTTTGCAATTTTTTGGCAAATACTCAAAAACACTAAGTATCAATTTAAAAAAGCGATAAAAGGAAAGAAGAATACTTCCAGTCAACAGAAGCTGGCGGATTGTAACCTGCAAGAACAGCTAATAAGGAGGCTCCACAGAGCAGATCTGTTAGCGCAGGTCTGTTAACTGGACCCACAGAGCAGGCTTAAAGGTCGGAGGAGAAGACGTGTGGAAGGACATAACATTGGAACAAGTGATGACAACGCTTGTTGCAATGCAACGCGAGATGGCCGAGATAAAAGGTGTCATACAGCGCACGATTTGACAATGTGGTGGTGGACGTGGGATCCCTGAGGGGAGATGTATATGGTAGTGGCCAGCGTGTAATGGAGGTGGTGGCACAGCTCCCAAAACACGGACAAGTTGAGGGTGCTGAGAGCCGTGGTGATCCTTTTACATGCGAAAAACAAATCAATCAGGGAAAAACTTTTGGACCTCGAGTCCAGAGCCAGAGCCAAAACAATCTGACCCTTATTGGAGTGCTACAGATTTAAGAAAATAATGGAAAAACCTATTCCTGAAATCCTGGCGAGTCCCTCACGTTACATTGGAGAGGACACACATGGGTCAGCCAAAAAAGAAGAGCAGATCTCCGAGATCTCTGATAATAAGATCTTTGAAATACAGAGATAAACAACAGATTGTATGGGCTGCAAGGAGTAAAGGAGAGATCCAATATGGCGAGAACATTTTCTTCATCATAGCAGTGGAACGGCCTGGGCTGTTGAGCTCCTCATGTTTGTGAGAAGAGAAGATGCCTATGAGATGTTTTTTCTTTCCCTGCCACTTTGTTGGCCACATACAGTACGAAGGTAAAAATGATGTCCTCAAAACACCAGCAGAAGCAGAGGTGCTCCTCAAGAAAATACAAAGCATGGGGGATTGAGGAAGGACGGCAGTAGGTGGTCACTTTTGCAAACAACAAATTCTACAATGTAAAAATTTCTACTATGCCACTAAAACTTGGCAAGTGTTAAAATACTCTGCAGCTGTGGGTGCACGCTTTAGAGGCTACCAATACAAATAGCGAGCATATGACACACACACACACACACACACACACACGCAAGAAACACATCTAATTAGGAAGCAAAACTAAAGCTTGAGTGTAAAAAATACCACTCAACACATGAAGAGCAAGGGGCTGTTATGAGAAACTCAATCACCAAAACCCTCCACCAGGCGGGCGACCACGCTCGAACCAGAGCTTAAGCAAAAAAAAGAGCAAAGTTACAATACGATAACATACATCAATAAGAACAAACAAAAACTCCTAAATGAGGCACGGACCACGAATATCAAAATATAACAAGGCTAACTCAGACCTCAAATGAACAGACATAGACCCAAATAAAACGGCATTTACGGCTTCTAGCATGCTTAAATCGTTGCGCAGATTATCGTAATGCGGAAGCATGAACCGGCTGGGCGCTGTGCAATATGGTGGCCTGTAACGGATAATGGTCACATTTGGTCAGGTGCTCTTTGGGACCTCAGTAAGGCACGCACTGGAAGATAAGCAGAAGAAAAAATCCAAGGCACTCCAACAGCATTAAAAAGCTGTTATTAAAAAAGAGATAAGCCTATGCGTTTCGGCCGCGTGGGGCCTTCTTCAAGGCATAAATGAGTCAAACTGATGCCAGGTGTTTAAATAGGCCACATGACAAAGTCACACAATACTTCCTTAAAAATCAATCCCATATATTACAATGTGGCAACAGAAAACATTTGAGTGCGGAATGATACAGAAAATATCTATGTAGGGACAACCAGGTTAAAATAACATCAGCAAAGGCAGCCGAAAGAGTGGGATCCAATTTTGTTTAATAATCCATTTGATGTTCAGGCTACTGTATTGAATAAAGCAAAAACAATTCTGTTACTTTTTCTTGTTTATGTTTTTCAGGGTCGTAATAGGTTGCTCCTTTCCGTTGACTTTGCTTTCAACAGTGCATTATTTAGCGTTTTGTCTTTGTAACCCTTTTGCTTGAACCATATGTACATGTCATTTGCTTGCATGTCAAAGTCTGAGTCAGAATCGCAGATTTTTCTGAGTCTCTGAAATTGTACAAATGGGATATTAGAAATAAGGCCACTGGGGTGAAATCTGTCCCCTCTGAGTATAGTGTTTTCTATACAAGGATGTGTGCAAAACACCTTCAGAATCCACAGTGATATTGAGATCTTAGGCTACGTTCACACTGCAGGGTACGATGCCCAATTCAGATTTTTGGCTTATATCTGATTTAAAAAATAAAATAAAAAATGTTTTATGTGGTCGTTTCCATACTAACATGCATGCGCACAAAAGAACACCGCGTCCACTCTTTTTATTGATCCTTATTTTCTTTAAATTTCTCACAAAGGCTTTTTATTTCCGCTGGTATTGTAGCCAGGAGCGCTTAATCCCTCGCTCGGCCAACTCCTTTGCAATCTCCCCAAATACCTCCTGATTACGGCACGAACCCTCTATTTTTGCCTGAATTGATTTGTCCAATGTGATTTTCGGTTCCTTTGTCTGCCATTTCTCTCCACTTTCTCAGTTGTTTTCTGGCGCTTTGACTCAGAATTGTGATGTTTATCTCAGAAATTTTGCCTATTGATGACATTTAGTTTGGATGAACCTGAGCATTCAGATTGAAGTTGCATTCTAAAAGTACGGCTACATATTGGATTAATTTCCACATACGAAAGTGGCCAGAGTCGGATTTGAAAAAATCTGAATTGTGCTGTTGTGAAAAAAAAAAAAAATCGAAGAATTCCAGACCTGAGTGTTGAGTTCATGGGTTCAACAAACGATGCTGAGAAAGCATTTGATTATGTTAGCTGGCCCTATTTATTTAAAGTCTAAAACAAATTTCAAATAGACAACTTAAAGATAAAGAATATTGGGGGTCTTTGTGATGGTCAAACATCAAAAATTTAAATTAACAATCCCTTGACAGACCCACTGACTCTGGAAAGAGAGGTGAGGCAGGGACCAATACCATAGGCCCAAGATATTCGATTGACTGTTCATAGTTGAATTCATTGAAGGAAGTTGTTTTGACTGGTTGTTGGCTTGTGGAATTTTTTTTTTAAAAAGAAGTTCAGGAGGAGGAGGCCCCGGGGAAGACCCAGGACACGCTGGAGGGACTATGTCTCTCGGCTGGCCTGGGAACGCCTCGGGATCCTCCCGGAGGAGTTGGAGGAAGTGTCTGGGGAAAAGGAAGTCTGGGAGTCCCTGCTTAGACTGCTACCCCCGCGACCCGGCCCCGGATAAAGCGGAAGAAGATGGATGGATGGATGCATAGAAGTTCAGATTGGATTCTGAAGGTCATTACTAAAAACTGGATGATAGAAAATGCAGCAGCAATCAAGTACTGGAAATTATCAGACTTAATTAGAAAATGTACCTTTTTGACATTCATTGGACTACGTTGGACAGGATGTGACGTTATTATTTAATCGATGCTTGTATGTAATTGTTTACTCTCTGTGTTGTATTCCATGTTTTGTGTTTTATATGTTTAATGTTGAAGGGAATTGAAGGGAAAAAGGTGCTAACAACATTTTATTATGAAGGGCATATTTACAAGAGTGAAAGAAACCCGATTTACAAACGTGGGAAGAGCACAGGGTACAGGAGGGGGTTATGTGGTCGTACTTTTTCTCATGAACAAGGAGACGCTTTCAGGATACTGACAATGATAAATACACTCATGTACACACACACACTTGTACACACACACACACACACACACCCGTATGCATATACACACACACACACACATGCACGAACACACACTCATACGTGCACATATATATTAATGAATATAAATAATGAATGTGATGGGACTATTGTTTTTTTCATAAACAGTCTCCAGATGACTACAACTGATTCTTTTTCCACAATTATGTTCCGTCTACCCAATGGGTCACCAAACGAGGGCGATGACAGGTGGTTCCAGAGCAGACCTTATGGAGAGATAAAAAAAATCAACTTAACCATTTACCACAAATGGCAAACAAAATCTCCTCAATAGTTGAGACTTAGTTCTCCACAAGGATGAGTCAACAATTTAATATAAAACTTCCATACTCCAGCCTAAATCAAAGGATTCAAACTATTAAAGCAAATGTGTTGTAGATTTATATCTATTCCATACAAACCCAATTGGCATCCCCATGTTTGATACTTGAGTGGAATGAAACAATCTCAAGATTTGTATGGCAAGGCAAAAAACCTTCCAGTTTAAAACTCTACAACAATCAAAAGAAAAAGGAGGCTGGGGTTTACCTTGTCTGAAAAAAAAATCTTTTTTAAACTTCAGCTCAAATCAGAGCGTTGCTGTAATGGTGTGATCCAACACAGCTCAATGGAAAAATATCGAGTGGAATGTTATACCGGGGGTTCCTGTACAGGCCTTACTGGGTAAAAGCTGTGCTACCTGGAAAGAACTAATCAAAACACAATCTAAACAAAGATGTTAAAAATCCCAAAGTTCACAATGCACACAACATCATTCAACAGAGGAACTAGACCTGCTGATAAGGTCTTTGCATCGAGGGCCTCACGGCGTAAAAAAACTATGCGTCCCAATAACCTCTGGGTTTCTTTCTTTTACCCTGCTTATGAAGCCTTTGATGCGCCCGACCATGGCGGCTGCTCCATCCCTCCTTTGTCAACATACTCCAACGTCCATCCATCCATCTTCTTCTTTATCTGGGCCGGGTCGAAGGGGCAGCAGTCTAAGCAGGGACTCCCAGGCTTCCTCTCCCCAGACAGTTCCTCCAACACCTCTAGGAGGATCCCGAGGCGTTCCCAGGCCAGCCGAGAGACATAGCCCCTCCAACGTGTCCTGGGTCTACCCCGGTGGGACATGCCCGATACACCTCCCCGGGGAGGTGCCCAGGAGGCCTCTGGAACAGATACCCGAGCCACTTGAAAAATGTCCTCCCCTCTTGTTTTTTATGGCAGTGAATTGCAAAATTGGAAGTTTTCTCTAATGACATCTTCATCCACAAAATGCACATTGGCAAAGAGCGGCGAATGTCCACTTATATCCGTCGACTCATCAAGTTGCAATGCACATTTTTTAATGATGTGTATATTTCCAAAACAAGTTTTGATGTGTGCAGACATGTCATCCATAGGTCTGGCTGCTGTGCTGTGTTATCTGAGAGAGGGACTTTAGTGATGTCTTGAGGGCCGAGCATCTCATTTATAATGGCTTAACAGACAGGCAGTATTAATATTTCTGCCACAGTGTGGGACTTTTTTTTATTTAGCTACGAGTTCTGCAACAAGGTAGCTTGCTTTGAGGGCTCTCTCATTTACCTTTATGTCTTTTTCTCAAAAAGGTTGCCTGTTTCTTTATGTTTTTCTGTTAGCGTACAAAATAGTCTATCTGCTTGTTTTGAAGGGGCGGGTGTTTCGTTTGGGAGATGGCGCTGCTCGATATATTTTTACCGGCAATTAGTTGCCTGCTTTCACCCAGTGACATAGAAGAGTATTACTCTGATGCTCACTTCATTACAGCACAGACACTCCACAATGGCAAATTGTTTGCAAATTGGATAATTTCCCATGGCATACCTGACGATCTCTCACGATTTTCAACCTGTGTGCAAAATCACTGCCTTAGAGCAGACAGGTCAAACTCAGGCCCGCAATTTAATTATATTTGGCCAGCGAGATGATATCAAATATGTATTAGAGTTGGCTCGCCAGCTGCTGCGCCAGTGTGGCGCATGCACCGCTAATACTACGAATCCCAGAATGCTTTGCAAATGTGTTGGCGCCGGCCCGTCAGTCCGCTAATAGCCCCCACGACTCCTGTTGACACATTAGCTAGCATCTGCTACCTGTCACCTCCCTCGAATTTAATCCAATCAGAAAAATGGCCCAACGAAAGAAAGAAAACAGGAGCTTTCGAAAAAGGTGGGAGGCAGATGATATGTTCATCGCTGTAAAAGACAGACCTGTTTGTCTTGTGTGTTGAGCCAACGTGTTGGTAATGAAAGAATTTAACATACGACGACACAATGAAACGAAACTCCAGGACAAGTATGTGCACCAAAGCAACATCCCAAAGTGAGGGTGCTGTTAAGGCTAGTTTTATTGTGGTACTGTGTTGTTTGCCCAGATAAAAAGCAAGCATTTTTAAATGTGAACCTGAGCAGAAACACCATAGCTATGTGTGCTTGTGAGCTTGTCACTAATCTACAAGAACTGCTGAGGGAGAAGGGGAAAGATTTTATCCCATACTCACTTACTGTAGACGAGAGCAGCGACACATCTGACACTGCCCAACTATCAATCTTCATCCGTGGAGTGGACTCGAAACTTTCCGTTACAGAAATACAACTACTATGAACTACTCAGCAATCCGTTTGCGGTTGACATGACAAGTACACCAACCAATCTCCAAATGGAGCTTATTGAGCTCCAGTGTAGTGGCACGCTTAAGTCAAAGTATTAGTGCAGCGTAGTTCCTACAGTTCCTTCCCGACACACTGCCACAACTCCGTGTACAAACTGCTCAAATGCTCTCTATGTTCGGCAGTACATATCTATGTGAACAACTCTTTGATGAAGATGAAGATGAACAAAGGTTGTATCACAGGAGTCGTATCACAGATGAACACCTTCATTGAGTCCTGAGGATTTCCTCATCTCAGAGCCTGACCCCAGACTTTGATGAACTTGCATCTAAGAAGAGATGCCAAGTATCTCAAGAGTGTTTTCTTTATGACTTTTGACTGTTCATAGTTGAAAGATTGGATTTTCATTGAAGGAAGTTGTTTTGAATGGTTGTTGGCTTGTGGAAAAAAAAAAACATTTAAAAGAAGTTCAAAAGCTACAGAGGCTATGGAGACATTATTTATTTGAATTTTTAAAATTATTTTTATATTATGCTCGCTCTGGATTCAGTGTTTAATCAAAACTGTTAAAAATTTATTTTCATAAGAAACGGTTCAACATTACATATCTTGAAAGAAGAGAAAATATGCAGATGTTGTTGAAATGTTTCAAGAAATAGTGAGTGTGGCCCGCGAATTAGTCCCAGCTTTTAGTTTTGGCCTTAGAGGATGGAGAAATGGTCCTTGACCTCCACAGCCTTGAGATATTATATTGGTATTGGTATTATAAGTGAAAAAATGCATTTTAGTGCCAATCTAATTGTCAATAAAATGCAGGGCAGTACAAGGGTTAATTTGGAAAATTGACAAATTTGACTAACTTTTGACCAAGTGGGATGCCTATTTTCATTGAAATGTGCTGTGATTTTGTTTCTTCAGAGGTTTAGTTTGTTCTCCAGTCGTTTAGCAGCTTAAAGGCATTGCACTGTGCATTATTTCTAATGTTATTGCCCTTTAAACATGCTTTAAGGTACCTTTAGTTTGGCATCCCATGTTAAAATAAAACAAATAAAATTCCAATGTCACATGCAGATCTGAGCTATGGGCTCCGTCTACTGGCAGCAGAGAGCATTACATATTTGAGGAAAAAAAATATTGGAGGCAAGTCAAGAGGCTTATACAGCTGAGCAAATGTAATGGTCGCGCTTTGACAGTAGAAATGCTCAGAACCAGTCTGGCGATGATTAACTGACTCAAAAACAGAACAGAAAATTCTGGAAAATTCAGATTGGAGTTTTTTAAAAGTATATGTGTCCTATAAAGCGTGAAAAACAGAACAAGTTCACTCACGTAATGTCTTTCCAGCGTCTTAAATATTCACAGTGATGAGTTTATAAGCACAATTGGGTACAGGCCCTTTGATAGCTGAAAGTATAATACAAAAAAAACAAAGAGCAATTTGTTTTGGCTCATTGCATATTATAGTGCGGTCTAAATGGCATCAAGGAGAACGCTGTGGACAATATGTGTGCTGGTTGGCTTATGACTCGTTTGGTGTGTAATTTAGTCAGGACAGTGTTTTAATGAACCCCCAGCAGACAGGAATTACACATTCTAAAATTACTTATCTCATTTAGTGAAACTCCTCCTGTGTATATCAGGTTAAGAAGCTTGACACCAGTTCTTAAACCAATCAAACCTGTGCAGTGTATTCTGTGGGCTCTTAAATTGTGAAACAAACAAATCAGTGGATTATTTTGGCTGCGCTTTGTGGCAGAACGTCATTGTGAAGCGCTGGGTTTTTCCATTAACCCGCTGATGGAGGAACAGTGGCCTTTCAAATGGCCGTCTCCAGGGAAACCATGGCTCCTCACCTGAACCTGAGAGAGGTGAGCGCACATACTGTCTGCTGCTCACAATAACACTCACCTCAGATCAGCTCGGAGACTTTCAGACAGACCCACAGCACATGTCAATTGGCACAAATGCGTAATACTTCCATGGAGCCATTGCAGAAAGAACATCATGATTTAAAATGAGGTGAATTCATGTGAACAAGTTTAATCAATTTGTGCTTACATTTGCTGTTAGCCTTATGAAGCTTACAAGACCTGTTATGTGAAAAGTCTATGATGAAAGTCAACATAGACTGTTTTTCTTAACGTATACGTGTCGACTAAAGGTAAAAGTTCTCGTCATAAATATTCACATAACACCTGATACCAGCCCACAAATAGATATGGCTATTATCTTGTTAAGAACTTCAGACTTTCACCGAAATCTCATGTACTTTGTACAAATTAAATATGAACTTTGTATTGTTACTTTGTTTTGTTCCATCATGACGTCAATAATTATTGTAGACATACATCAGTGATATACTGTACACCTCAGATCTTCTGCCTCCGTTGATGTATATTTGTCAGTTCTGATTCTAAAGAAAGCATTGACAAACCTATCGGTATAGTGTTCTGTTAGCATCAAAGACGACATTCATAATACTAAGATGGGTTTGTCTCTCTCTCTCTCTCCTTTTTTTTTTTTACGGTAAAGTGTAAACACATACTTTAAAGACGTACAACTACAGTAGGTAGTGAAAACAAAGAAGAAGAATAAGAAGAAGCAGTTAAATGTACAACTACAGTAGGTGGCAGTAAATGCACATTTAAAAATAAAATGTAAACGCAGCAGTTTTGTTTTTGCTCCCATTTGTCATGAGATAAACTCAAAGCATTTTCTATATACACAAAATGCCCATCAAATATTGTTCACAAATCGATCTAAATCTGTTAGTGAGCTCTTCTCCTTTGCCGAGATAATCCATCCCACCTCAGAGGTGTGGCATATCAAGATGCTGATTCAATTCAATTTATTTTTGTAACACCCAAAATCACAACAGCGGTTGCCCCGAGGAAAAAACAGATTAAACATTGTTCGGAGGGACTTGGCCCATGTCCCAGAATCCCATGTCCTTAGACAAATGTCCCAAGATTAGACAGCATGAATTGCACAGGCGTGCCTTAGGCTGGCCCCAATTAGACACTCTGGAATGTTCAGTTTTGCTTTTTTGGGGGGAGGGGGGTCTGGGGGGGTCCGAAAACAACTCACTATCTGGTGTGACCACCACTTTCCACATGCAATACAAAACATCTCCTTTGCATAGAGTTTATCAGGTTGTTGATTGTGTCCTGTGGAATGCTGGTCCACTCCTCTTCAATGGCTGTGTTGCTGGATTTTGACAGGAACAGAAACATGTTGTTGAATATGCCATTCAGAGCATCCCAAACATGCTCAGTGGGTGACATGTCAAGTGAGTGTGCTGGCCATGCAAGAACTGGGATGATTTCATCTTCCAGAAATTGTGAACAGATCCTTGAAACATGGGGCTGTGCATTATCATGCTGCAACGAGAAATGACGCCATGCAAACTTTCTGCCATTTCCCTGAATAAAGAAAACAGGGATTCATCATCCATGAAGAGAACACCTCCAATGTGCCAGGCGCCATCAAATAAGAATATTTGCCCACTCAAGTTACAATGTCGAACTACAATCTGTTCAGTTCCCCAATTGTGCAGAAATTCTTTGTTTATGCAAACCAATTCTTTTTGCTGCTGTCCGGGTGGCTGGTCTCAGACAATCTTGGAGATGAACATGCTGGATGTGGAAGTCCCGGCATGGTGTGGTTACAGGCAGTCTGCGGGCGTGAGGCCGGTTAGACCGACTGTCAAATTCTCTGAAATGCCTTTGGAGAGGGCTTATGATAGTGGAATGAACATTCAATGTGCCAGCAACCGCTCCGGTGGACAGTCAGCATGCCAATTATCCTTGAAAGAGTTTTAGTTAAACAGCTCTGTCGCCATCTACAGGACAATAACTTATTCGAAGTTTTCCAGTCAGGGTTCAGAGCCCCCCACACACTGAAACTGCACTAGTTAAAGTTACAAATGATTTGTTATTAGCTGCTGACGATGGACTGGTCTCAATCCTGGTTCTATTGGACCTCAGTGCAGCGTTTGACACCATCGACCACAACATTCTACTGCAGAGGTTAGAATCTGATGTAGGTGTCAGAGGCCCCGCCCTCAGCTGGTTTAAATCCTACCTATCGGATAGGTACCAGTTTGTTAATGTAGGCCAGAGCTCCTCACCCTGTTCTAAAGTAACCTACGGTGTGCCACAGGGTTCAGTTCTCGGTCCAATTCTGTTTACTCTTTATATGCTGCCTTTAGGTCACATGATCAGAAAGCATAGCATTAACTTCCACTGCTCTGCAGATGACACACAGCTGTATTTATCAATGAAACCTGATCAGACCGATCAAGCAGACAGACTTGGTGCTTGTGTGAAGGATATAAAAACCTGGATGACACTTCATTATCTGCTTCTTAACCCTGAAAAAACAGGTCATCGTACTAGGCCCTAATCATCTACGAGATGCTTTATCCGAGCAGATAGTCACACTGGACAACGTCAGTGTAGCCTCCAGCTCCGCTGTAAGAAACCTTGGAGTCTTATTTGACCAAGAGCTCTCATTCAAAGCACACATACATCAAGCCTGTAAAACAGTCTATTTCCATCTGCGTAATATAGCCAAAATCAGAAAAATCTTGCCTAAAAGCGATGCTGAAAAATGTGTCCATGCGTTTGTAACATCTAGATTAGACTACTGTAACTCCCTGCTCGCAGCGTGCCCTAAAAGCGCCATAAAAAGCTTTCAACTGGTTCAAAATGCAGCAGCAAGATTACTAACAGGACCTAAAAGAAGGGAGCATATTACGCCGGTGCTCGAGTCTCTTCACTGGCTCCCTGTCGAGTTTAGAATCAAATTCAAAATCCTCCTCCTGACTTACAAAGCCATAAATGACCTGGCCTCATCCTACCTCAAAGAGGCTATAGTACCTTATCATCCAAACAGAGCACTTCGCTCTCAAAATGCTGGACTTCTGGTGGTCCCAGGAGTCTCTAAAAGCACAGTAGGAGGTAGAGCGTTTAGCTACCAAGCTCCTGTGTTGTGGAATCAGCTCCTGTCCATGTTAAAGAGGCCGACACAGTCTTTTCATTTAAGACCAGGCTTAAAACGTTCCTCTTTGAAATGGCTTATGGTCAGGCCAGTTAGGAACAGAAATAAAAACCTATAGTTCCCAGCTATGCTGCCCTAGGAGCAACTATACTGGGGGAAGTATGGCAGCTTGAGAACTATCCTCTGTTTCCTACTACTTTTCTATCAAACAATATTTAATATTTAATTTCACTGGCAATTTGTTCATCGCTTTTCCTTCTTTTTCTCCCACTTCCCTGACGGGAGTGGAGCAGCCTCATCGATGACCTGTGGATCCAGATGCTCCTCATCTGCCTGGAGAAACGGTCTCTACTCCATAGGAGCGGTTCTTCATCGGCCTCAAACTTTTGGTTCTCCTCCTGAGTTGCTCCACCGTGTATCTGCAAATTGAGGCGCGTCCTCCTGTCCGTCCGAGGGAGTCGGATCTCTCCTTCACTGTGGAACTCCTACAGGTTTCTACTTTTTCCCAAAGAGGTTTGGTAGTTTTTCCTGGCCGAGAAGGAGTGTCTAAGGACAGGGGGCTTGGGACATCTGTCTAAGGGACATTTCCAAGTCCCTATGAACATTGTTTATTTTGTTTTCCACTGTAGCCCCTTGAGGCAACTACTGTTGTGATTTTGGGCGTTACAAAAATAAATTGAATTGAATTGAATTGAATTGCATGCTCCTTCAAAACATGCGTCATCTGTGGCATTGGGCTGTGTCTTTTTAGTGTGGCCAGCCTAAGGTACATTTGTGCAATATTTGCTCATTGTTTTTAAAATATAAAGTATATAGAAAAGAAGAACACAATGAAAAAAAACAAGACCAGAGAGGGTACAGTAGACAAACATCAAACCAGTCAACATCCAATGAGAAAAATAAAGAAAATTAAGGCACAAATGAACTCAACCAAACGTCTGTCTAATTTGTCCATTTGAAAATCAAGTCTGAATGTTATTTTTTCCATTTTGCGAATTTCCAATATCATGACGGTCCAGTGAAGGCCTTTTTTGCCACTGCCAGGAGTTTGCTTCAGAGTTAACCGTTAACTTTGTCCACGGAAGCTGTCTTGAGGCCCAAGTGCATAGTTGTGAAATCCAGTGGGATGGTGGTGTCAAGCACTTTCTTGATCTCAGTCCAACACCTCCAAGCAACAGGACAGTCCCAAAAACATAGTAATGGTTTGCCTCCTGGCTGCCATATTTTCTCCAGTAGTTGAAATTTCCCGGTGGATACAACTCACCACCAGGAGAGGATCGGTTGACAGTTCTGCCTCTCTCTTCACCCGAGTGACCAAGACACTTGGCAAATGACCAGATCAGAATCAGAATCAGAATCAGAATCAGAATCAGAAAGAGTTTATTGCCATTGTCAATGAACAAAATTCACAAACATAGGAACTTGTCTCGGCCTTAAGGTGCAACATAAAACACTGAGCATTAATAAAATAACATATATTCAATCAAGAAGGGCATGCATTAAGAAACAATTTAAAAATTGCTATCAAATAAAAATAGGCATTTCTATGTACACAAGAGTTACAGTTAGATCATGGTCCTCCGGCCTAGGGTGTCCTGGTGCCACGTGCACTGATGTACAACCTTGTGCTTGAACATGGTGTTCGTTATGGACAGTCCATGGCTAGCACAGAAGTTCGATAACTGAACACCGTTACGGTTCAGATCAGGGAGGCCGTTCTTCCTGATCACCCCTCTCTAGGTGTCACTGTGGTGACACTGAAGAACAACGGAGTCCCCAGTCGGTGCACTGTCCAGTAGACTGTCGACTGCAGATCGAGCTCCCCAGCATGACCCCGAGCTGAACCCTGGAGAAGTCAGCTCCCTTAACGTGGACACACAGGCCGATCTCAGCTGGATGCCACAGCTCCTGCGCCTGGTCGTATGAACGCATGTATTTCACATTTTGGCTGATAAGATCATCTTTGATTCAACATGAACTCTAACACACAACAAGATAGATCTAGAACAGGGGTCTCCAATAGGTGGACCACGGGCCAAGTCTAGACCCCGAAGAAATTTGGTCTGGCTCAGCGGCCCACTTACATTGAATTTTTTAAAGCTCCACTGCTGATCAAGGGGAGCCAGAGAGCCACGGTTCATCCGACACACTGCACTGTCAAAGCACAAACAGCGGTAACAGTAAATAACAGCTTCATTGGTGATTTGGTCCAAATATAACATGCATAAGGACGGTGTGCTCCGAGCGTTTGGAAGTCTGCTCAACAATGAGGAACATTACGCGCCGTGGCATCCGAGGACAGCGTGTTTTCGTCGTTGGATTGAAAGGTCTGTGTGAGTGCAAGGTACGTCAGACCGCTGTGCGTGATTTGCGGATTGTCTCATGGGACTAATCTTGTCAGTAATCTCCCGTAATCACCGAGTCTATCTAGAATAGAAATGGGTCTACATGAGGTCAGTCCATCATGTCAGTCCTTCCCTTCTTTAGGTACTAGAGATATGATGGCTTCTTTCCAACTAGGGGGTCTGAGTTTTTTAAAGTGCCCAGTTAAAAGTTGTTAAAAGCAGAGGGATAAGTATTTCTTTTTGAGCAGGGGTGTCAAACTAATCTTGGGCTGCGAGCTGAATTTCAACGCTCAGGCAGGGTCACGGGCCGAACATAAGGGAAAAAATAAAAAACAATAAGAAATTAAATAAATAGCTTTCATAGAGCCTAGTAATAAATATCGTGGACACGGTTTCACCAGTCTGTAACAGGTGAAGTCCATATTCATGCATCAGCAGCATGAACAGGAACCTGTGATATTCATTTCTGATATGAAATATCACAGATGTGCTGGCTGTAGCTGCTCTAACTTAATGTGAGCTCAGTATTTTTATAGTTTAATCTTGTCTTGATAGATTATTCAAGTAGTGAATCAAATGAGTGCGTTGTGTTTGTGTTCACAGGCACATAAGTGTGACCACAGTCAGAGCACTCTATCATGTTCATACTTTATTACACTCTGACCTGTGTTTTTACCTGTGGCTCTGGATCTGTCCAGGTTTGCGCTGTTTTCCTCACAGAGAATCATCACAGAAGTTTGAGTTCTTGTTCTTAGCTCTACATTCGCTTTTAGCATGGCTCTAATTTCCACAAAACCGTCTCCTTTCTTTCTGCCATGTGTTTCCCAAAGCCACATGTCTCTTTCCCCGCTCATAACCCTCTGCTCAAGTCAAATATGTTAAGTTTTGTGCACATCCGCAATGGACTGCACTCAGCCCTCAGCACTGACGCTCCAGCAGCACAGCAACGCAGGGGAGGGACTGGTGCTGCAAAGAACTGTGGGACTCTTTTAGCAATAACCTTTACATATCTATGGGAAATTAATAAATATAAATTAAAAATGTTTTGCGGGCCGGATTAAAATGTTTAGGGGGCCCATGGGCCGCATGTTTGACACCCTTGTTTTAGAGCTTTATACCACTTTGAGTTGAAGCCATCATTCCCCAGAGATTTATTCTTCTTTATTTTCTTGATTGCACCTTGTATTTCCAACACTGTCATTTCAGCTCTATTTTACTATTTACTATATATCATATACCACTTTATTTTGTTCTTCTGCAACAGGAAAATTGAAGGTGTCCAAAAAATCGTAAAAAATAGAAAAACGTTTTTTGTAGAAGGATTCAAATGATTGAATTTGGTGTTGTTTGGTTAAGATTGCAAATCTCTGCCTGTCTTGTATAAAAAAAAAGTTTATTGTTCTCAAGATTTCAAGGCTAATCATTTAGAAAATACTGATTCTCTCATAATATCTTTGTTTGATCATGTCATTAATTTCTCTTCTTATCTTTTTAATTTCCTGTAGCATTTGAGGTTTCCCCGTCTTGTTATGATCCACCAGTTTTTCTTGCCGATCATTTAGATATTTCACCCTTTGTTTCTTTTTTGCCGGGGCATTGGCTATAATTTTACCTGTTAAAATGACTTTGTGATAGAAAATGTTGTATATCTCTGACATAAACTCATGAAAAATGGGAGCAAAAACAAAGGTTCTGTCTTTAAAAATTTTTCAGTGAATGTTTGTAAAAAATTTACATTTGATACATGGCTAGACAAAATCAGATAACTTTAATAATCAGAAACCCACTAATTACATGAGATTGTTGGTGTGTGAGATATCTGTGAGTAACTGTTGTATTTGGAAGACAAAGTACAACAAACTTTAAAATACATTTTCAAGCTTTAACATTTTTTCTTTCAATTTTTGTCTTGGTCACACTAATTAATTTTACATCAAAACCTGAACAGGTATGAACAATCAGAAAGAAATCTGATTACTCCCACCTGATGTGATGTTTAAATGACACATCAATAAGCTAATAACTACAGAGATCAGTTAAGGATCAGATTTTTGGTGTGCGTTTGTAACCGGATGGTGAGATTAAATTACATTTTGACATAAATACCAACAACGCCACCCAGAAAGATGGCTCTGGGACCAGATAAATGAAATGAACTCAACCAAAGCATAAGGTACGCAGGTAAGTACATTATAAAAAAAGGCAAAATGTTCCATTTACATTATGTTTATTTGTATGTATTTAAGTTTTTTATTTAGTTTCACTCTTGCTTGTTCCACACTGAATTCCACTTTAGTTCTTGTTGAAATTTAGCTTTCAGTTCTCAAATATGTTGAACTGTACACAGTTCCAGTGTACAGTTCAACAACGTGAACAACAAAGTAATGCAATCTTAACCAAATAAGATTCAATCAGCATTTCCAGCATCCTTCTATGAAAAACATTTCTCTAAAAAGAGATGAGGAGGATGAAATGGATTCTTTTTTGGACACCCTCAATTTGCCTGTTCTGACAGAAGAGCAGAATAGAAGGTTGGGAGCTGAGGTAGCGGTGTTAGAAATACAAGGTGCAATCAAATGATTGGGGAACGGTGGATCTCCGGGGAGTGATGGGTTCACCTCGGAGTGGTGTAAAGATCTAGGGGAGACACTGTTCCCTTTGCTTTTGACTGCTTTTGACTGGGCACTTAAGAAGACTCAGACTAGGGACGTCACTAGACCTTCAGCTATACTTGGGCACAGGTCCAGTCAATTAATTCCAACACATTGTTAAAAAAGTCTACTAAAAAGTAGTACACCTCTTGAAATGTTATCTTAATTAATCCAATAGACTTTTACTTGTAGTCTACTATAATAATTTTGCTCTTATTTAATAGCTGTCTTAGTATGTTACACATGCAGCTAATATCTGGTGTAAATTTCATGTGCCAGTTGTTACCAGTGGAGCCTCTAAGGCAGGCTCAGCTCTAGACCAAACTAACTGAGAGTGCATCTGTGTTTCAATGGCGTGCAAAGGTGATGCGTTCCATTTAAGTGTCATTATTTAATGCACCTTAATTAAGGGTGCAAACACTTTTGAATGAGGTTGCAGGGACTTGCAGTATGACGTCAGAGTGAGCCACACTCCACCGCTGCCAAAGTTTTTTCTTGAAAAGTACCGTTTTACCCACAAAACTCCAAGAAACGAGGAGCAAGAGATGACGAAACCAGGAAAACAAAAGACTGGTAACGCTACGGGAACTAAACAAACACAGCTGATAGTCCACGGCTCTGGTGAAAAACAGCCTCATGGCTAGCGGGTCCGAGGCTAGCATGGCTAACAAGCCCAATGTATCAGCTGAAACGCAAAGCTCCGTCCCCGAACTCAGGTCTCCAAGCTTGTTCTTGTCGAAAGGTGGAGGGTAAATCACCTTACACTGAAAATATCCCTGAGCTCCTTGACGGCTCAGGAGTTGAAGTCCATCCAATCACATTCGAAAGAGCACATCGCCTGGGCAAACAAAGATCAGCAGCTGATAAACCACGAGGCCTGATTGTGATATTTCTTAACTATCGTGTGAAGGAACATGTCATGAAGGCAGCAAAAGCTAAAGGAGCCCTCCAGTAGAATGGAAAGTGCGTCTACTTTGCCCCAGATATCCCATATGAGGTTCGTCAACAGCGAGGAAAGTTTCACCACATCTCGGAGGAGCTCAGGAGGAGAAAACTAAGACATGGTTTCTATTCTGTTTACATACAAATGTAAAACACACGGGCTCAGAACACCAGGAGAAGCAGAGATCCTCCTCAGGAAGATGCAAAACACAGAGAACTGAACAGTGACACGAGATGGGGACACCAGCATGGGGTATGTGAGTTCAGATTATAGTCACATGGTGATACATTAGTATTGATTTGAAGAGAGATGTGATTTATTTATTTTTGACATCAGACTTTATGCTCCATGTTGGCTGTCTGCTTTGGTACATAAACTCGGCGCCCAATTGCATCCACTCATCGGAGTGCCAAATGTGGAAAATTGGATTTGTGGGAAAACATTTAGTGGGCTGTGGGCGGGCGTGGTGGACTGGGAAGGTGGTGCGTCCGGTTCTTTATAAGGATGGGAGCCAAGAGCGGCCGGGGACTTTTCGGAGGCCCTTCATTAGGAATGGACTTCCCATACTTAAGTCTAAGTCAAAGGATTGAAACTATAAAAATTTATGTTTTGCCCAGATTTCTCTATCCATTTCAGACTCTCCCGATTGCCATCCCCAACCGGCTGTTTGACGAGTGGAATAAAACAATCTCAAGATTTGTAGGGCAAGGCAAGAAACCTCAAATCCAATTTAAAACGCTACATTATCAAAAGAAAAGGAAGGTTGGGGTTTACCTTGTCTGAAAAGCTACTTTATTTCATCCCAAATCAGAGCCTTACTATATTTATGTGAAGTATGAATCCCAATTGAAAAACATTGAGATTGATGCTGTGCCGGGGGTTCCTATACAGGCCTTAAAACATGTAAGGATCTAATTAAAACATACAAACTGAACAAAGATGTTAAAATCTTAAACTGGTTGGCATATGACCAAGGTTTTCTACCAAATAGAACTGACCTGAGATTCAAGGTCATTTGTGGATTACAAAAAGGTATAAAAGTCTTCTACCCGATTGTAACTCTGGACTCCACTGTCCAGAGTTCATCTACATGCTGCCTCGATGTGTTACCCACCAGATTTCTAAAGTCTGTGCTGAACAGTTTGTTAGCACCACTCACTTCAAATAGTTAACATGTCGCTTCAATCTGGAACATTCCCAATTTCTTTGAAAACTGCGGTCATAAAGCCTCTCCTAAAAAAGAGCAGTCTTGATGCCGCAGTACTGAGTAATTACCGGCCCATCTCTAAACTGCCATTTTGGGGCAAAGTCCTTGAAAAGGTTGTTTACCAACAGCTCACTGATTTCCTCTTAATAAACAACTCATTTGATGTTTTCCAGTCAGGTTTTAGACCTCATCACAGCACTGAGACTGCTCTTGTCAAGGTGACAAATGACATCCACCTGAACACTGACGCGGGCAAAGCCTCAGTCTTAATTCTGTTAGATCTGAGTGCTGCTTTTGACACTGTCGATCATGGGACCCTCTTACAGAGACTAGAGGACTGGGTGGGCATCACTGGCACTGCGCTAAACTGGTTAAAGTCCTATCTGGAAGACAGGAAGTTCTTTGTCGAAATTGGTAACTGTGTCTCAGACCAGATGCCCCTGACTGGTGGGGTGCCCCAAGGGTCAATCCTGGGACTCCCTTTGTTCAACCTCTACATGCTGCCCTTAGGTCAGTTGATACGCCGCGAGAATGTGTCCTATCACAATTATGCAGACGACACTCAAATCTATGTTTCACTGACGGCAGGTGAATATGGACCAGTGGATTCACTCTGTCACTGCATCCAACAGATCAGTGTGTGGATGCAAAACAACTTTCTCCAGCTGAACTCAGACAAGACTGAAATCATGGTCTTTGGCCCCACAGAAACAAAGAGAAAGTGTTAACAGTCATCACCTCCAGAGTCTCACTCTAAAACCTACAAATCAAGTTAGAAATCTGGGGGTAATAATGGACTCAGATTTGAATTTTAACAGCCACGTCAGATCAATCACATCAGCAGCTTTTTACCAAATATACTTATATTATATTATTTGGTTTATAACCCCTAAACCATTAAAACACCTATCCCGCTTCCCCTTTACATTTCCTTCTCATGGTCTGGCGCGGAACCTTAAAAAGGGGATGTCGTGCCTCTGGGGACCCATTTGCCACCTGGACACAAGAACATGAGTAAGTACTAAAATCAACATTCACTAAAACACTTCACTAAAATACAGTAACACACACTTAAAAACCATTCTCAAATAGATATTGCACTATATTGCACAAACACAATTTATTGTAATTGGTAAACTAATGTGTTTTCCTTTCCCTCCAGGCATAGCAGCTGCCAATTAAAGTGCCACTGTATCTAGGATTAAAGTGGTAAAAAGGAAAACAAATTTAATAAACTTTTAAAAACCAATTAAGTGCAATGTAGCTTTTTTAACGTGCAACTTATGTTCAAAAGTGCTGTGTGCCATCAAAAGTGCCATGTGTAATTTTAAAGTGCTCTAGTAAAGGTGCTAGTACTTAGGGTAACACACTGCCTGTTTCATGGAAGAACCATCCTTTTGATTACGTTATCGCCAGAACGCAAACGTCAAATTGACGGCTTGGGAGTTCTAGTAGTTCTCGTGTTAAGTTCTAAAACATGAGTTAAACGAAACTAAAGGTACTCAAGAGAATGTTTAAAGGCTATTAATAGTAATTATGCATAATATTTTCCCTATAAGAGGAGCACCTAAAAACTATATGAACGCGTAATATGCATTGTATTGTTATTGGCCTCTAAACGTGCTTTGGCAAAGAGATCGAGCTCGGCAATTTAAGACCAAACAATACAAGCGGAAGGTGGGACAGAAATAATGGCAGCTTCTGGAATAAGGAAAATAGGGGGAGAGTAATCATACCGTACTCTACTTTAACTAGTTGCACAACTAGTATCACAATATCAAATATCAGATTTTTCTTTCTTCTGCAAAAAGTGTTCATGTGTTATTGATAATGAATAAAAGCTGCACAAACATGACACAGTGACAATTGTTAGAGTTAGAAACCTTTACAAATGAATCACTCATTGAATATTCAATCTGGATTGATAGTTTCTGTCATCACACCCTTGTGCACCCTCTCCCATGGGTGCTGTGAGGAGTTCAGTACGTTTCAACAGATCGGGCCAGTGTTAGCTCGGATTCTCAAGGGGCAGCCCGCGTCCTCACTCAGGGTCATTGCTCCTGGTCCCGCAGTGGCTGAGCTTAATGCCACCACCAGCTTTGGATGACCGCGTGGAGGCTCAGCTGAAACAAATGTGAAGTGACATGTCTGCACGCTCCACAGACTCCATGTTTGTCACTCATGGCCCTCTTTGCTCTGCTTTTGTCAGATAAGAATAATGGAAAGTGTAGAAATAGTGTTTTCCAAGGACTTTGTTTCAATAATAATAAAACTTGACACAAAGGTGCAGTATGTATGCCACCTGCTTTTCTCTATGGGGATGTTAAAGGAGACATATTATGCTAAATCAACATTAAACGTGATTCCTGCATCTTTCAGAAGTCTTGTATTGTGCTGCAACTCATGGCTCACATGCTCAGGAAATTTCGGTTTCACCTACCCCCGTTCCCCCCCACGTCCCTGTACTTACTACAGACTGCGAGTGACACATGTACAGTTGTAAAATGTCACATAGCTATAGTTTATAAGTGGCTTATCAGTGCTGCAGCTTTGAACAGGAAATCAATGGACCTGTTTTTATTTTAAGCCATTTTAGATCAATATTCTAATAATATTTTACTCAATGTAAAACTATAGCCCTCACCCACGCCATGACGCTGCTCCGAAATCTTCCTTTTATTACAACTACAGCCAAATCTGTGTATTCTGTGAATTATTGTGTACTGAATATTTTGGGCTAAATCAGCCGCATAGAGACCGTAGTACTTACAAGAAACATTTTGATTACTTGTGATGCCTGCTACTGAAGATGAATCTCCCCAGATTTTAGGTTAATCGGGGTAACCCCCTAGGAGGAGTTTGTAAAAGTATAAGTGTAAAGCGTAAACATGTTAAAATTCCAGAGATTTGGTGATTTTCCCATTGGAATAACATGAGAAGTTTCAGTCATGGCTACAGTTACTGGTACCTTGTAATTTTGTGCAAAATGTTATAATAATAAAAATGTTTTGCCCCCCATATCAAATATGATTTCATTCTGTAGTGGGCGCTGTCACACCAAATTAATTGGTTTCAATTCAAGTAGGTTTAGGGAAAGGGGTTTAATAACTGATTCAAATTTGACATGAATTGGACTTTGTATGTGCAAATGGCAGCAAATTTAAAATTGAGGATATTTCTGAAATTCTAGCTACATTTTGCAGTTTTGACGCACAGACCGTGAATCAGAATCAGAATCATTCATTCATTTATTCATTCATCATGAACATAGAACACTGAGCAATAATAAAACAACATATATTCAATCAAAAAGGGCATGCATTAAGAAACAATTTAAAAATTACTATAAAATAAAAATAAAAATAGGCATTTCTACAGAGTTACAGTTAGATTTACAGTTTGAGTGCAGAAAGTGAGCTGATGGAGGGCTCCCACTTGAGGTCCTGGGTGATGGTGGTGCCCAGGAAGCGGAAGGAGTCCACAGTGGTGATGGGGGAGTCTGTCATGACGAGGGGGGGCTGGGGGGCTGTGACTTTCCTGAAGTCCACGATCATCTCCACTGTCTTCTGGGCGTTGAACTCCAGATTGTTACTGCTGCATCAGGACACCAGCCGGTCCACCTCCCTCCTGTAGACAGACTCATCCCCGTCCGAGATGAGCCCGATGAGGGTGGTGTCGTCCGCAAACTTGATTTCGCAGAGTCGTGGCTGGAGGTGCAGCAGGTTGTGTACAGGGACAAGAGCAGAGGAGAAAGTACACAGCCCTGTGGTGTTCCTGTGCTAAGAGTCTGAGACTTTGCCACCAAGTGGCAAGAAAATATTGCATTTTAACAACAGCACTTGTAGTTGCCCCATTGTATTGAATATTATTGACCTCTAGTTATAAAATGTATAGAATTACATCATCTGAAACCCAGCAATAGCGTGACTCGACCCTTCACCGAATGTTTAGGGCAGTTGTCACCTTTTTCAGCTCACAAGCTACTTTTAAATTGAGCAAAGCCCAAAGATCTAGAAACATAGGCTCCACTTGAATAGCCTAATAACATAATTGAAAATAAAATATAGACGTAGACTGATTGGGCCAATATTTGCCATTTTCTGATATATTCTATTCCAGTTTGTAGTAAAATATTCATTAATTCATTCATCATTCATTCAATTTACGTTTTAACAACTGGCCAATATGTTATCAATTGAAGCTTTTAAAGAAAAGAACATTGAGCAAACTAAGACTAATGTAGCTAAGATAAGTTTGATTTCATACCCTGTTACATTATAGCTAAAGCATTACATGAGACCTATTATGGCACACTCAACACACTCAAAGCACCAACCAGTCACCCATTTAAACTTCCCAAGGACACAACAGCAGTATTCACCTGTGGCAGCTATGATCGTACTGCCAACCTGTGGGTCATTGGATCTGACCACTCTACCAGGATTCGAACCTCTGACCGTTGGATCAGATAACGAGCACTCTGCCATTGAGCTACTACATCATTCGGCCCAAGTGCCACAAGCTGGAGAGAGGCCTATTAGTTCCGTAGGCTTCTCTGCTCTCGGCTTTTCAGATCACGCCACGGTTCACCTGATCCTCACGTACAGACAGAGGCAGAAGTTCTCCAAACCTGTAGTGAGGACCTCTAAGAGGTGGACCAATGAGGCAGTGGAGGAGCTACGTGCGTGTTTGGACATTACAGACTGGGAGGTTTTCAGAGCTGCCACAGATAGTTTGGATGAGTACACGGACACTGACCTCATACATTCAATTCTGTGAGGACAGCATTATACCACACACAAAGTCACTTTCAATAATGACAAATCCTGGTTCACACCAAAACTGAGGCAGTTAAGGCAGCAGAAGGAGGCAGTGCACAGGGCTGGTGACAGTGAGCGCTACAAAGTCACGAAGTATGCATTTAGGAAAGAGGTGTTGAGAGCTAGCTCACAGTACAATACGTGTCTGAAGCGGCAGTTCTCTTACAACAACCTCTGTGTGGAGAGGGTGCCGGCTTCTCACCAACCACAAGCCCCGAGCCCCCCCTGCTGCAGACAATCGAAAACTGGCTGAGCAACTCAACACCTTCTACTCCAGGTTAGATGTGATCACCCCCCCCTCCCCACGGTGGCCACCTCCGCCAACCCAAACCTGGTCCCCCCCACCTCCCCCACCACTCTCTCAGTTCAGGATGTTCACAGGCTATTTCGGAAATCCAACCCCCGAAAAGCTGCTGGACCAGACGGCGTCTCTCCCGCTACATTAAGACATCGCGCATGAGAGTTAACCCCGTCTTCACAGACATTTTTAACACCTCCCTGGGGTCATGCCATGTCCCAGCCTGCTTCAAGTCTGCCATCATTGTCCCTGTCCGCAAGAAGCCCCGGATCACTGGACTTAATGACTACAGGCCAGTGGCGTTGACGTCTGTAGTCATGAAGTAATTTGAACGCCTGGTCTTGCCCACCTCAAGTCCTACACCTCCTCCCTGCTGGACCCCCTGCAGTTCGACTACAGAGTCAACAGGTCTGTAGACGACTCCATCAACCTGGCACTCCACTTCATCCTGCAGCATCTGGACTCCCCGGGAACCTACGCCAGGATCCTGTTTGTGGACTTCAGCTCTGCTTTCAACACCATCCTCCCTGCTCTGCTCCAGGACAAGCTCTCTCCAGCTCAACGTGCCTGACTCCACCACTGCAGGTGGATCACTGAGTTCCTGACGGATCGGAGGCAGTGTGTGGGGCTGGGGAAGAATGTCTCAGTCAAGTTTGCGGACGACACCACCCTCATCGGGCTCATCTCGGACGGGGATGAGTCTGTCTACAGGAGGGAGGTGGATCGGCTGGTGGTCCTGGTGCAGCGGCAACAACCTGGAGTTCAACGCCCGGAAGACAGTGGAGATGATCGTGGACTTCAGGAAAGTCACAGCCCCCAGCCCCCCCTCATCATGACAGACTCCCCATCATCACCACCGTGGACTCCTTCCGCTTCCTGGGCACCACCATCACCCAGGACCTCAAGTGGGAGCCCTCCATCAGCTCCCTCATCAAGAAGGCCCAGCAGAGGATGTACTTCCTGCGGCAGCTGAGGAAAGCCAAGCTGCCAGTTGCAGATGATGGTGCAGTTTTACACGGCCATCATTGAGTCCATCCTCACCTCCTCCATCACCGTGTGGTACGCTGGAGCCACAGCCAGGGACAAACAGAGACTACAGCGCATTGTGCGTTCTGCCGAGAAGGTGATCGGCTGCAGACTTCCATCTTTGCAGGACCTGTACGTCTCCAGGGCTCTGGACAAGCAGGTCAGATCACAGCTGACCCTTCTCACCCTGGACATGGACTATTTCAACCACTCCCCTCAGGCAGGAGGCTACGGTCCATCCGGACCAGAACCTCCCGCCACAAGAATAGTTTCTTTCCCTCTGCCGTTGGACTCATGAACACTTCTAAACACCTGCCACTTTAACTACACTATTCATCACTCACTGCATTGTCACTTTCTGCACTACAACTTTAAACTTAACTGTAAACTTGTGTACATAGCAATGCCTATTTTTATTGTATACTATAGTCATTTTAAATTGTCCCTTAAATGCATGCCCTTTTGTTTGATTGAATATATGTTGTTTTATTATTGCTCAGTGTTTTGTGTTGCACCTTCATGCCGAGACAAGTTCCTAGGCCTGTGAAGTTTGTTCATTGACAAAATAAACCCCTTCTGATTCTGATTCTTGTATAAAAACCTGTATAATGTATAATAACTGCATTTTAGCAACATCAATTTAAGGTGCCCCCATCTATATGAAATATTATTGACCTATAGAATGTTGTGATGTCATCTGAAACCCAGCTAGAAATCCTGCTTGTTCAAAATTGAGATGAGAAAGTAGACAATTCTCAGGTTTAACTCTCTATTTAACTGTAGAAAAAGATTCAGCTGTTGTCATCTGGACTCTGTTTTAGAAAAAATGAAATGACCTCCTGCTAATGGCCCATTGAAACTTAACTGGGCCTATTGTTCTATTGTTCCCTGGCATTTGGCTGCCTCACCTTGAGTGCCTGTTTAGCATCAGAATGCCTCGGGCGTCTCCAGGGTTTCAGCAGACCATTACAAACAACTGGCAGGTTGAATCTTAAACCTCCATTATGATTTAAAGAAGGATTCTCTTTTTTAACAAAGATTTCCTCCTTAACTAATCTTTCAAACCATCTTTTCTTCCTGCTCAGAATCTCCACCTCACTGTTTTCAATAGAGCGGTTTGTGGCTTTGAGATGAAGATGCACAGCGCTTTGGGGTCCTGAACTCGCGTGCCTTCTGTGTTGATAAAGCCTCTTGTGAAGTAGCTGTTTAGTCTCCCCTATGTGGCGCTCTTTACAACTTTCTTCACTGTATTGGATAGAATACACTACATTGCTCTGCTTTTGTGTAGGCCAGGGAACAATAGAACAATAGGCCAATCCCAGTTAAGCTTCAATGGGCCATTAGCAGGAGGTCCCGCCCTGTGGGCAGGGCTTTCACAGAGTAGGATATAAACAGGAGTTCTCAGACTTGTTTCACTGATTGAGAATGACTCTTGGATGAGAGTTGAAACGTTTCGTTTTTTCTAAAACAGAGTCCAGATCACTACAACTGAATCTTTTTCTACAGTTAAATAGAGAGTTAGAATGTTGTGATTTCACGTGAACACAACCTACTCAACAGCAATAACATGGATATGGCACACCATCAACCATAAAAGTTTCATCTTTGAAACTATTGACCCTTCACACTCCAGCACAAACTCAAACAGGGCAGTACACTGGACTGGAACCCTCTGTGACCATCAAGCACACCTCTCTGCCCTGCTCTGTATGAATAAGCGCTCCATTTTATCCTCCTGTCTCCTCGTTTCCATACCTACCTCCTGCTCCTGCTGCCTCCCAGGTGTTCAGAGCCTCCACACCTCCACTACTAAGTGCACTCTGGCTCTCTCAGTAGGACGCTCATATATATTTGCAAGGCAGATCAAAGCGCATTCTCTGCTTCACCGTACTGGGTACGTGCACTGATCCACCAGCTGCTTTTTGAAGTCGATTTTGATTTGAGCATAAGACATCTTTCAAAAGCAAGCTTTTATGAGAACATACATACTTCTGCCCTACAGAAAAAGAGCAGGAATGTGCAAGAAGGTCTCTACACCACGTTTCAAATGATTATGAAAACTGTGTTTAAGCGTCATAAAGGTAATTATTTTTTAGTTTTCCAGGGAAACTCGTGGATGGTATTGTGGGCTCTTTGGGTCAGTGAAATCAATCTCAGACACCTGTGCCAATTAGTTAGCCAGGCAGGTCCAATTAAAGGAAAACTACTCAAGACGGACGTTCCACATTATTAAACAGACACCATTTTCAAGCTTTATGGGGAAGAAAATGGATCCCTCCTGTGCCGAAAAGCATGAAATAGTTGAATGCCTTGGAAAAAGTATGAAAACCTTGGATATTTCGCTTCCGGGTCATGGAGGCGCACTGAGTTGACGCACCTCCCACCGCTGCTGCAAAACGTGGTTTTAAAATCATTGATTGACCCACCTAATCCCAAAGAACTAGGACGAGAGATGAGTAAAGAAGGAAGACACAAGTCCGGTAGCGCCACGGCTAATGAGGCTAACGAGACTAACGAGGCTAACGAGGCTAACGAGGCTAACAAGGCTAACGAGGCTAATGAGGCTGACAATCCTGAGAGTCGCGCTCACTCTCCGCCGGAGACGCGGGGCTCTGCCGACCCCGATGGAGACTCATTCGACTTCTTTGCGTCGGAAGGGGGAGAGAACGTAATTGGTCATCGGCTGTGGCTCCAGATGTGTGTAGCATGCCATGGAGTCTCTGAGAGCCGAGTTATTGGCTGCGGCAGATCCAGCAGTGTCAGAGGCAGTGACCGCTAAATTTAAAGCAGATGGCATAACCGGGACACGCATTGAGGAAGTCGAGCAGTGTGTTTCAGACAATACGGATGATCTGCATAGTAAGGGTCGAGATGGAGGCGCTGCGGGCCAGGGTGACGACACTGGAGTCGGAGAACAATAACACAAAAAATAAGCTCATTGTCCTAACTTGAAGCTGGTGGGCATAGAAGAAGGAGAGGAAGGAAAAGACACAGAAAGCTTCCTTGAGAAGATCATACCTGAGCTCCTTATTAACTCAGGAGCTAAAGTCCCTACCATCACAATCGAAAGAGCACATCGCCTGGGCAAACCAAGACCAGCAGCTGATAAACCACGAGACCCGATTATGAGGTTTCCATACGAGGTTCACCAACAACGGCAAAAGTTCCACAACATCTGTGAGGAGCTCAGGAAGAGAAAGCTGAGACATGGATTGTCTTTCCCTGTGACTCTTCTGGTGACTTTTGAAGGTAAAACACACATGCTCAGAACACCAGGAGAAGCAGAGGTGCTCCTAAGGAAGATGCAAAACACAGAGAAATGAACAGTACAGAGGATGGAGCCACCAGCGTGGGGCATGTGAGTTTGGGTTGTGGTCACATGGTGATACATTTCTGTTAATTTGAAGAGACTGATGATCTGATTTTTTTACTTCTTAACATCAAACTTAATACCCCATGTTGGCTGTCTGCTTTTGTACATGAACTCTGTGATTAAACACATCTACTTACATGTAATGTGGGGTATTGGATTTGTGTGAAACTGAAAGGATATTCAGAGTGCAGCGGGGGGACGTGGTGAGCCAGGGATCTTATATATCCAGTTCTTTCTGAGGATTGGAGTCAGGAGTGCCTGGGGATTTTTTTTTCTGGGGGGGTGATTGGACGTCCCTCCATTTTATGATCTAGTTTGATCGGGTTCTGGGTTTGATGCCCATTTCCAGCATGAACCCTTTTGTTTTCTTTTTTACCTTTTCAGATGTTCTGCGTTCCTATTGTTCTTGTCTGTGTTTGTTGTTTTCGATCAGAGAGATTAAAAATATTCGAAAATTGTCAACGGTGGGATCAATACAATCAACCCAATGGCATCAGAAGTAGCATCCTTCAATGTGAATGGCATACTGAACCCAATAAAACTAACAAAAATGTTGACAAAAATGAAAAGAGAAAGAATATACATTATACTATTACATGAGACATACTTGAAAAACACTGAACATCAAACACTAACAAAATTCTGTTACAAAATCCTATTATTTATCATACAGAGGCAAACATAAAAGGGGAGTTGCAATATTGATCTCAAATCGAATAGTTTTTGAACAGTTTTTGAATGTAAGGATAAAAAAAGGCAGATCTGTACTCGTTAAAGGGAATATTGATGGAAAGGTTTTCGCTCTATTGAATGTGTATGCTCCACCAGGGAGTGAGATCACTCAAACCACTATGAGGGAACCCTAATTTGTGGCGGCGATTGGAATCTTCGCTTTCAGCCTACATAAGACGTGTAGAACTCAAGAGGCACTGGAGGAACAATTAAGAATTTTCGTCTCTTATTGAAGACTATAGGATTGATTGACATATGGAGGGAAATGAACCCTAGGGCACGCCAGTATACTCATTTTGCAAATCCACATACACTCTATTCTAGAATAGACTACTTTTTTGTTCTCAATAAAGATCTAAAATCACTGAGGCAGATATAAGCACAATAGACCTAAGTGATCATGCTCCTATCTACATTTCTGTAGAATTGGAGGAAAGACGAAATTAACACACTTTGGAGGTTCAATGCCAGCTTGCTTAATGACCCTTTGTTTAAGGAAAAAAATCCAACAACATTAAGGAAAATGATGCTGGGGAAATTTTCCCGCCCATCCTGTGGGATGCTTCCAAAGCAGTCTTGAGATTACAAATTATAGCTATAGCCTCAGAAAAAAAGAAACAAAGGAAGAAAAAGTTAAATGATCTGCAAGAAAAATAAAAATTGTTGGAGGAAAACCATGCCAAAAAGGAGTGTCCTAAAATCCTACAAGAAATTCAAAAGATAAGAGGAGAAATTAATGATCTGACCTCACAGGAAATAGTTAAGAAAATGATCTTTACAAAACAAAGATATTATGAGAGTGGATACAAATTTTCTAAATTACTTTCCTGGAAACTTCAAAAACAACAAAACAACAAAAACAAAATACGGGACAGGCAAAATTATGTAATCTTAACCAAACAAGACCAAATTCAATCAACATTTGAATCCTTTTATAAAAAAACCTTTTTTCAAAAATTCCACACGACAAAGATGATGATATAAATTCCTTTCTTGACACCCTCAATTTTCCTGTTATGTCAGAAGAATATGATAAAAAATAAGGAGCTGAAATAACAGTTGTGGAAATACAAGGCGCAATTAAATGATTAAAGAATAATTAATCTCTGGGGAGCGATGGGTTCATCTCAGAGTGGTATAAAGCTTTAAAAGACACACTCCTTTCCTTTAGGCAAGTTTTAACTGGGCACTTAAACAAACTCAGACCCCTCTGAGTTGGAAGGAAGCCATCATATCTTTAATACTTAAGAGGGGAGCGACCGACTGGAATGTGCCTTATACAGGCCCATTTCTATTCTGAATGTGAACTATCGTATCTACACCTCAATTATGTCCAAAAGAATAGAACAAATACTCCCAAATTTAATCCACAATGATCAAACAGGATTTATTACCAAATGACAAACACAAGACAACATAAGACGATCCTTACACATAATGAGCCAAATACAGAAACAGCAAAACAAAGCTGTAATAATAAGTCTGAATGCTGAGAAAGCTTTTTTGATTCTGTTAGTTGGCCATATTTATTTAAAGTGCGAAACAAATTTCAAATTGATGATCTAATTATAAAAATATTGGGGCTCTTTACGATCGTCCAACAACAACAATTAAAATCAATGGGCATCAGACAGGTCCACTGACTCTGGAAAGGGGGGTCAGGCAGGGCTATGTCTGCCTTTTGTTTGCTTTTAATTTGGAACCATTGGCGCAATTTATTAGACAATCAAGAACAATTCACGGAGTCACAATTGATGGGACGGAACATAAAATATCTTGCTGCAGATTATGTTCTGTTGTATTTGCCCAAACCAGAAATTTTCATACCCAATGTGATGCATTTTCTTCAAGAAGTTGGTCCAATGTCTGGATACAAATTAAATGTACAAAAGACTGAAATTCTTTCTTACTGGCATCCCCCTCTGATCTTTAAAAAGACTTACCCATTTATATGGCGGAATCGCTTAGATATTTAGGTGTGGTCCTCCATAGAGACCTAACAACAATTATCGAGAAAAATTATACTACTATAAAAAAGATCTTGAAAAATGTAATCTTATTCCATACTTAAATCTAAGTCAAAGGTTGAAATTATAAAATTAATGTTTTGCCCAGGTTTCTTGATCTTGATCTGACTCTTCCAGTTTCCATCCCCAACCGGCATGTTTGATGAGTGGAATAAAGCATTCATATGGCAAGGGAAAAAAAAACGGAATGCCGATTCAAAACCTTACAATTATTAAGAGAAAAAGGAGGCTTGGGTTTACCTTCTTCAAAAAATGACTTTGTTTCAGCTCAGATCAGAGTCAATTGGGGGGGGGGGGGGTTGGGAACTTTGGGGGAAGTCTGTTCTTACAACATGGAAGGAGCTAATTAAAACATACAAACTAAACAAAGATGTTAAAATCTTAAATTGGTTGGCTTATGATCAAAATGTCACACCTAACAGCACAGACTCAGCTATCGATTATTTTAGTAATCGAGTAATCTATCGATTATTTTCTTTGATTAATCGAGTAATCAGTAATTTTGTTTTACATTTCGTAAACTATTTAAAAGCATCTTAAAATAAACGTCATAGTTCATAGTAATAAACAAATAACACATTTCTTTGTTAACAAAGATTTCCTCCTTAACCCCTCTTTTCTCCCTGCTCAGAATCTCCACCTCACTGTCTTCAATAGGGTGGTTTGTGGCTTTAAGAAGATGCGCAGCGCTTTGGGGTCCTAGGGTCCTAGGGTCCTAGGGTCCTAGGGTCCTAGGGTTAAGGAGGCAATCTTTGTTAAAAAAGAGAATCCTTCGTAAATCGTAATGGAGGTTTAAGATTCAACCTTCCACTTGTTTATAATAGTTTGCTGAAACCCAGGAGACGTCCGAGGCATTCTGAAGCTAATAAGGTACTCAAGGAGGAGGCAGCCAAAGTCAGGTCACAATAAAATGTAGATGGCCCATCTCAATTAAGTTTCAATGGGACATTATCAGGAGGTCCCGCCCGGTGGGCAGGGCTTTCACAGAGTAGGATATAAACCTGAGTTTTCAGACTTGTTTCACAGATTGAGAATGACTCTTGGATGAGAGTCGAAACGTTATGTTTTTTCCAAAACTGAGTCCAGATGACTACAACTTGAATCTTTTTCTACAATGGAACACTCCTGGACGAATGAGGGATTACACTGACAAATAGTTTAAGACATAAAAGAGAAGAGTGCAAAGAAAATCATTTCAGCCAAACAAAATAGTTTTTATCTTAGATTGAACATTGCCAGAGTAGAGGCCTATCTCACATCTTCAGATTTTAGCTGCATAAAACTGAAAAGCAGATTCCCCATGTTTAGTCCTGACTCTGGGCACCAGCAGGAGGCCGGTCCCTGAGGTCCTCAGAGTCCGAGATGGTTCATATGGCACTAACATGGCCGAGATGTATTTTGGCGCTAGGCCATGGAGAGACTTGTATACAAGCAGAGCTACTATGAAGTCTATTTTCTGAGACCTGAGCACAGGACTAATGTAATCGTTCTTCCTGATTCTAGTCAGGACCCGAGCAGCAGCGTTCTGGATGTACTGTAGGTGTTTACAACTCGTTTGGAGAGGCCAGTGAGGCCAGTGAATGTAAGTCTTTACATTCACACCAAACTCAATCTTCATATCTACTAGAGACAAACGCATGGATAAGTCTCTCCAAGTCTGGTTTAGACACTATACGTTTGATTTTGGCAATGTTTTTAGATGGAAAAAATCTGCTGATGTTATTGATTTGACATGGCTTTTAAAGATGAAGTCTGAGTCCATTATTACCCCCGGGCCATAGTTTGGAAATGCCTGATAGATGATAGATTGCCTGGTAGATTAACTCAGACTGGTGATGATCCCCTGGACAATTTTGTCACTATGCAGATGGAAAGTGAGTTAGCTCTAGGTGGTTTTAGGGTTATGTTTTGCATTGTGGAATTTATAGAATTTTTAGTGCCCTGAACTTTGTTATTAAAGAATAATGTATTTTATGTGATGTTACATTATATTTGTATTACTTAGGCTTTGCACCGAATTTGGACCAATAAACAGCAAGGTCTTTTGACAGTTTTGGGAACGACACAGTCACTCTGGTTTAGGTTGAAAGTGGCTGTTTTTCCTTCTTACCACTGGATGACACTGGAATTGTATTGTGCCATCCTTTTTCAGATTCTGAAGCGAATATCCGTGCTTGTAGCTCATGAATTTTTCAAAAATGTGTTAAAAATGTTCTTAAAATCCATGTCGGTGTAATCCCTCGTCGAAAAAGATTCAGTTGTAGTCATCTGGACTCTGTTTTAGAAAAAACAAAACGTTTCAACTCTCATCCAAGAGTCATTCTCAATCAACTTAAAATCCATGGTTTACTTAAAAAACTCATAATTAATTTTTTTTTGAATACAATAACTGATTAAAAACCAAAATAAAAAGTGGTCATACTCCCAGATGGGAGGCAAGAGACAGCTTTCCCTCTTGATTACATTGAACTTTCCTATGAAATATCTAGAAGGAAAATCCACAAATGTTAAACCTGATTAATGAACTGAACTAGACCAGACCTGAGCATTTGTGGCCGCAGGGGCCAGATATGGCCCTCAGCCTCTTTTAATCCGGCCCCCCACAAGATGTTATTTTTTATCTTAGCTATGCAACATATGTCTGCACTTGTGTCTTTAAAAAAGATTACATGACATTGATGATATAATAGATTCAATAGCCTATATTTTACAGAAAAGTGCTTATAATTATAAAAAAATGTTACACCAGTTATAGCCTGGATTCAAATATGGCCCTTGGAGGAAAAATAATTTCCCACCCCTGATCTAGACTATAGTGCTTGCTATATTACAACATTTTTTTTAAAAAAATCTATGCCTGTTATAATACATTTAAATAATAAAAAATTACAGTAATACATAATTTTTAAATATAGTCCGTAGATGGCAGCAGAGTGCAGTTCTGGTGATATCTTCCAATAAAAAAATGGCTTTCACATTGAACTAGCTTCTTCTTAATATCCCTCTTAAATCCTCCTCTCACAATTATGTCCAGATGTATCCAAGCGCAGAGGGGACAAGGCGCCTGCTCCTCCCACACATCTGTGCACCTCTCCTGGAGCACTGCCCCAGCGCTTTCCACTCCAGCCGACATCTTGGCTCGGGTAATTGCGATGTCTGTCGGCCATCTTGGAATGTAGGTTGGGCAGTGAGAGCAGATGGGCTTAAACTTTAAATATTATGAACGCCTCTGCATTCAGACGTACTGTGAGCTTATGAGGACAAGAAGGTAAAGCCCTTGGGACAAACAGCACGACAATAATTATGTTTATTATTAGTACAGAAAAAAAATCACTTTATATTGATGGTGTTTATTATACTATATGTCCTGTACCCTAACTGACAGGGGATCATGTGGTAAGTAATTGACAGGCAGGTAGATGAATGAAAGATTTCCTGATATCAGTACAGGAGATGGATGTAGGATGTTCAAAGCAGACACATGCCTCGAATGACAAGGGCCGTTCCCTAATACTTACTTCAGGTTCTGCAAACTATAGTACATTGACAGAAAAGGAGATACTGTATTCTAGACATATAAGGATGTAATTATTCCTGACTAATAGGGATACAGAAATGGTCTGCCGACAAAACATGTTAGGGATGCCAGAGAGTTGTCAGAGCCGTCTGACAACTTGAAGGACACTTATTATATTAAATGGACTTTTCTGAGTTTTTAATAGTGTAGCAGTTAAGACCGCACTAATCCAGACAAGACCTACCCGTGACCACAGGCTCCCAAGACGAAGACCGCTGAGTGTCGAGACCAGTACAAGACCATAAAGACCACAAAGAACATATTTGATACTCCTTAGACTACTCTTTCCTTTGTCTCTAAAATCCTTGAAAGAGTTGTAGTTAAACAGCTTTGTCGCTATCTACAGAACAATAACTTATTTGAAGTTTTCCAGTCAGGGTTCAGAGCCCACCACAGCACTGAAACTGCACTAGTTAAAGTGAAGGATTACCCCGACATCACAAATGATTTGTTATTAGCTGCTGACAATGGACTGGTCTCAATCCTGGTTCTATTGGCACTCAGTGCAGCGTTTGACACCATCGACCACAGAATTCTACTTCAGAGGTTAGAATGTGATGTAGGTGTCAGAGGGACAGCCCTCAGTTGGTTTAAATCTTACCTATCGGATAGGTACCAGTTTGTTAATGTAAACCAGAGCTCTTCACTCTGTTCTAAAGTAGCCTACGGTGTGCCACAGGGTTCAGTACTTGGTCCAATTCTGTTTACTCTTTATATGCTGCCATTAGGTAACATTATCAGAAAGCATACCCTTAACTTCCACTGCTATGCAGATGACACACAGCTTTATTTATCAATGAAACCCGATCAGACTGCTCAAGCAGACAGACTTGGTGCTTGTGTGAAGGATATAAAAACCTGGATGACACTTAATAATCTGCTTCGTAACCCTGAAAAAACCAAGGTCATTGTACTAGGTCCTAAACATCTACGAGACGCTTTATCTGAGCAGATAGTCACACTGGACAAAGTCAGTGTGGCCTCCAGCTCCACTGGAAGAAACCTTGGAGTCTTATTTCACCAAAAGCTCTCATTCAAAGCACACATAAATCAAGCCTGTAAAACAGCCTATTTCCATCTGTGTAATATTGCCAAAATCTGAAAAATCTTGCCGAAAAGCGATGCTGAAAAACTTTCAACTGGTTCAAAATGCAGCAGCAAGATTACTAACAGGAACTAAAAGAAGAGAGCACATTACGTCGGTGCTCGAGTCTCTTCACTGGCTCCCTGTTGAGTTTAGAATCAAATTCAAAATCCTCCTCCTGACTTACAAAGCCATAAATGACCAGTCCTCATTCTACCTCAAAGATGCTATAGTACCTTATCATCCAAACAGAGCACTTCGCTCTCAAAATGCTGGACTTCTGGTGGTCCCAAGAGTCTCTAAAAGCAGGAGATAGAGCGTTTAGCTACCAAGCTCCTGTGTTATGGAATCAGCTTCCTGTCTATGTTAAAGAGGTAGACACAGTCCCTTCATTTAAGACCAGGCTTAAAACGTTACTCTTTGAAATGGCTTATGGTCAGGCCAGTTAGGAACAGAAATAAAAACCTACAGTTCCCAGCTATGCTTCCCCAGGAGCAACTATGCTTGGGGAAGTATGGCAGCTTGAGCACTATCCTCTGCTTCTTACTACTTTTCTATCAAACAATATTTAATATTTAATTTCACTTGCAATTTGTTAATTTTTTTTTCCTTCACGTTCCCGACGGGAGCAGGCACATCAATGACCTGTGGATCCAGATGCTCCTCAACTGCCTGGAGAAACGGTATGCCTGGAGAAACGGTCTCTACTCCATATGAAGGGTTCTTCATCAGCCTCGAAGAATTGGTTCTCCTGAGCGGGTCCAGCTCCACAGTCAACCTGCAAATTGAGGACCCTACTTCCGAAAAGTGCTGCTTGCTATAGCTGCTTTCCTTATTTATTTTGCTTTTTCAGTTTTTGTCTTCCAAACATTTTTAATTATGACTTTTTTTAAGCAACATCTCTGCAACATCGCGTGGCGGTCAGGGACGGTACCTCTGGACTGGCAGACTGGGGTGGTGGTCCCTCTGTTCAAGAAGGGGGACCGGAGGGTGTGTTCCAACTATAGAGGGATCACACTCCTCAGCCTCCCTGGTAAGGTCTATTCCAGGGTCTCCAAGGACTGGAGAGGAGAATCCGACCGATAGTCGAACCTCGGATTCAGGAGGAGCAGAGTGGTTTTCGTCCTGGCCGTGGAACACTGGACCAGCTCTATACTCTCCATCGGGTGCTTGAGGGTTCATGGGAGTTTGCCCAACCTGTCCACATGTGCTTTGTGGATCTGGAGAAGGCTTTCGACCGTGTCCCCCTTTGGGGGGTGCTGCGGGAGTACGGGGTCCGGGGCCCTTTGCTCAGGGCTGTCCGGTCCCTGTATGACCGGAGCAGGAGCTGTGTTCTCATTGCCGGCAGTAAGTCAGACCTGTTCCCAGTGTGTGTTGGGCTCCGCCAGGGCTGCCCTTTGTCACCGGTTCTGTTCATTGTTTTTATGGACAGAATTTCTAGGCGCAGTCAGGGTCGGAGGGGGTCCGATTTGGGGAACACAGGATCTCATCTCTGCTGTTTGCAGATGATGTTGTCCTGTATGGCTCCATCAAACCTGGACCTGGAAAGGAAAGGATGGAGCGTGAGATTGACAGGCGGATCGGTGCAGCGTCCGCAGTGATGCGGTCGCTGCATCGGACCGTTGTGGTAAAGAAGGAGCTGAGTCGAAAGACAAAGCTCTCGATTTTCCGGTCAATCTACGTTCCTACCCTCACCGATGGTCATAAGCTTTGGGTAGTGACCGAAAGGACAAGATCGCGGATACAAGCGGTCAAAATGAGTTTTCTCCGCAGGGTGGCTGGGCGCTCCCTTAGAGATAGGGTGAGGAGCTCAGTCACACGGGAGGAGCTCGGAGTAGAGCCGCTGCTCCTCCACGTCGAGAGGAGCCAGCTGAGGTGGCTCGGGCATCTGTTCCGGATGCCTCCTGGGCACCTCCCTAGGGAGGTGTTTCGGGCAATGTCCCACCGGGAGGAGGCCCCGGGGAAGACCCAGGACACGCTGGAGGGACTATGTCTCTCGGCTGGCCTGGGAACGCCTCGGGATCCTCCCGGAGGAGTTGGAGGAAGTGGCTGGGGATAAGGAAGTCTGGGAGCCCCTGCTTAGACTGCTGCCCCCGCGACCCGGCCCCGGATAAAGCGGAAGAAGATGGATGGATGGATGAATGGACTTTTTTTAAGTAAACCAAGGATTTTAAGAACATTTTTAGAGTTTTAACGAACAAACTCTGATTCTGATTCTGATGGTCCACTGCTTGGGTGAAAAACAGCCCGCCTCACAAGATAATGAGGCCAACATGGCTAACAGGCCCAGTGCTCACGACAGCCCTCCCTCCACTGGTAAACATAGCACCAACCCCAATGTGGAGTCTCCAGGCGGCACGACTTTGTTGGAAGGAGGAGGAGATAACTTTTCAACAGTTGTCCCTCATGAGGCGTGAAATGCAGCATGACATGCCATCACTTAGAGCTGAAATGAGAGCAGGGAAACCCGATTTGACCAAATTGAATCCAACATAAAAGAGCTGAAAGTGGGAAGAGCCGACCAAAACAAATAAACTAAACAAAGATGTTATAATCCTAAACTGGTTGCCTTATGATCAAAGTATTGCACCTAACAGCACAGATCTGAGATTTAAAGTCTGGATGACAAAAGGTATAATTATTTTAATTTTTTTTACCATATTGTAAAAGATAATTACATGAAAAGCTTTGATATGTTGAAAGAATCCTTTTACTTGGAGAAACATGAATTTAATAGATTTTTACAAATAAGGTCAAAATAATGGTCATAATACCTCTTTGATTTAAGCATTTATTAAAGCTTATAAATCAGAACTTTCAAGGGGAATAATATCTAAATGATACAAGCAGCCACACTACTACTTACAATAAAAAATAAATGGGGAAGAGAGGGCAATTTCATTTTGACGGGCAAGGAGTGGGAAAGTGTGTGTACATCTCAACGGAGAACCACAAAATCACATGTCTGGAGGAAATTCTGTCTCCCACCGTCCAAAGACATGCATGTGTTAGGTAAATTGGCAACTGTAATTTGGCCCAAGTGAATGAATGTGAGAGTGAATATTTGTCTCCGTCTGAGTTAACCCTGCAGCAAGTTGGCCACTGTCCAGGGTGTACCCACCCCAAAGGCACTGGGATGGGATGGATAGGCTCCAGTCACCTGCGACCATGAACGAACTAACGTTTTTTAATTAAAAAACAAACAGAGAAAGAAGAACATGACCAGAGAAAGAGCAGACACAAAATAAAAGTAGCAGACTTCCAATAAATGAAAAAATAACTGAAAAAATAAAATCTTGGCCTAGAGAACCCTTACAAAACAAAAACGTCCCATTTTCTCCAAAGTCTATCAAGAATTTCAATTGAAGTCCAAATGTAATTTCTTCCATTTTAAGTATGTCCAGTATAATGTCAGTCCAGTCCTTGATTGTCGGTGCATTTTGAGTCATACATTTTTTTGTGAGTGCCTTTTTGCGGCGGCTAGTTGGATGCTCCAGAGATAGCTGCTGGTTGTGTTCATGGCAGGAGTCCTGAGGCCCAAATACATAGTTCTGAAATCCATTGGGATGGTGATGTCATACATTTTCTGATAGTGATTTGCCTCTTTGCTGCCACATCCTCTCCAACAGTCTGCATTTCCCTGTGAGTAATGGGCACTTTGACATGGGGTTAAAAAGAAGCGAGACACATTTTTCCTACAGAATTCCCTCCAAACATGCGATTTGTGGTTTTCCAATGAGATGTACATATACTTTCCCACTCTTTTTTTTGAATTTTGTTCATTGACAATGGCAATAAACCCTTTCTGATTCTGATTCTGATATGTACCTACAGTTAGACTAAGCAAATTTCCTCCGTCATTGACATCAACAAAAACAGCAATAGTTCATAATATTACGTAGTTTCATGAAGTCATTGAAGTTGAAGTTGAAGTTGAATAGAGGTCAGTATAATAACATAGCAAAAATACAAAAAGTTAAAAGTTAAATAAGAACCTTTTTGGAGAGATTTAATCAAGTTTTGTTGAGTTTTGACCAGCAATTTACATTTTCAATTTTTGCTTTATGAATACGAGCTGCTGAGAGCTCTAACTGGGCCAAGTCTCTGTATGATGAGAGCCATTCACTCAGAGGTTGTTCCGATTTCCATTGGAATGCTATAATTTTTTTGGCCGCAGTGAGCACAGCAAATAGTAGGCGATGCTCATTAATTGTAAGAGTCATGTCAGAAGTATCACTTAATACAAGAAACCTCGGAGTGTGGGGGTACAGCCCGGCCTATGATACTTGCCAGATGTGTAGAGATGTTTTCCCAAAAATTATTGACCCCGGGGCATTTCCAAATCATATGTAAAAAGGTTCCAATGGTATTGTCTAAGCAGTGCTCGCAATATGGATTATCTTTTATCTTCATTTTATATAGTCTCCTGGGATGTAAATAAGACCTGTGAATGAATTTATAATGAATCATTTGGTGATTTGGATTTCTTGATGTTGATATGTTTGACCAAATTCTGCTCCAGTCCCATTCACTGTGCTCTTTAAGATGTTTTCCACAGCTGCTCAATGGGGAGATGCTTATGTGAGGATTCTACAATACATTTGTACAGATCAGCGACAGTACCACTGCTTCTCCCTTTGCCCAGGATAAAATGAAAAAGGTGATGTTTTGAGTTGCATCCCCATGGAACACCTTGGGCACGCATCGCAGCACGGAGTTGCAAGTAAAAAAAGAAAGTAGAGCCTGATAGGTCATAAGATCCTTGCAGGTCTAGAAATCCATTCTACCCTATGATGTCACGAAATGTGCGAACCCCTTTGGATTTCCATGGAGTAAAAGAAACAATCTTTTTGTCTATTAGGAGTGAATGATTACAGAAGATTGGTGACTGTGAGTAGAATGTTTCCCTTTTTTTCATAAATTGCTCTGTGTTTAGAAGACTGAGTGGTCGATAGGAGGAACATTCTGTTGGTGTTTTTTCCTTTTTTAGTAAAAGTGAAATAATTGCAACATTCGAACGATCAGTGAAGGACCCATAACTTATTGAAAAGTTTATCATTTTTAAGAGCAGTGGGCCCAGCTGGGTCCAGAAAGTGCAATACAGCTCCGGTGGGATCCCATCTAGGCAGGTGATCTTCCCTTGTTCATTGTTATTATAGCCCTAGTAAGTTCTTCCAATGTAATCTGTTTTCCCAGTGAGTCTGCGGCTCCTGGGGGTCATTTTGTTAGATGAAGTGAGCTTAAGAAATCACTGCACTTCTGATCATTGAAAGTGACTTCTGATTCATAAAGTTTTTTATATCATTTTTTTAAACTTGTATTAATGTGCACAGGGGGTCAGAGGTTACTATGCCCTCCTCTGTTATTATTGCAGAGATGTTGGCTAGCTGCTCGTTGTTTTTAATTTTCAGAGCTAGTAAGCGACTTGGTCTTGCACTGTTTATGTAGTGTTGTTGTTGGGCGCGGTGGATCTGGAATTCTGCCTTCTGTCTGAGCAGGTCACTTAACTCATTTAGTAATGTTTTGCCTGTTCTGACATTTTCAAGTGTGACTTTGGTTAATCTCAGCTCATCTCATTTTCTCATTTTCACCTCTAATAATTGTATTCTCTGTTTTCTGGTTCTGCTTAATATAGTAACGTTTCTGATACTTCCCTTGACAGCCTCCCATAATATTCTTGGATCATTCACTGATGGTTGATTGATGGCTATAAAATTATGTAATTCCTGTGCCTTATGAAAATCTCATCTTGGAGTAAGGACGTATTAAAACGCCAGCGCGGAGCTCTGGCCTGAGCTGTTCTAAGTGTGAAGGAGCATAGCACTGTGATCTGAGATTGGGAATGGGATCATTTCTGATGTGCATATAGTTTCAAAAATAGGTTTGGACATAAATATATAATCAACCCTGGAGAAGGTTTTATGAGGAGTGGAATAAAAAGAAAATTCTCTCTGGCTGATGGATTCATCAGACGCCATGTGTCAATTAAACTGTATTTATTTTAGTTTTTGTAAGGCATTTGAAGATAATCTTTGGTCCTAGCTCTCTTTTCCGCCTGTTCTATCAACATTGTGAAGACATACAGCATTAAAGTGTCCCCCAATAAGAAGTTGGTGACCAGAGAGATCAAGTAATGTTAAATTCAATGAGTCGTAAAAGTCCCTATCAAAGCAGTTTGGGGCATAGGCACATACTAAAGCTATTTTAGTGCCATTTAGCAAGATTTTGCAGAAAGTGACGTGACCGGCTTGCGAGCTATCTGACCCCGAGTTGCTATAAAACAGATTGCGTGTTTCAATCCTTTGACTGAGACTTAAGTATGGGATAAGATTACATCGTTACATTACATCTTTTTTATATTGATAAAAAAGGGGTATAATTTTTCTCCCTAAATGTAGTTGATGATGTTAATCATTGATTGAGGTTCGGGAGCGGGAACACTCGTCAACCTCCTACTCCTCCAGCAAATACGCCTCCACTCTTTAACCACACCTCTAATTACCCAGAAGCCCTATTTATACAGGCGTAGTATTAAGGACATTCCAACTCGCTAACTGCCAAAAGGAAAGGAGTAAGAGTGTCTTTTAAATCTTTACACCAATAAGAGGTGAACAATTGTATTTCCATAACTGTTATTTCAGCTCTGAGATTTTTATTATGTTCTTCTGACATAACAATCAAATCGAGGGTGTCCAGAAAGAAATTTATATCAAACGTTTTTTTTATAAAAGGATTCAAATGCTGATTGAATTTGGTCTTGTTTAGTTAAGATTTCATCACTTTGCATGTCCCATACTTTGAAAATCGTTTTTTCAGCTTGTTGTTTTTTAAGTTTCCAAGATGCAGAATTTTTTTATCCACTCTCATAATATATTTGTTTGTTTCTTAACTATTTCCTGTGAGGTCAGATAATTAATTTCTCCACTTGTCTTTTTAATTTCATGTAGCATTTTAGGACACCCCCTTTTGGCATGGTTTTCCTCCAAAAATTAAATTTTTTCTTGCAGCGCCTTTTCTCCCTTTGTTTCTTTTTTCGGAGGCTATGGCTATAGTTTGTCCTCTCAAAACTGCCAATCCCAGAGAATGGGTGGAGAAATTTCCCCAGTATCATTTTCCTCCAGATGTCTATATGTTGACATGTTTTCCTTTAAACAAAGGGTCTTTAAGCTAGCATTGAACATCCAAAGTGTGTTTTTTCGTCTTTCCTCCAAGTCTACAGTAATGTAGATAGGAGAATGATCACTTAGGTCTATTGTGCCTATATCTGCCTCAGTGATTTTAGATCTGTCTTTATTGAATATAAAGAAATAGTCTAATCTGGAATAAATTGCATGCAGATTAGAAAATTTGGTATATTGGCGTGCATTAGAGTTAATTTCCATCCAGATGTCACTCAGTTCTATATTCTTCATTAATTTATGGAACATTTTACTTTTTGTTCCTCCAGTGCCTCTTGAGTTTGACACATCCAATGTTGGTTGGATTAGGATTCCCTAGTGGTTTACAATCAGGTCCATAATATCTGTATAGAAGGTGATATCGTTCCCTGGTGGAGCATACACATTTAGCAAGTAAAAACCTTTCCATTAATGCTTTCTTTAATCAGTACATATCTGCCCTCTTTGTTCAAATGTTCGGTTTGAAATCAGTATTGCCTCTGTATGATGAGTAATAAAATCTAACAAAATGTAGTTAGTTTTTGATGTTCAATGTTATTCAAATGGGTCTCTTGTAAAAAATATAATTTCTTTGAGAAATTCTTTGATTCCCATTTCTTTGAACTTTTGATTGGATTCAGTAGGCTGTTAATATTAAAGGACACTACCTGTAAAAAATCTGATGAAGGAAACAAACAAACAAAAAGGTGTTCATGCTGAAAACGTGCGCCGAACCCAAAACCTGATCATACAGATGATCCAAAACTCCCCGGCCGCTCCTAGCTCCAATCCTTATAAAGAACTGGACACATCACCTTCCCAGTCCACTACGCCCCCCCACTGCCCACAACATGTCTATTCCCATTTTCCCCAAAAATCCAATCTTTCACATTTGGCACTCCGATGAGTGGATGCAATTGGGCACAGAGTTTATGTACTAAAGCAGACAGCCAACACAGAGCATAAAGTCTGATGTCAAAAGCATTTAAATCACATCTCTCTTATCAGTCTAATCAGACTAATTTAATCAACAGAAATGTATCACTGAGCGACTATAATCTGAACTCACATGCCCCATGCTGGTGGCGCCATCTCTTGTCACTGTTCAGTTCTCTGTGTTTTGCATCTTCCTGATGAGTACCTCTGCCTCTCCTGGTGTTCTGAGCAAGTGCGTTTTACCTTCGTATGTCCCCAGAAGAGTCGCCGGGAATGACAATCCATGTCTCAGTGTTCTCTTCCTGAGCTCCACACAGATGTGCCGGCACTTTCCTTGCTGTTGACGAACCTCATATGGGATATCTGGGGCAAAGAAGACACACTTGCCTTTGTACTGGAGGTCTCCTTTAACTTTTGCTGCCTTCATGACATGTTCCTTCACACGGTCGTTAAGAAACATCATAATCAGGCCTTGTGGTTTATCAGAAGCTGGTCTTGGTTTGCCCAGCCACTGTGCTCTTTCGATTGTGATGGGAGGGACTTCAACTCCTGAGCTCAACCCTTTCCTGCCTCTTTTATCGCCTTTATATCAGAGACGATTTCTTCAATTCCAAGCACTGATCGCCCTCAGGGCCACCATGTCACGCTGCATATCACTTTTAACTTCATACATCATAGTGGCCAGTTTGTGTAAGATGATCTCCCCTCCGCATTCGGTGCAAGCCTTGCGAGCCTAAAACATTACGTTTGCCATTTGAATGGATAGGGCTCTCTAAAGGTCAAAGGGGGTCGCCAGAATGAGAGAATTTCAGTTTTTTTGTACATTTAATTTGTATCCAGACATTTTTGGGGGTATTTTCTGCATAGCAGGTAATTTTAATGAACAGAATTTCACAGAAGAACAAGCCTTTTAACCATGTTCTAACATTGTTCCATCATCAAAATATATTTAGCTCAATTCACATTATTTTGTGAGAATCCTTTTCAGTCCTCTGAGCCTCAAAAATCCTGGAAATTTAATTGTTTCACAAAATGATACCAGCACCAAGTGCTTTTTCATGCCAAAATAATGCATCAAAGAGCATCAAAGAGCTTTCACATCAGTTTCAATTTGTTTTTAAAGCCATTTCCCCTTAATTGGACTTGTTTTAAACCACAAAAACAACTAATGCTATTAAGAATTTTTTTTTTTCTAAACACTTAAAAGATGCCATGTTCACTGCCCCCTCACAAGCCATTTCTTTAGTCTTTCTTTTTGGTGTTGAGGGGATGTCCACCTCTAGTGCATCCGGTGGGGGTAGTGTGTTACTGTTTACACTTGCCATGTGGCTTTGTGGACGTGACCTATTGGTGTCAGAGGTGCTGATCTCTGGAGAAGGAGGTGTCTGAGCGCCCCTTAAGGGAACCATGCTCTTACTACCACTTTACGGCGTTGTTCTTCACCTTTTTCCACATCTCCAAGAAAAAAGGTTGCCATCCCCGAGCTAAATCAGGTCTATAACAGGACTGTACCCAGTCATCACATTGGCATGTTTAAAATATAACTATGACCACAGCAGTTCTAAACAATGAAGGACTAGCCAAAAAACAGCATAAATATTTATATTTATGCTAAATTTGACCACCAGAAGTAACCCGCATAGCCTCATTTGAGAACCACTGACTTAATATTTAGAATGGTTGGGTGATTAACTAAATGACTAATGACTTCTATGTCTTCAGAATCAGTCAGGGCTTATTGCCTTAGACAATGAACAAAATTCACAAACATAGGAACTCATCTCGGCGTTAAGGTGCAACATAAAACACTGATCAATAATAAAAACAACATATATTCAATCCAAAGGGCATGAATTAAGAAACAATTTAAAATTACTATAGTACAAAATAAAAATAGGCATTACTATGTACACAAGATTACAGTTAGATTTACAGTTGTAGTGCAGAAAGTGACAGTGCAGTGAGTGATGAATAGTTG